>JANZLC010000005.1:7161389-7171518 GCA_026413385.1 Erythroxylum gracilipes | reverse complement strand
TTCAAATTTTGATTTAGTAGCTTTATTTATTAAATTAACATAAAACTATCACTACAAGAAAATTATAAATTATCGACAGAAAATTTACGACGAAACAAATACTGTAGCTAATTAAAGACGAAAAATCAATATCCGTCGGTAATACTGTTGTGAAAATTTTCATCTTGTGACAGACACAATTTATGTGGGTAAAGGTGGAGGGAAAATATCCCAATAAATTTTCCAATGGAATATAGCGACAAAAAAATCATACCCGTCAATAAATTAGGCGGAAAAGCTTGTTGCAATAAACTAACGTCATAGATTTATCGACGGATATATGTTCTGTCGGCAAATTTTTGACGGTATAACTACTCCGTCGGTGAATTTTTGCAGAAATGCTTGGTTCAGTAATTAAGCGTTGGGGTTTACCAACAACAATGTATTTTGTCGGTGATTTGTCGATGGTCTAACTATTCCGTCATTAGCTTCAGCTTAATCATTTTAAATAAATTGAAAACGATTTGGTTTAAAAATAAAAGATTTTACATTTTATTTTAAATTTTACATTTTAGAAATTACATTTATTCTGCCTATAACTGTTATGATTATTGAAATATAAAATGTTCAATATCATGTTTCTAGATCAAATAAAAGATCAATTATAAAAATTATATTTTAAAATATAATAACTAAAATAAAAAAATCAACTTACTAGTTGTAAAAAATGTTAACGTCAATGTTAACATCAGGCAATTGGCAGTTAGAAAATGGTTGAAATTCATTAGGCCCACTCAATACTCCTATCAACCATGTTCCCGAAGATTTTATTTGCTGCTTCCTACATACATTACACGCTATTCCCAAGCATGTGTTTACACTCTCTACAACAAAGCGCGAAGAACTATTTCTTTGATTTGACTTTTTTTTTCTTATTTTAATTCTATCGTTTGTTTAATAGTTCAGCTTTTGAAAGATTTAAAATTATTTTTATTCTACCGCAAAAGTCATTTTTGATAAAAAAATAAGTGCTTCATTGCAAATTTCAAAACTATTTTGGAGTAGAAATAAAAGCTAAAATACAACTTTTTTTTTAATTAACGGGATGCTATTTTTTAATTCACTCCCGTCACTTACGTTTATAATCTTCCTGAATAAAAACCTCAAAAATACGTCTTCTCTGCTTGCCCACTTCTGTTTTGTGTCACCACACTGATCAATCCCTCTCATCTAGGTTAGTTCTTCTTCTTCTCGTCTTGTTATTTGCTCCTGGCCTGCGTTTTTGCTCCTACAATGCCTCCGCTGGAGGCTCCTCGCTTTCTGTTTAATGGGCGACTATCGCCTTTGCCAGAGGTGGGCGACTGTTGCCCTCCGATGCTCCAGCGTCAATAGCTGTGCTTCTCCAGCTATGAGCTGCACCGCCATCGTCAACACAAAAATCGCAACAACCAACAAATCATTGATTTTTAGTTTTGCCTTCTTGTTTTCCAGATCTGGGTTTTCTGGATTTCTCTAGCCACAAAACACAACCATCAAGCCTTTTTTCAAGCAATACCAACGATTTCGCAGCCACACCAACTCAGAAAATTTCAAAATTCCAAGAGCCAAAAACGCAAACAAAATCGGACAACACCAAAATGCAACCCTTAATACAACCACAACTCCAAGAAATCCCAAATTTTGAGTTCTAGGTTTCGACTGTTTAATCTAATTTTGTGGTTTAGGGTTCATAATATATTAATATGAAACACCTTTCAGATTTTGGATGCAAATCTTTTGCAATTCAATTCTAAAATTATAACCAATAACAATCAAATAATTTAATCAAATTATAGAAACAAAATTAGCTTTGATATCACCGTTGAGAAACCGAGTCGTAATCCAATTTCGGTCGTAACTAAATAATTACGAAACTTTTTTGCAACCTTTGATTTCTTGAAAACTAAGTCCTCTTTAATTCTATAAAACTATTTACACAAATCATAATAAAGTGGAAACTTAATTAATATCTTATTCTGAAACTTGATCATAATTTTGTCATATCCCTTGAATTATTTGCTGAAACCAATCTATTGGTTGAATCTCATTGCAAATTTTCTTTAACAATAAACGCATATGTAGAAAATCGATAATCAAATCGACCTGATTTATTTAAAACAATTTCAATAACAAAAGATGCAAACATTATTGAACATATCAGAGTTTCAGTAATCAATTGGGCCTATTACAGAACAAAATGTTTGTTTTCGTAATATCTTTACATTTTAAAAAAACTGCCCATTTGGCTTATTACAAGAAACAAAATACAAAATACAATTGAATGCTTATGCTTAATATGATTTCTAAATACCAAAAGTTTCTGAACTAACTTAATTACAAAAGTCTCTATTCTTGGTGTTTGTCAAACTTTGCAAGGATCAATGTTGTTATGCTTTTTCTTCACCTGCGGAGTGGAAGGTAATGGGGTAAGCTGCGAAGCTCAGTGGCTTATATATATAAGCCATTAACAGTGAGCCATACAATTCAAGCGCACACATACAATCCAAGTCAAGGTTGTCTTTTCTCTTGCTCTTGGGTAGGATTTTCTTGGTTCCCTAAAACAAATCAAGTCTCAATCAATAGGAATCCAATAGAAAATCTCACAATGCAAAATCACTAAGATGGGTTCTAGAATACTTAAACCCAAGCATTTTCTAAACTCCATGAACTAAAATCCTTCCAAAAATTCAAAAGATCTAAAATGATCTTACCTTCATTCTTCACCAAATACAGGAATCTTTAGCTCAAAGGAAAGCTCTTCTCATCCTCTACCTTTTTTGCTTCTTGAACAGCTCCAAAATCTCTCTTAAAGACTAAGAAAAATTTAAACCTAGCTTGTTTCTCTTCTTTCACTCTTTCTCTTCTTCTCTTCGTATTTTTCTCTCTTCTTCACGACACTCTCTCTTTTTCTCTTCAATTTTCGTTCTCCTCTCTTTCTAAAATGCAAGACAACACTTCTTCTTTCAATTATATCCTTAATGAGTGAGAAATGTCCCATTTGCCCTTCCATTTATGCCTTATGTCTTTTTATGCTTAAGTGTCTTGCCAACAATATCCTTGAACATTCTTACATAACTCTTTCTTCTAGAAAAATATTCTCCATTGTCATAAGTTTCTAATGACACCAAAACCCATTTAGTTCAGAACTCTAAAAGTATTGCCCCAAACATTTTCAAACTGTTCTTATATTGAAACAGTGTCTCAAAAGCTATATGATTCAATCAATCCTTACCTTGATTTAATCAATCCTTTTTCAAAACAGCATCAAAAGCTATAACTTTCATGGAGGGGTAGAAAAATGTAATCGGAATTTATTGGTACAAGATTTACCTCATTTGGAGGGCGGATGTCAAAGCTATGGCCGAAAGAATAAAACATGGTTTTCGTCCTAAATCATACAGAACCTATCTCGAAACAAATGGCATAACTCTCTCTATAGATGTCGGATTAAAATCATCTTAGGACAGTTTCAAAGAATACTTTGAGATCTAAAACTTTCAAGAGACCTTGAAGACAAATTTTGTCATCTAGAGTGTCAAACTTGGACCAGAAGAGGTTCTGGTCAACATAAGACGAAGCATAAAGTCAACCTAAGACGATGGGTGAGACGAATTGAGAAAAACAAACGAAGCAAAAAGCAGACGAAGCAAAAAGTAAACGAATCGAAAAGCAGACGAAGCAAAGAGCAAACGAAGCAAAGGGCAGACGAAGCAAAAAGTAGATGAAGCAAAAGCAGACGAAGCAAAGAGCAGACGAAGCAAAGAGTAGATGAAACAAAGAGCAAACGAAGCAAAAAGCAGTAGAAACAAAGTTAACTTAAGACGAAGCAAAGTCAACTTAAGACGATGCAACTCTTAAGATGAAGCAGAGTCAACTTAGGACGAGGCAAAGTTAACTTAAGATGATGCAACTCTTAAGACGAAGCAGAGTCAACTTAAGATCAAGCAAAGTCAACTTAAGACCATGTAACTCTTAAGACGAAGCAGAGTCAACTTAAGAAGAAGCAAAGTCAACTTAAGATGATGCAACTCTTAAGACGAAGCAGAGCCAACTTAAAACGATATGACATCATCACAGATGATATGTCTCTACAGACGATATGATGTCATCACAGATGATGTGACATCATCACAAACGATACATCTTTACAAATGATGCATCTATGCTCCTGAGCATCTCCCCTTATAAGGACCATAACTTTTGACTCCAATGTCCAAAAATTACATACTTTATACCGTTGGAAAGCTTAAAAAAGACTAACAACTTCCTAGAAGATAACTTTGTCTAAATCTATCCAGATCAATCTAGAATTTTCCATAAAGTCAAAACACGAACTTTACATTCATCCATCATTGTATGCACCTAATTCTCGACTTCATTTTTGCTTTCATTTTACTTCTAACTTTCACCTTAATTCTTCCCATTTCAAAATCTCTCATCCACCAAAAACACCAAAGCAAAACAAGAATCTATTCACATTTTTCATTAACTACTTTACTCTTGTCTATCATTTCTTATTCAAAAATTTTCATTCATTTGTTATAACTTCTAAGAAAAGTTCGGAGTCCAACAACAAGAACAAGTATTTGACCAGGATCAGCAACGGCAACAACAGGTATTTAACCAGGACCAACAATGACAACAACAACAAGTACTGTTCTATCATTATATACCGACGAGGAAAATTTGTTTTTGAATAGTTTATCTAAAATATCTAATTACCTGTACATCCTTGTTTTTATTACTTATGATTATTATTAAATAAAAATTTATTTTTATAACATTACAATACTCATTAATTATCAATCATAAAACCTTTTTTCTTCATTTAATTATATAATTAGTTGTTAGAAAATTTCTAGAATTTGATTCTTCTATATTAGAGTAATAAACTCAAACCATAATGCTTCCTTCCAAAGTATGTTTATTTATTTATTACCTTGTACTTAATTCCTAAGTGATGATGAAATTATGTTCTTACGGTGATAAAATACATACTCCCTTTTAAAAAATTCATTGGTTACTTTGTTGAAATATAAAATTATTATTATTAAATTTAAAATAACTCTCTAACCTAATTGATAAAAATAAAAGATCATAAGTAATATGTTCTAATTATATATATTATTACACTAATAACATAAAAACGCGTTTTGATGGTCTACGGGTGATCGTAATCTATGACTCGCAAATTTTACAACACAATAAAAAAAAAAATATAATTTATTATTTTAATCAATTGTTTCTAAAAATTTTAAAATTTTATTATGTTTATATTACGTTGCAAGGTTCGTTGGCATAGAAAAGCACAATCAATGTTTGACTACCAATTCAATCATTCAGCCTTTGCGTCTGCACCTATTCATCAAAGTTCAATCTTCGTGTTTTGGCCTAATATAAAATGAAAGAAGAAAAACAATTCAATCTTCCAAGGACTAGGAGCCTTTGATCCTTTGATAAATTAAGGATCACATTGGAAATCATTGTTCGAAGTAACCTCTGATAGCGCAAGTAATACTCTCAAATATCAGAACCCATTCTTGAAGTTAATAGAGCTCAACATAGAACAACTAAGCCTTCTAGTCTCAACCACATTTATTCAGATCCAAGATATACATAGCTTTATAACTAATAGAGCATCGACAAAGAAACACACACACTTAGTATTTATAAAAGAGTATAGTACTAGCCAATAAAGATACCCATGGAGAACCATGCTCAAGTTTTGGCTAGAACTTGCATGAAAGAAACCTAGATCACTTGGAAGCAACTGCAACTACTTGTTTCCCAACATTACGGCCACTGAAAAGGCCTATAAGTGCTGCAGGGGCACTCTCAAGGCCTTCAGCTATGTCCTCCACATAGACAATCTTTCCCTCTCTTATGTAAGGCAGAATAAAGTCCAGGAACTTCGAGTACAGGTGATAATATTCATAAACTGCAAATCCTTCCAGGCGAAGTCGCTTAAACACAATGGTTGTCAAATTGTGCACTCCTTCAGGCTGTTCAAGATTGTACTGTGAGATCATTCCACATGCAGCGATGCGGCCGTGGGGTCTCATGTTTAGGAGTACTGCATCAAGCATTTTGCCTCCAACGTTCTCAAAGTAAATGTCGATGCCTTCAGGGAAATACCTGTCAAGAGAAATTGATTGCATACCGCATCACTTCAGGGAAAGTAGCCTTGTCTCAGTTGTGGTCATTAATAGTTATCTCCAAGTTGCCTAATTCATTCTTTTGAGCTTTACTCACCAAAATGAACATTTCAACTCTGATTACTATTCAAAACTGTACCACGATCGAACGACTAAAGGAAAAACTACTTTGAGAAGATAAATTCATCTTGCAACTGCCATCAGATATTATATCAGTGTACAATCTCTACATTCACGCTTAGCTCTGTTTGCGTACTAATAGTGAATATATAAAACTAATTAAGTTGGCTTTATATAACAATTTAAGTTATTGTGATAAAACGGTCATTTAATATGATATTAGAGTTTTTGTGACCAAATCTTACCACTTACCTATTATTCAGCACAAAGTAGAGTGATCCTGTGCAAATTTCAAGCTCAAAGAGTTTTCATTTGAGAAAGTGTGTTAGTAAATATATAAAACTAATTAAGTTAACTTAACTTAAGTTATTGTGATGAAACGGTCATTTAATACATACATTGAATAGCTGCGATTAACGGATTGTTACTATTGGATAGTATTACTCTGCAAACATTTAGAAAAAGAGGCGTAGGCAATGCAACAAATGTATCCCATCCTCTTCCCCCAGATCAGATTAGAAGACGAATTATAGAAACGACTTAAAACAGAAATATAATGTTTCAAAAATATCCACAACTATTTGAACATTTTGTCACAACTTTCTCTGCAGTCATGCATACTAACCTTTTCAATGCAGCATCAAGGTCTTGCTCCTCCTTATAATTGAAAGCATCATCAAACCCAAACTTGTCCTTTAGTAAGTCAACCTTGCATGTTTAAGCAAAAGAAGATGATTAATTTCTCGTATCTCAGAATGAAACCTCTTGCAGCCACCGACTAAAACAGAGTAGACAGAGGAAGGAATGTAACAGATGTGTGATCGATTTTAAAAAAAACTCCATCTAGTTTCACAAATGAAGTTATAAAAAAAGGTGCAGCAGTCTCATCCACAAGTGACTTATTTCTTTCAATTTTAAGGAATTATAACAAGATTGTGAAGTGCTCAAAAGAGCTCCTCAAATCAAAGACTGAAAAGAGGAGCAATTATCTAAAATAATGGTGATGCTCAAGGAAATTAAGAGATGAAATTAGTGAACTATAGTTGGCTCATCCATTTGCGTTTGTTTGCATATGCATAAACTTGTATTCACAAAGGTTCAACCTTTCTTTATTAAGCATAAGAGAGAAAAGCACACCTTATCTTTACTACCAGCACTACCAACGACATAGCAACCCAACAATTTGGCAAACTGCCCAACTAGCTGACCAACAGCACCAGAAGCTGCTGAAATGTACACACGTTCTCCTTCCTTTGGCGAACAAATATCATAGAAACCAAAATAAGCAGTCATGCCAGGCATGCCTATAAATAAGAGAGACCTTAATGACACAAAATGTATGAATACGTATTGAAGTAACAAGATAAAAAGATACGAAGAGCTGAATTTTGGTAACTTCAACTCAGTTAAAGAAATTCGTTAAAATTAGAATACGATAACACTTAATGAAAGATGTATTATATAACTACAGAAAGAGAAAAACTTTTGAAGATGCATGAACAAGTTCAAATAACTTTTGAAGGTTAGAATAGGTGACATTAGCGGTTTCAGGATTTATACCACACACCTTCATACACTCTGAATAGGCATCCAAGCAACATCCCAAAACATATACGCAGAACTGTCTCACTACTATATGTGAAATTTCTATATGTTATTTCTACACGCAGAACAAAACTTAAACCATATGTCAAATTTCTATATGTTATTTCTGAAATTTTTGGAGAGCGTGTGGTTACCAAGAAGTCCAGTATAATAAGAAAGTGGAACATCTGTGTGGTTGATTTTGGTAAGGCCTTCAGTTTCTTCGATCAGACTATACTGTTCCCAGCCTGTTATGCCCCAAACTAGGTCACCTTCCTCGAATTTTGGATCCCCCGAACTCAAAACCTTAGACACTCCGTAGCCTATTACTGGCTGCGAAGTAACATTAATCACCATAGTTTGTTTTTATTAATCACCATAGCAAAAGTGAGATAAAAGATACGAGTGCTTACAGAGCCAGGCGTTAAGTGAGTGAAATCGACTTCTTTCCCACTTTTCATGAGGATGCTGGTGTAAGGATCACAAGACAAGTATAGATTCTTGACCAGAACCCCTTTAGAGCCTTGTGGTAACTTCAGTTTCATGCTACTGGTGGTGATGTACATGTCTGATTCTTGAGGAAAACCTGAAACATAGTCCTTGAATATTACTTGAATGTTGCTTACTTCTTCCGCTGAATCACCACCAGCCATTTTTGTCAATTCCTTCACTCTGTTACTGTCTTGACCTTTTTCCAGATTGCTACATCTGCTGGCGTCCATGGAGGAAGTAGTGGTGTGTATTTATCGCAGAGATACAATCTACTGAAGTGACACATTTCTGATCTTTTATTTTCTATTTGTTGTTTATTTAATGCGGCGGCGGAGGCTATGTCAAGGACAAGAACAGGTATTTGACCAGGATCAGCAATGACGACAAGAGCAGGATCAGCAATGACGAAAAGAGCAGGTATTTGAGCAGGATCAGCAATGACGACAAGAGCAGGTATTTGACGAGGATCTGCGTTCTTGTTCTGTCATTATATACGGATGAGAAAGAAAAAATTTGAATAGTTTATCTAAAAAATCTAATCATATGTACATCCTCATTTTTATTAGTTAAGATTATTATTAAATAATATTGATAATGCAATACTCGTTAATTTTCAATTAAAAAACTTTTTTCTTCGTTTAATTATTTAATTAGTGGTTAGAGAATTTTTAGAAATTGATTATTCTAAATTAGAGTAATGAATTCAAATCATAATGGTTCCTTCCAAAAGTATATTTATTTATTTATTACCGTATGAGTATGGATATCTTTTATATGTCATGAGCGACTCTTTACTTAGTGACTCTGTTCATCTTTCTTCAACCCTTTTGATAACAAATCTTTCTTTCAATGTTAAACGTACTCTTTTCAATAAAATAGAAAATCTATTAAAAATTACATACCTCCAAAAAAAAGTAATATCCATAATACTTCTCTTCCTTTGTTAAGTACATATAGTATACATTCTCACAATCGTACTTAGAGTAGAAGCATTCGGACCATCCATACTACCAATTGTCCAAAAGTAAAGGAGATCATCTTAAGTTCCTATTAGGAACAGTGTGGTTTAAAGGCAACCACAGGAGAACAATATGTTAATATGGAGGTTCCAAAAGCACCCATCCCTCTTTGGAGAGACCAAAATCATACTCATCTCCATGTTGGAGCAATTAAATTTGTTCTCATTCTTTATAGAAAAAAAGGAATTCCAATCACTGCTAGGATATCTCTTTATGACATTACCTACGACTTGCCAAAATGCATTAAATGGTATTCTATTGAAAACTTTCAATAATGGAAGTGTCATTCTCACCATAGCTCTTGATTTCAACATTAGGTTGGATGATTCCATCTTATTTGAGAGACTCCAAGTCCAAATCCAAATTACTTGAGCAAAGCAAGATCCTACAGTAATCTTGAGCACTTTGCACCACCAAATGAGTTACCATTTACAGAACCATGTTGTCGATCTCATCTTTCCAAATTCAACTTCTAATGCTTTGTATATACCAGCAAATCGAGCTCATAATCAGACTATTATCATCCAGCTTCCAAACCATTGCCACTGATTGAACTTGAAAAGTTGATGACAACAGAATAGATCACTAACACTACATAATAGATCACTGACTATCAGAAGGTGTTTCATGCTCATCACAAGCATTCTTTCCATACAACTACTCCTGTTGGATCCCGTTTTCGGAACCCAACCTCGAATTCAAAATCGATAAACACAGCAAATCGGACGACATAAACGAAAG
>JANZLC010000005.1:7130201-7141523 GCA_026413385.1 Erythroxylum gracilipes | reverse complement strand
ATGGATCCTGATGTAGATGGACCAGGCGTGTCGTCGCTAGGTCTGGTGTAGATGGATTTGACTGAGCCATCTCTCAGTGTCTGCAGAATCGGTGGAGTTGTTGTATAAAAGGAATGTCGATGAGGCACATAGAATACCTTCTGGTAGTTGGTAATCCATTCTATAGGCATAATCCTTTCAAGCTCCTCTTTCTGTATCTGCTTCGGGATCTAGAGGATTGTTGTCTGATTGTTAGCAACATCAGCAACCATTAATAGTGCATCCGAAGTAGAGTTTGGAAAGTATATGTCCAAAGCATGATTCTGAAGACGATAGATCATCTGGTGATGAAGTGTGGCCATGATGGCACTCGGATCTTAATCTGCTCCAATGATCTGGATCTGAACCTGAAGACGTTCAGATAAGGTAGGATCATCCAACCTGATGTTGAAATCAGGCGCTATGGTCAAAATAACACTCCCTTTGTCGAGAGATGTCAGCAGGGTACCAATCAACGCATTTTTGTACGTTGTGTAGGCTGTGTCAAGAAGTGAAATCCTGGCTGTGGCAGGAATCCCTTTTCTTCCATACAAGGTCAGAACGAGTCAAACTGCTCCCACATGAAGATGTGTATGAGACTGCTCTCTCCAGAAGGCTATGAGTTCCTTTGGTATTTCGAACTTGACATACTGCTCTGCTGTTGTAGATCTGAGACCACACTGTTCCAAATTGAAACTCTGGATGATTTCTTTCACACAAGGTCTAGAAGTAGAAAGCACACTCCTAATATTTCTCGTCCAATAACTGTCACGAGAATAGATACTGTAAGGGCTAAGCAAAGGCAAAGAAGACTCACAAACACTATTTTCTACAGGTACATGAGTAACTTCAACAAGATTTTCTATTTTTTGTGATAAAACATGCTTAACACCTCTATGTAAAGAAGCTAAAGACAAACTAGAAGATAAATGAACTGGATCTGAAGAATTTGTCATAGATCTTATGCAACTCTCTTCTTACTCCCTTTTTCCTTCCTAATTACAAAATGTTCCCCCTCCTAGAAGGATGTGAAGGTATGTTCCCAAGCAAACCACAAGTAGTAGTGATTCGCTAAGCGAGGAGTCGGATAACTCCAAGGGGTACGGAGGTTTCTACGGCTTTACCGTCTATACCTCACCACTCTAAAAAATAAGAAACAGGCAATTACCACTCAGAAAGCGGCAGACTCAAACCACAAAGGTTCGGACAGGTGGATGAAACCACTGTTTTGGCTGGCTGAAAAATCAACAATGTTCCTGGCTTTTTTGAACTGGCTCTGGTACCCTTCAAATGTAACTTTGGCCTAAAAATCAGTCAATTGAATTTGATCTATTGATTTTACATCGAGCCAAACCATTTATATGGACCTTAGGTACATGGACTGAATTAGAAAAGACAGGCCACACTTCATACTGGTTTTGATGGCATGCACGAGATCCAAGGAGTCATTATTCTACCTTACATACATCTTCATATGAAATGAGACCATCATCACTTCAGTGTCTGCCTCTATGTATTATGCTGACGATAAGCTACAATACATTTTTTTTTTTCGGAACTTAGTTATAAGAAAGTTGGGCAACAGAAGATGGTGGCTCATATCCACAGGTGTTCTGTTTTAGTTTAATTCTCTGCAATTTCAATCGCCAAGCGTTCATCTTCTGAGTAACCTTCAACGGAAATTTCAGGTTGACACGTACCTATGGCTTTCAAGCTCTCATAGGCCTCGAGCATTGTAGGTCTTCTCTCGGAAGCAGACTGAACACATGCATATGCAATTTCTAGGAAACGAAAGATCTCACCATCAAATCCTTTTCCCAGAAGAGATTTGTCAATCAAACTCTCTGGACTGCAAGAACTGCTCAAAAGTCGGCTTTTGAATTCTTTGAGAAAGCAATGATAGCTTTCCAAGGAATTGGTCATCATTTCCCGAGTATCCACCCCAGTAATGAGCTCAAGAAGCACAACTCCAAAGCTGTGAACATCGTCCTTCATGAAAATACCTTGCCATAAATCGGTGCTCACATAAAAACTTCTCGTGATTTCACTTTCAGTTTCCCTGATGATCATTGCCTCTCCGAAATTCGACAACTTCGGCTCAAAATCGTGGTCGAGTAAGATGGACTTGGCGTTTATGCCAAGATGGATTATCCGCATGGTACGTTTCTGATGGAGCCATGACAAACCCCTCGCAAGGCCCACAGCAATTTTAGCTCTTTCAGGCCAATCCATTATCTGTGCTTCACATTTCCTAGGATGTAGCCTGTCGTATAGGTTACCATTGGGCATAAATTTGTAAACCAAAAGCATTTCTGACGAGTTCTTGTGGAATCCCAGGAGTGGCAGTAAGTTGGCATGTCTGAATGTGCCAAGCGTTTTCAGTTCAGATACAAAGCGTTCCTCCAGAAATTCACTATTATCCATCTTCTTCACTGCAAGGAAGCAACCATTAGGGAGTGTTGCCTTATGCATTATACCTGTTTCTCCGCACCCGATTACAGTTTCTTCATCAAATCCATTTGTTGCATCGGAGAGTTCTTCATAGCTCAGTCTTGTGATCTTCTCCAACCTAGAAATCTGTGGTCAGCATAAGCCTCAGATTAACTTCATTCAGAGTAAAAGATATTGATTTAAACAAAGTATCACATCTATAAGGGAAAAAAATAAAATAAAACTGGTAACCTGAGATGACTCATAAAGGAATTTGGCAGTTCAAAGAATTTGCATGTTCACAAACTAGTGGCTAAGTTACTCTCCAGCTTCATTCCATTGACATATGATAATTATGCAGTAATTGGTGTGATAAGAGTACCTCTCTGAGCTCTTCTTGCGGGTTCTCCATGGTTGGCAAACCTGTGACTTGATCAAGAAAGTTTTCCTTGTTCTTGGTCCGTAACATCAACATAACCATCGATGCAACCGTGATCATCTTGTCACTGTTTCTTACTCGCACGAAAGGCACGCAGTAGGAAACAGAAACAACAATGACCGAAACAAAAGAGAACACATATCCGATTATGAAACCACCTTTGAATGAGTAATCGAATTTCATGGTTCTACTTCTTTTGCAGGGCTCTAAAGGCCCTCCACAAAGACCTATGTTGTTTGCATAGCTATCCGTTCCAAAATCGCCATTTGGGAAATTTGGAACTTGCCCTGATAACAGATTGTTAGCAACACTAAAAATCTTGAGACGATTCATATATCCTACTTCCCTGGGGATATTTCCAGTTAAACGATTGTGATCTAGTTTAAGGACATTTAAATATGACAAATTTGCAATTTCTGGAGGGATGATACCAGAGAAATTATTAGAGGAGAGATCAACAGTAGTAGCAAATGGGATTATGCTACTTATGTCAAGTGGAATAGGACCGTAAAGTTCGTTGTTTGAAAGGTCTAATCCCACCAGTGACGTACAGTTTGTGAGGCGTTCAGGAAACCGACCCTTGAGCCCCATGTCAGAGAGTTCTAGTCTAAGGACTCTGTTGTCGAGATCATGCCAGCATTCAACTCCACTGAAATTACATATGAAGCCTTCTGTTGTATTCTCGAAGCTCCATGAATTTAAATAGCCATACGGATCTACCAGGGAACCCTTAACAGATTTCAAGCAACTTATGTCTGTTGGAGTTCCCGAACTCAGGAAAAGTGAGCAGAGAAAATTAAGGATAAAAACCAGATGGGACTTTATGATGAACATGGATGCAGAACGAAAAAGTAGTTGCAAAATGCAGTACAAGAAGTTGTAGAACAGCGAGTTGATCAGAACAAATGTATTAAGGAAAACTAAAGCTCCGCAAGGCACAGATGTGTTAAACATATAGTAAATGCGATTCACACTTCAAGTCAAGAGTCATGATCAATAAAGAACGTTTCCCAAAAACGCGGAATGAAGAAAAAGCTTTTTTTTTTTTTTTGGGTAAGGAGGAGGAGGAGAACACTAAGTCCTCAAGAAAGCAATCGAGCACTGATTGCTGTGGAGAATCTCTCGAAGCCCCAAAGGCGGAGTGGGCCAAACCACCCAATGATCGTCACATCAGGATACCAGTTTGGCAAGAGCATTGGCGCACCGATTGCCTTCCCCCGAAGAACATAACGAATGGAGCAGCACCACTGACTACCTAAAAGCTCCCGAATATCTGCAATTATAGGCTGCGAGCCTGGTGCCATACTGTGCAGGTAACTAGCCCAAAGAAATTGACTTCTGCTGCCTCTTGCTTTCAATTTTTCCAGTAGAAACCTTCGTGCGCCCTTCCTCTGATGTGATCACGTGCGAGAAAAAATGGGAAAGTAGAATTTTATCACAAGAGACCAGGTCTTAGTAGAAGAATTTTGATTTGGACCAAGTTAATACTTAATGAAATATTTTTAAAAGTAAAATATTTTTATATAATTTTAATAAATCCATTCAGAGTTAAAACTTGAGATAATTTTCCTACTTTTACTATAATAAGCAACGTTTTTAAAATATGATAGAACTAACTGTCTGATCAAAATAAATACCAGCCAATCTAATTTCTGATCTAATTTATATTTTAAAATCTTATAAGTAAAAATCGGCCAATTACGTAATAAATCGGCTGATTTTTTAAAAAAACCGGACAATTTTCTTTAACGAACCAGTTGGACTCCTGTTCTCTCTTCTTTGACCAATTAATTAAGCAATGACTTTTCGCTTTTGGCTGCATGTCAGACCCACATTGTTCTTTTAATATGTGGGACCATCATGAATTTCTCTCCCTTCTGTGTGTAGTTCTTATGTTCTAACTAGCAGATTTACATGGCGCAATAATTCAATTAAATATAATGTCCATATGTTATATAATCTAAAGTTAATGTATAGTTGAATATTATGTAATCTAAAATTTTGTGGGAAACAAATAAAATTGGGTGATTGCGGATAAAATTTTGTTAAAGAGGTAAAAGTATACAAGTTTAAACATTTAGAATTAATTAATAAAATAAGTAAGTTGAAATTAAAAATAACAAAATAACAAAATTTGGAAATGTATAGTAAGGAAGGAATTAAAAATGTTAAAATTTATGAATGTGGATAAAATTATTTGGGAGAAAATAAGTTAAAATATAAGAGTTATAATATTTAAAATTAGTTCGTAAAAATAGGAATGAAAAAATAAAATAAAATATGGAATTGTATAGTCTGATGTATTTGCTGGATAAAATATATAGAGTAAAGTTACAGGTGTGAGTTATTAAGTCACACCTGTGACTGGTATTGAAATTCTTAAACCTAACCTAATCGAATTAAGCCACACAAGCAAATATCACAGTCGTTGAAGCCTCTTCTTCTTCGACCTTAAATTTGTTTTCCGGTGATTCCTGCGACTTCCTCTCATCTGTTACTGCCTTCTTTCGTGGCCTCAATTTCCCCAACTCTACTACAACACGTCGTTTACCATAAGTTGTCGGTGAGATATCTGCTAACTTTACTTAAAACTATTTTTTTTGCATTTCATAGTTTGTTTGTCGCATTTGTAGAGAGACAAAGTTAATTGTTGTTGTGATGTTAGTATAACATTTTCAATTAAATAAGGTATAATCTGGGTTTATGTGGGGGAGTCTTTTTTTCTTTAATTGTCTTCTTCATTTTAATCCTTTACTTTATAATTATTTATTAAAGCCTGTATTAAACCCAAATTGAAATTATAAAATTTAATTTACTAATTTGAATTAATTTTTTATAATTATTTAAGTTTAAAAAAAGTTGCTTCATCCATCTTGGGTTAGATTTTTTAAGATCACGTAAAGTATAACTCCAGTCTATAGGCCTCGGATGGGTGATTAGGTATACGTTATCATGTGGGTAGGGCTAACTTTTGTTGATACTTAAATATGGCCTATTAGAAACTTCAAAAGTATATAGAACTTGTGTATATTCTTAAACATAAATAATTTTAAATAATGGATTTCTCAAGAGTGATTTCCTCTATACCACCAGAATTGTGCCATGTGTTTGTTAGAAAACAATCCCAATGTTTGTTTTTTTGTATAACCATTTTGGACTCATATTATCACAGGATTTCATGTTTTCCATCTTTTTAACTGCTCCAAACCTAATCAAGTAATAAACTATTTCGTTTGGTCTAAGATTTACCAAATTATTTTCATTCTTGATTGCTACTTAGGTTATGCCTCGTGTGAGATTGTCGATATCTTCATCTTCTCAATCAGATAATATGCCTATTTTAGGTAATCCTTGTCTTCAATTTGATAGTCGTGAGAGCCAGTTAAGATATGCAACTTTAAAAGATCATCCAATTATGTCAAACAAATTTATTAATCATAGAGCGATTATTGAATTAGGAATAGCAGACCGAGTAAATGAATTGTTGCATAACATAGGATGGGACATATTTTTTGAATTTAAAAAAATCATATGTTGAATTAACTTTAGAATTTTTGACTACTTTACGATTGATCTTGAACGAAGATGACATCGTGATTAATATGACATTTAGATTGATGAATATGCCGCATGTTATTACTTTAGATGTACTGAATAGGATTTTCACATAGTGATTTATATGGTTACTATAATGAATTTAGGCCTATAGAATTTTGGAATGAAATTACTAGTTTAAGAAATGTTTTTTCTCCAAGTAAGTCTAAATCGTCTGCTTTAGTGGACCCTAGTCGTTATCTTCATAGGTTTTTAACTTCTACGATATTTGGTAGAGAAGATAGCCAAGGCGCAATCTCTAAAGCAGAATTGTTTGTGTTATAGTGTATGGTGCATGCTAAACATTTTAATATTGGCATGTGATTAAGTATACATCTAATGGATGTGACTAAAGCTAGAGCCGGCAAAACAGTAGTTGGAGCATTTGTTACCCAAATTACAGAGCATCTTGGTTTACTAACTAAGAGAACAGTTATGTAATTAGTTTCAGGGAACTCTAGTTTAGACTTGCAGTCGTTGGTGTCTATGAAGATTGTTGGGCGATAAGGTGATCGTTATGTTCTTGTTAATGACGACACAACAGAAGCTTCAAGTAGTAAGCGTAGTCTCATTGAAGTAGGTGAAGGTACAGAAGGGGATGATGCTTTGCCACCCAAAACTACGTGTTGAAACATTGCACCTAATTCTGTTGAATATCAATCATTGCTTAATCAACTAATTGTATTTGAACGGCGAATGAATGATATATTTGACAAGATTGAGGCTAGCATAGCGGAGATGAGGAATTTCCTAGCAAATTTAAATCCTCGTTTGAGACAGGATCCACCTTTATCTTAATATTGTATTTTTATCTTTTTCTTTTTATTATTTTAATTATTTGTCATTAAATTATTTTTAGTTTTATTGTTTGTCTTGATTTATGTTGTTTGCATCTTAGATCCTTTAATTATTTTCTTATGATGTTGACAATGTATATTTGTACATTATGTGTTTGTTTTCTTGTTTAATAGTTAGAGATGTTCAGCTATTAAATGAACTCAACGGGGATTATAAATGTATAATATGAGTGAATTAATATACTTGCATACATAAACTGATTGTCTTGGATTTCAATTGAAAGGGTATTAGCTTGTTGTGATAGATGAATCTGACCTTCCTTTGGTAAGAATTTGAGTTTTTTTTAGATATCCTAGTTAAAAGTATTTATTGCTGAGAGTATTCTTTCATGGTTAAGCAAATCTAGAACTTGCTTGCAAATTCTAGTCGAGATTACATAATCTTATGCAAAAATTAAAATAATGAAGGCATTTAGGATTTATCTTGACAGCTTAAAAAGCCACCATGATATTACCCTTAGTGAGCCCCCTTGAGCTTAGATGAAATCTTTTTTTAGTTAAAACCTAAAATATGAGCCTTGGCCTTGATTGTTTATCTCTTTTGATTACATCAGTCGTAAGGGCAAGTTGAACATTTAAAAGGTATAATTGATTGCAGGGAATACTTGTCGAAAAGTATAGCATATAGTTAGGTTATAAGTTAAGGGTGGGTTGGATTGTAATAATTTGCATTTATTATTTACATTTTCCTTTTTGAATTTATGTTGTTGTATATTGGGAAAAAAAACAAATCATATCAAGTAAAAAAAGAGAAAAAGGAAAAAAAGAAAAGAAAGAGAAGCAGAAAATGCAAAGAAAAAAAGAAGAACAAAACAAAATGAAAAGAAAGGGGAGAAGGGAAAAGTAAAGGAGATTGGTAGGGTTATGCTTGTAATTGAAAAGAAAAAATTGTATGTTTTATATTTAATTGGTTTGTATCATTTTAAATGCTCAATTAGTCCTATGGTTTAAAGCTTGGTTTTATCTTTTTCCTTACCTTTACCTTGGCCCCATTATAACCAAAATAAAGACCTTCGAATTGATGTTTGTGTTAGATATTTAGTAGTGAAGATTGGATTAGTAAGAAAGCTTATAGTTAATGCTTTACATGAAATGAATAATGAACTAATATTTATGACCTTTGAATGCTCGAGAGAATGGAAAGTGGAGTGAGTGTCTATCACACTTATTAATGGTCTTTCAGTACTTGTTAATTGTGGTTATGCATGCGAAGACTAGTTTGTTCACGAATCATTATGAGTTTTAAATCTTAGGTTGTGTTTATTAAATTGATCTTTGATATCTTTAATAATTTAAATGAGAAAATAATTTGTTGTTATTATTAATTTAATTTTTTTTGGTGTTTGTGTTTTTATGATTTAGTGTTTTTGGTTTTGGTTGAGTACAATTGTAGTTTAATATTGAGGTATTATTGTGGTTAATTTTATTTAATTTGACTTCTTTTTATATGCTGAAATTTGTATGAATGTTGATGACATTATTTTATGAATGAGGGATGAAGGGCCATTAATCTTCACTCATTTCATTACATTTAGAGACACAGAGGAGATGTAGAGAATGCATGAAGACAAGAAAATCAAAGAGAGTTAGTGAAGAAAAGAGTCCTGATAATTAATATAAGTGCTATGTGTATGGATATGCGATTTCAAATTTATTGTTTTGTTTTGTGGAAATGTTTAACTTGTAAGTGAAAATTTTTGCTTCTTAAATAGTTTTAGTTTGTTAGATGATTATAGATTTTGATGTTTATGTAGTATTTGATGTTTCTGTGGTTAAGGTGTTACCGTAATGTTTATGTTTAATTGATAGTTTTCATGTAGTTTTAGAAAAAGATAAAATAAAAATAGTTGGTGTTATGCTTAATTTGATATTCTTAAATATTGTAAGTTTGATGCAACAGCGATATAGACAAAAAGCCGAGAATGATTCGAATATAGAATAATATTGTAGGTTTAGAATAATATAGAGTTGATACAAAATGATCTGAATATCGTACCATTCCGGTCGGTACCGGCCGGGCCGAAAACCGGTACCAGAACGGTCATCTGGATATCGGGTATAAATTTTGATCGGTACCGCCAATACCAGTATATACTCGGACCATTCTGTAAATTTAAAAGTTTGGAGGGACTAAATTGAAAATAAAAAAATTAACCTAATTTTATCTACCCGACAACCCCCCCCCCCCCCGACGTTTCTGGATCTGGATCTCTTCCTTCAGTTTCTCCTTCCTCTCCTCTCCTCGCCGCTGCTCCTCGTCGTCCCCTCCTCGTGGATCTCGTCTCACCACCGTCTCCTCGCCGTCCCCTCCTCACGGTCAACGTGGTCTCCAGTCGTCCTCCTTCGTCTTCCACCGGTGGTTAGTCTCCAATCCTCCTTGTCGTCATCGGTGGTTTATCGTCGCCTTCCCTCCTCGTCACCGCCTTCCCCAGCTTCCTCGACTCGCACGTCGCCGCCTTCCCTCCTCTACTCGCAGCACCGCCGGCCCAGTGACCCGAAGACCGACCCAGTGGGTAATGACCCAAAGTGTTGGAAATTTTTGGGCGTGTGTTTTTGACTGGTAAATGGAATTTTTATTTTTGTTGTGGATTGGGAATGGTTTGGATTTTCCGTGTATTAGACTATTAGTGTTGATGAAAATGTTTAGTTTGGTTTGGTTTGGATTGGGTATCGGTTGATGATAATGTTGATGAAAAGGTTGGAGTCGTGGAATTGTGGAGGATTTCGGTTGATGAAAATGTTGATGATTTGGAATTGGTGTGATTTGTGAATTAACTTGTGAATCAACTGTGAATCGAAATTGGAAGTTTGCAATTGAATTTTGGAATTGAATTTTAGCATTTTGGAATTGGAAATTGGAAATTGGAGGATTGGAAATAAAATAAATTGGATTGTGTGGTACTTGGAATTGGAATAAAATTTGGAATTAGAAATTGGAATTGGAATTGAATTTTTGAATTGAATTGGAAATTAAATTTGGAATTGGAATTGGAATTAGATTTTGGAATTGGATTGTAAATTAAATATGAGATCGGAATTGGATTTTTGCATTTTGGATTTGGAATTGGAATTGGAATTGAATTGAATTGTAAATTAAATTTGGGAATGAAATTGGAATTGGATTTTGGCATTTTGCATTTTGCATTTTGGATTTTGGAATTGGAATTGGAATTGGAATTGGAATTGAATTTTTGAATTGGATTGGAAATTAAATTTAGATTTGTAATTGGATTGTATTGTAATTGGAATTGTAATTGGAATTGGATTGTAATTAGAATTAGAATTCGGAATTGGAATTGGATTGTAATTAGAATTGTAATTGGAATTAGATTGTAAATTAAATTTGGATTGGAATTGGATTGTAATTGGATTATAATTGAATTGAATTGGATTGGAATTGAATTGAATTGAATTGTAAATTTGGATTGGAATTGGATTGGAATTGGATTGTAAATTTGGATTGGAATTGAATTGTAAATTTGGATTGGAATTGGATTGTAATTGGATTGGAATTGAATTGTAATTGGATTGGAATTGAATTGTAAATTTGGATTGGAATTGGATTGGAATTGAATTGAATTGAATTGAATGGAATTGAATTGGATCGTAAATTTGGATTGGAATTGGATTGTAAAATAAATTTGGGATTGGAATTGGAATTAGATTTTGGCATTTTGGAATTGGAAATTGGAAGTGAATTAGAAATTATATTTGATATGGTGATTTATTGATTATTGAATGGTGGAAATTGGCTTGTAATTTATTATTGTATTAATATTGAATTAGTGAATTATTGATGAATGAAATTAAATTTGAGTTTGAGCAATTGAATTTGAGAATTGAGATTGAGTTTGATAATTTGAAATGTTGAATTGTACATGTATTTTATTTAATGATAATTTGGTGGTTATGGTTAACCTTATGTTTTAAATTTAAACTTTAAAGTTAAATTGTTGATGTTGATTAATTGGTTGTTAAAACTTA
>JANZLC010000005.1:7115970-7130101 GCA_026413385.1 Erythroxylum gracilipes | reverse complement strand
ACCAGTAAGCGGCCACAGAAGACAGCTTTGGAGGTGATGCAGCTTACCCAAGGAAGGGATGAAAGTTTGCGGGAGTTTATCGCTCGGTTCAACAATGAAGCTGTCGAAGTTCCCGACCTCACCTGCTCGTCCATGTTGGCCGCACTGATGAGCAACACGAGGGATGAAGAGTTCAAGAAGTCATTGGCCCTCGATCAGCCCAAGTCTATTCAAGAGATGAGAAATCGGGCAGATAAATATATTCAGCTGGAGGAAGTATTGAAAAATACAAAGCGTAGAGTAGGCGACCGAGAGCCGAGCGGCAGAATAGATGACTCACACAAGCGACAGAAGGATCAGTCCAGCTGGAGAAAGCCGATCGACCGATAGGACCAATGTCGAGCGACGTAAAGATTGCTGGTTATGTTCCAAGAATGGCCGAGGTGGCTGGGAGACACCCTGGAAAGTTCGGTCAGACATGGGAAGGACCATATCCGCCATTAGATAATCTCTGCTCCAATTATTTCTTTGTTTCGTACTTTATTACCGCTTATGCTCTTGTACAACGCAACTTGTGGGTGCCTTTTTCCTAGTCTTGTCAATCAGGTTTTTTAATGGCCCACGCCCCTACTGTCATCAATAAAGGGTTTCAAATTTCTCGGCAAGAAGAGCCATCCTCAAATCGAGCTAAGAGGAAAACATGGTATCAACAGATGACATCGACACCGTTCGACAATGTCGCCAATACAAGATGTTGGAACCACGCGATGCCAAGACAAGATCTTGGATCGTTCGACATCGACCAATCATTTGACATCGACCAATCATTCGACATCGACATCGATCGACAAGGTTGCCAACACAAGATGTTGGAACCGCTCGACATCGACATAGTTCAGCTACGGCCTTCGACATAGCTCGGCCCTCGATATCGCTCGGCTACGGCCTTTGACATAGCTCAGCCCTCAAGCAACGCTCAGGCCTCGACACCACGCAATGCCAAGATAAGATCTTGGATCGTTCGACATCGACCAATCGATCGATATCGACATCGATCGACAAGGTTGCCAACACAAGATGTTGGAACTGCTCGACATCGACATAGTTCGGCTACGGCCTCGACATGGTTCAGCTACGGCCTCGACACTGCTAGGCTACGTGCCTCGACATCGCTCGGCTTGTGCCTCGACATCGCTCAGCTAAGTACCTCGACATAACTCGGCCCGGTCGCCAAGATAAGATCCTTGGGACCCTTGGCCTCGATATTACTCGGCTACGTGCCTCGACATTGTTCGGCTACGTGCCTCGAGCCCGACTACGTGCCTCGACATCGCTCGGCCATGTGCCTCGACATCGCTCGGCTACGTGCCTCGAGCCCGGTTACGAGCCTCGACATAACTCGGCCCGATCGCCAAAATAAGATTTTTGGGACCCTTGGCCTCGACATCGCTCGACTACGTGCCTCGAGCCCGGCTACGTACCTTGACATCGCTCGGCTACGTGCCTCGACATCGCTCAGCCATGTGCCTCGACATCACTCGGCTATGTGCCTCGACATCGCTCGGCTACGTGCCTCAAGCCTGGCTACGTGCCTTGACATCACTCGACTACGTGCCTCGACATCGCTCAGCCATGTGCCTCGACATCGCTCGGCTACGTGCCTCAAGCCCGGCTACATGCCTCGACATAACTCAGCTTGGTCGCCAAGACAAGATCCTTGGGACCCTTGGCCTCGACATCGCTCAGCTACGTGCCTCGACATCACTCGGCTACGTGCCTCGAGCCCAGCTACGGCCTCGAAACTTCGACTACGGCCTCGACATAGTTAGGCTACGGCCTCAACATAGTTAGGCTACGGCCTCGCCTCGACACTTCGGCTACGGCCTCGACATAGTTAAGCTACGGCCTTGCCTCGACACTTCAGCTACAGCCTCGACATAGTTAGGCTACGGCCTCACCTCTACACCTCGGCTACGGCCTTCGACATAGCTCGACCCTCGACAACATTCGACAAACAAAAAGTACCACTTCATTCGGTTTCGACATTGTTCGGTTTCGACACCATTCAGCTACGACCTTCGACAACGCTCGGCCCTAGAGCAACGCTCGACAAACGACCAATCGGTCGACAAGCGACTAATCGATCGACATCGACAAGGTTGTCAACACAGGATATTGGAACCGCTCGACATCGCTCGGCTACGGCCTTCGACTTAGCTTGGCCCTCGAGCAACGCTTGACAAACGACCAATCGGTCGAGAAGCGACTAATCGATCGACATCGACAAGGTTGCCAACACAGGATGTTGGAACCACTCGACATCGCTAGGCTACAGCCTTCAACATAGCTCGGCCCTCGAGCAACGCTCGGACCTCGACAACATTCGACAAACGAAAAGTACCAATCGGTCGACAATTGACCGATCGACCAACAAACGAACAATCGACCAATCAATCGATAAATGAACAAACAGCTAATCATTCGACAAACGACCAATCGTTCGATCAATCGTTCGACAATCGACCGATCGGTCAGCAATCAACTAATTCTTCGACAACAGTCAATCTCCCAACATTGACGTCGCTCGACCTGGATACCCAGATCGATCGGCTCACATCGGATCGAATGATCGACCGACTTGCATCGGACGTACCAGTTCACTGTGTGTTATCTAAGAGGGCGACCCATCATACAAAGCCAGCGATAGTTCGAAGCTCTATCCAACAAGATTGAAAGAACAAATGAAAGGTAAAAACAAGATTCTTTTTATTTCCAATAAGTCTGCCCTGATCACAAGCTTGACCAGATGAGCATTCAGAAGAGTATTATCTTTCCTACCCGGTCAACTACAAGCATCGTCAATGAGCTTCCCCATTCCAAAGTCGAACAATCTGTTCGACATATGTTTATGCTGACAAGTCCTGAGACAGCCACGTTCTTTATAAGACCACAATTTTCACCATCACAGGACATCGTCAGGAACTACCTCTCGCTCTATCTCGATTATCAGGAACTGTCTCTCACGTTCTCCGGCATCACAATCACTTCCGTTTTTATCTCCGGTGTCCTAACTACTAGCAAGGCAATTCTGGACGGAAAAAGGGAAAACGGGCATGTTTGATCGACGACTGAAAGATGCATTCTAACAACAGGGGATGAAGAGACGAAAAGACAAAGGACAGAGGCTAAGAAAAGCCATACGAAATGAGGAAAAATTATCCGTCCCAGAATTTATAGTATTAATCGAGCAAACATACCAATCCAGATTGACCACGTGGAAAGATCTAAGCGGCTGAAATGGCGCAGCAAATGAAGGGACACACATAACGACGTGTGATAAATGTAAGGCTATCCAAGAGACGTGACATTCCAAATTTCAGAGACGCATAGAAGAGCTAGACCGTCAATAATAATTACACTGAGCGTTTCGGATTTCAGCACCCTCAATTGGCCCCTCCACATGACGGTTGTGAGGTAGCTCAAAGGGCGCACTGTTTCAGATGTTGAATGCCCTGTCTTGGCATAAGCCAATCGATCGCCCCTCCCTAACACGACTTAATCGATCAACCAGCTGTTGCCTGAACGATGGCTCGCTAGTTCAGTCAGTTTTCCTGTCACAGCAAGAATTACTGCACATAGTGCGTTGATGTCCGATCGACCGGCCTCATCGCAAGTAGTCACACAGATAGGCCGCACAATCTTTATATACTCCTTCAATCCTTCGCTTGGCTCAGATTCGAGGAGTAGGGGGGTTTATGGTTGGGTCTGCTGTACCGGCTTTACCAGGCCCAGCTCCAGGCCCGGATGACGACAACCCAATAACCACGGCCCGCTCGACCCATCAGGAGTTAGACTCCCATGTAAACATGAAGACCTACGTAAACCTAGCATCCACGACATATATAAGGTACTATTCCTACCAGATAAAGGTACGAGAAAACAACCTTGCTTTTCTCTGTTTACATTAGCCAAAACCCTACCAAAATACTGACTTGAGCGTCGGAGGGGCCTCCCGGGAAACAACCCCCGGTGTGCCTTTGTTCGTTTTGCAGGTGTTCGATAGTCGAAATCACGCGAGATCATGGATCAAAACAATGACAATCTGATCCAGCAAAATCTGACCGAACCATAAATAAATTATGAAAGTGACATATTAAGTTAAATAATTGAATTATGTTTAATTTGTAAATAAATTATGAAAGTGTATATTAGTAATTGAAGAATCTGCAAATGTTATTATTTGACGTGCATTATAAACCATCACATATATTTGGTAATATGTTAATCACGTATTATAAATAAGTTAAGCAGTGAATATATATTTTAAAATTAAACATAAGTTCATTTCAACAAATGAATAATGAATTCGAATATATATAATAATATATATATATATATAATTATCATTAACATATATAATCACGTCGGAGAAAAACCCAAGAAAGTAGAAAACGTCTCCATAGATCATGGACGGTGAAAGTGACGGCACCGTCCTGAGGAGGTGGGAGTTGGGACTTCAGTTTCCTTTCTTTCCTTTCTGTAATAATGACAGAGAGTTTTAGAACTCGAACACGAGACGCGGAATGGTAAAGAATTAAAAATTCTTGCAATAAAATTAAACGTGATTCATATTGTTAGGCCAGCGGTTTCCCAAATGCAAGCCTCTTTTAACTTGACATGATGGCTATCTTGGCTAGTTACAGGCTGGCCTTCAAGTTTTCGTCCACGTAACTTGTAACTACTCACATCAACCACAGTTTTACAAAATCATACAATTAGAGAACATTTAGTTTTACTCTTTATTTTTATTATATTTTTACTTTTTATATTATAAATACTAAAACTTTATAGAGATATACTAGAATCAAAGGCCTTTACATTAAGTAGGATTAAATACTTAGAGTGAAACTTTTTGAAATAAGAGGGTTGTACCCGATGTGAAAATAAATATAGATTCAGAAGTTATATTGTAGAAGGATTCTTTTAAGTATCTTGAATTTATCATACAAAATAATGACAGGATAGATTATGATGTAATTTACTGTATCAAATTAGTGTGGCTTAAATGGATAGGCGCATGAAGAATTTTATGTGACAAGAAGATACTACTTAAGCTAAAAGATAAATTCTACCATTAACAATTAAGCCGACCATACTCTCTGGTAAAATGTTGACCTATAAAAACGTGCATATTTATAAATTAATAATGACAGAAATGAGGATGTTCTATTTAATACGTAATTTTATAATAACAAATAAGGTAATGAATATAGTGATAAGAAATAAGTTGATAGTATCTAACATTAATAGTAAGTTAAAGAAAATAAAACTAAAGTGGTTAAAACATATTAAAAAAATATATTTTGACATTACAGTAAGAAAATGTAAGAAAAATGTATTTAAGATTTATAAGAGAAGAAAAGAATGACTTAAGAAAAATTGGATAGAAAAATGTATTTAAGATTTATAAGAGAAGAAAAGAATGACTTAAGAAAAATTGGATAAAGACGATTAGGTATAATATGACTTTATTATAGCTTACCAAATACGTTACCTTTGATGATAAACTTTAGAAAACTAAAATATGGTTAGAAAATCTTACATTCCTTATGTTTTTTTTCCTGTTACTTTTCTTTTCATATATCTTTTGAATTTTGTTGGTTTTTGGTTTTTTTTTTATATCTTGTAATTACTATGAATACCTTTGATAGTAATATTTTCTCTTTATTTTTGTTATCCGTCTCTTTCAATTGTTATTTTTTTACTTATTTATTTTCTTTATTGATTGTTTATTTATTTACTTACTTTAATATTAATATTTATTTTTAGTGTTTATTTTACTTATAATTTTATTTTATTTATTTATGCAATTATATTGTCTATGTATTTGATTTTTTTCTTCAAATCATTTTTAATATTTTTCTTTTTTCTTTCTTTTTTGTTGGTTTATCAAGAACAGTGTCTCAACTAGTTGGAAATAAGGCTGCACATTATTGGACATTTTCAAACCCTATATCTTAGCAAGATTTCTATTAGGATTAACCAAGTAAAAAATTTAATTTTAATATATTATATAATATTTATTAATAAATATTAGTAAATTTTACTTGGGTTTATGTATCTATAATATACTTGCATTAGCCCTTGATCTAATATCCAATCGACTAGATCTAATCATTATGGTACATAGGATGAGTACAAAAAATGAAATGATTTTAGAAATTTTATTATTATATTTACAAGAAATCTTAGAGCATAATTCAAACTGAAAAACAAAGAAATTACTTTTAAGGAATTGTTACATTTTAAAAATATATGAAATTTATGATGAAAGCCCTTTCTCGGAAGATAATTGTCATTATGTAACCTGTTAGTTTTAGTATGGGACAAATTCCCATATTGAAAGTGAGAAGCGGGAGGGGGAGTCTTAACAAGTATAAATAAACCCCCTCCCCCTCTCATTTAATCATCCAAAGTCAAAAACAAAAATATTTACTCTTAGTAAGAGTAGTAAATTTTTGTGAGTAATTTTGGGGTATATTGGGATAAGGGTTTGAGAGTGTATGAAAACACTAGTGAGTTGAGTGTTGAGTGTAAACACTTGACAATGTTGTTTTTCTCCCTAATAAAAAAGGTGTGCAGTAACTCCGGAGACGTAGGCACAATTTGGCCGAACTCCGTTATCAAATTTTGTATTGTGTGTTTACTTTATTGACATTCTAGTAGTGTGGAAATAGTTGAAATTCCTAACATAACCATTTTTAAAGTAAGGGACAAAAACGTGTAATTCAAAATATAAAGACAGTACAAGACAGAAAATCGAGTACACGATGAATGTATCCCCTACGTCTCGATCTTTAAACTAGTATCGATCATTTGAAACAATCATGACAATGATTTTGTGAAATTGGCAATTGCATGCAACGTGTTAAATTTGGAACAGGATCACCGGTGCCTATTTCAAAGGTGTGTCATTTTTAACCATATATTTACTTAGTTTCGTGAAAATTAATAAAAGAAGGTTGAAACAGGTTTATAGGAGCAAAGGATTTGTTCCCGTTAAATTTGTTTTGGTTACCTTGGACACTGCGCAAATGCGTAGTGATAATTCAAATAAATTTGATGTCTACTTAATTTAGAATTAAGGAGTATTTATAAATATGTTATATTATCTAAAGCTAATGTATAAATAAATATTATGTAATTTAAAATTTTGAAGGAAAAATAATTTTTTTTAAGAGGTAAAAATTATAAAAGTTCGAATATTTAGATTGAATTAATAAAATAAGTAAGTTAAAATTAAAAATTAAAAATTAAAAAAATTTGGAAATGTATAGTAAGGAAGGAATTAAAAAGGTTTAAATTTGTGAATGTGGATAGAATTATTCGGGAGAAAAATAAGTAAAAATATAAGAGTTATAATATTTAAAATGAATTAATAAAATTACTTAGTAAAAATTAGGAATGAAAAAATCAAATAAATTTTGGAAACGTATAGTGTAATATATTTGTTATAAACGGATAAAATATATAGAATAAATAAATTTATTATAATATTTGAGTAAAAACTTTAAAAAATATATCATGAATAAGTCACACCCGTGATTGAAAGCTAACCATGAGTCACGTGGTTGAAACTCGAATAAGTTAAAAAGAATATTAAAAATCATTTAATTAAAATAAGAAAAATGTCACCGGTGTGAGTTATTAAGTCACACCCGTGACTGAAATTGAAATTCCTAAACCTAACTTAATCCAATTGAGCGGCATAAGCAAACATCACACCCATTACAACCTCTTCTTTTTAGACCTCAAATTTGTTCTCCTGTGATTCTTGCAACTTCCTCCCGTCTGCCACTGTCTTCTTTCATCACATCAACTTCCCCAACATCTGCTCCAACACGTCATTTACCATCAGCTGTTGGTGAGATACCTGCTAACTTTCCTTAAAACTATATTTTTTTCAGTTTATAGTTTGTTTGTCGCATTTGTAGAAAGACAAAGTTAATTGTTGTTGTGATGTTAGTATAACATGTTGAATTAGACAAGGTATAATCTGGGTTTATGAGGGGGAGTTAATTTTTTTCTTTAATTATCTTCTTCATTTTAATCCTTTACTGTATAATTATTTATTAAAGCCTGTATATTTAAGCCTAATTTGAAATTTAAATTATAAATTTGAATTTAATGATTTGAATTTTTTTATAATTAATTAAGTTTAAAAATGTTGCTTCATTCATCTTGGGTTAGATTTTTTTAAAAGCATGTAAAGTACAACTTTGTGCTTTAGGCCTTGGACGGGTGATTAGTTATACGTTATCATATAGGTGGGGTTAACTTTTGTTGATACTTAAATATGGCCTAACAGAAAGTTCAAAAGTATATAGAACTTATGTATATTCTAAAACATAAATAATTTTAAATAAATGGATCTCTCAAGTGGGATTTCTTGTATACCACTAGAATTATGTCATGCATTAGTTAGAAAACAATGGCAATGTTCCTTCTTCGCATGACCATTTTGGACTCGTATTACCATATGATTTCTTGTTTGCCTATTATATTTAATTGCTCCAAACATAATCAATTAATAAATTGTTTTCTTTGGTGTGAGATTTACCAAATTATTTTGATTCTTGATTGCTACTCAGGTTATACCTCGTGTGAGATTCTTGACATCTTCATCTTCTTAACCGGATGATATGCCTATTTTAGGTAATCCTTGGTCTTCAATTTGACAGTCGTGAGAGCCAATTAAGGTATGCAACTTTAAAAGATTGTCCGATTATGTCGAACAAATTTATTGATTATGGAGCTATGATTGAATTAGGAATAGCAGATCAAGTGAATGATTGTTGCATAACATAGGATGGGATAGATTTGCTGAATTTTATAAAAAAAATCATACGTTGAATTAACTTTAGAATTTTTGACTACTTTATAATTGATCTTTAACGAAGATGGCATCGTGATTAATATGACATTTAGATTGATGAATATACCGCATGTTATTACTTTAGATGTACTGAATAGTATATCTGGATTTTCACATAGTGATTTATATGGCTACCATGATGAATTTAAGCCTATAGAATTTTGGAATGAAACTACTAATTCAAGAAACGTTTTTCTCTAAGTAGGTCTAAATCGTCTGCTTTAGTGGACCCTAGCTTTCGTTATCTTCATTGGTTTTTAACTTTTACGATATTTGGCATAGGAGATAGCCAAGGTGCAGTCTCTAAAGCAGAATTGTTTATGTTGTGGTATATAGTGCATGCCAAACACTTTAATGCTGGTATGTGGTTAAGTATACATCTAATAGATGTGGCTAAAGCTAGAGCCGACAAAATAGTAGTTAGAGCATTTGTCACCCAAATTGCAGAACATCTTGGTTTACTAACTGAGAGAACAGTTATGCAGTTAATTTTAGGGAACTCTAGTTTAGACTTGCAATCATTAGTGCCTATGAAGATTATTAGGCGATAAAGTGATCGGTATTGTTAATGACAACACAGCAGAAGCTTTAAGTAGTAATCGTAGTCGCGTCAAGGTAGGTGAAGGTACACAAAGGAATGACACTTTGCCACCCGAAGCTATGCATTGAAACATTGCACCTAATTCTGTTAAATATCAATCATTGCTCAATCAACTAATTGTATTTGAACCACGAACGAATGATAGATTCTATAAGATTGAGGCTAACATAGCGGAGATGAGGAATTTCCTAACGAATTTAAATTCTCGTTCGAGACAACATCTGCCTTCATCTTAGTATTGTATTCCTATCTTTTTCTTTTTATTATTTTGATAGTTTGTCATTAAATTATTTTTAGTTTTATTGTTTGTCTTTATTAATGTTGTTTGCATCTGAGATCCTTTAATTAATTTCTTATGATGTTGACAGTGTATATTTGTACATTACGTGTTTGTTTTCTTGTTTAATAGTTAGAGATGTTTGGTTATTAAATGAACTTGATCGGGATTATAAATGCATAATATGAGTGAATTAATATATTTGCATGCATAAATTGAATGACTTGGATTTCAATGGAAAGGGTATTAGCTTGTTGTGATAGATGAATTAGACCTTACTTTGGTAAGAATTTGAGCTTTTTTGAGATATTATATACTACTTAAAAGTATTCATTGGTGAGAGTATTCTTTCATGGTTAAGCAAATCAAGAACTTGCTTGCAAATACTAGTCGAGATTACATAATCTTATGCAAACATTAAAAAGCCACCGTGATATTATTTTTAGTGAGCCCCTATTCAGCTTAGATGAAACCTTTTTTTGGTTAAAACCTGAAATATGAGCCTAGGCTTTGATTGTTTATCTCTTTAAATTACATTTGTCATAAGGGCAAGTTGAGCATTTAAAAGGTATAATTGATTGCAAGGAATACTTATAGGAGAAGCATAACATATAGTTAGGTTATAAGTTAAGGGTGGGTTAGATTGTAATAATTTGCATTTGTGGTCAAAATTTTTTCCCTTTTTGAATTTATGTTGTTGTATATTGGGGAAAAAAATCATATCAAATAAAAACAGAGAAAAAGGAAAAGAAAAAAAGGAAAGAGGAGTAGAAAATGCAATGAAACAAAAAAAGAAAAAAAGGAAGAGAAAAACAAAACGAAAAGAAAGGGGAGAAGGAAAGAGTAAGGGAGATTGGTAGGGTTAAGTTTGTAATTGAAAAGAAAAAATTGTATGTTTTATATTTCATTGGTTTGTATCATTTTAAATGCTCAATTAGTCCTATGGTTTAAAGCTTGGTTTTTATCTTTTTACCTACTTTTACCTTGGTCCCATTACAACTAAAATAAAGACCTTCAGATTAATGTTTGTGTTAGGTGTTTAATATTGAAGATACATTAGTAAGCAAGCTTATGGTCGATACTTAACATGAAATGAATAAGGGATAAATATTTATGACCTTTGAATGCTCGAGATAATGAAAAGTGGAGTGAGTGTCTATCACACTTGTTAATGGTCTTTCAGTTGACGTACTTGTTAATTATGGTTATGCATGCGAATAATAGTTTGTTCACGAATTATTATGAGTTTTAACATCTTATGTTGTGTATATTGAATTGATCTTTGGCATCTTTAATTATTAAATGAAAAAATAATTTGTTGTTGTTTTTAATTTGTTTTTTTGGTGTTTATGTTTTTATGGTTTAATGTTTTTGGTTTTTATTGAGTATAATTATAGTTTAAGTATTGAGATATTGTTATCGTTAATTTTATTTAATTTGGCTTCTTTTTATATGTTGAAATTTGTATGAATCTTAATGGCATTATTTTGTGAATGAAGGATGAAGGGTGATTAATCTTCACTCATTTCATCACGTTTGGAGACGCAAAAGAGATGCAGAGAAAGGAAGAAGAGAAGAAAATCAAAGAGAGTCGGTGAAGAAGAAAGAGTTCTGATAATTGACATAAGTGTTATATGTATGCAAATGCGATTTCAAATTTATTGTTTTGTTCTGTGGAAATATTTAATTTGTGAGTGTAATTTTTTTCTTAAATAGTTTTAGTTTGTTAGATGATTGTAGATTTTGATGTTTATGTAGCATTTGATGTTTTTGTGGTCAAGGTTTTTCTTTAATGTTAATTTGATCTTATTAAATTTTGTAAGTTTGATGCAACGATATGTAGGCAAAAAGGCGAGAATGATTCGGATATGACAGAAGAGGGAGAATAATATTCTAAGATTAGAATAATAAAAAGTTGATAGAGTAATAAAAGCAAATGGATAAATCATAGTCGCTTTATAACTCTTGCGTTTGGTGACTTTTAGAGATAAGTTGAATTGCTGAGTTGATAGATATTTAGAAAAGAAAATCAATTTAATGTTTGTGTTGCGTATAAAAATAATAGAAGTTCAAGGTTTCATTTGTCTAGAAATAATTAAATCGTATGTAACATCTAGAGGATTGTTAAAATCAGAGTTACATTTTCACCTTTAAAATGTATGACCAAAATTTTTATCAATAGTAGTATATATAGTTAATAAAAATAAAAATTTCTAATGACATAATTAACAAACCAATCAATAATAAAACAATTATAACTAAACTAATAATTAAATAATAATATGAAAGGATTAATAAGAACATGCCTATTTATTAATTAACAATAACCGTGCATTTGAAAAAACCTGATAAAAATAAGACAAAAGTTACAACCGTGCATGGAAGTACTATTAAGTCACAAGCGTGATTACTCAAGATTTGTCTAAGTTCAGTTTTTATATATATTTAAAAGTTATTCGAAGAAAATTGAGGAGTCTATTATAAAAATTTATAATGACATAATTAACAACCGATTAATAATTAATATTAATTAAAAATGACACAATTAATAATTGAATAATAATATCAAAAGAAATGCGTATTCGTCCTGTTTAGTATGTGTGTGTATATATATACACTTAATAAATAATAATATGAGAGGATTAATAAACGTTACATGGTTAATAAGAACATAATTTAGAATTAACTAATAACTAATAATAAATAACAATTAACTGACATAATTAGTTTAAATAATCATAGCTGTGACTTATTAGTCCCAACTGTGAAGAGCTATATATATACTTAATATTAGTATATGATACTTAATAATAATTAGCAATTAATAATGCAAGATTGTCACTGATATATATACTTAATATTAGTATATAATACTTAATAATAATATTATAATAATTAATATGCAATTCACGATTGTGACTTATTAGTTAGAGCCGTGTAAATTATTAGTCAGAGTTGTGAAGAGCTATATATATACGTAATAATAATTAACACATAATAATGCATAGTTATGTCTAAGATATCTATTTAATATTAATATATAGTACTTAATAATATAGTAATAATAACTAATAATTAATAATGCATGCGATAAGAATTAAAATGCAAGAGAAAACAAGGTATGTTAAAAGAAAGCAAATAAACAAATATAGAAAATTGTTTCTTTTGATGTTGATGTAATTAAAACGATAATCATGCAATCACATATGTTTCATTATAAGAAACAATAATCATGCAATCCAACTCAAATAATCATCTACTGTCATTTCTTTCTGTAGCAGGAACTTGACACGAGCCATCTTTGATTAATCTGAAAAACAGAGATCAGTCACATATTTGAACTAATAACTCAAATCCAGAAAAAAGAAGAAGAGAAGAAGCCGATGACAGAAAAAGAGAGAAAGCCGAAAGAGTCACCATAGAAGAAGGTTCTGGAGAAGGAGAATAATAAGAAACTAAAGTGAGGTGCTTAATAATTAATAATAACGTGCACATGCAAGTCATATGATTTATTTATTAATTGGGTTGATAGATTTCAAATAAATGTTGCAGAGATTACCAAAATTTATTACTTTGAGATTTTGTCGGCTTCCCACTCGATTAATAAAATAAATTAGAATCATTAGATAAATTAGTATTGTTGGATCTAAGAGAAGGATGAACATCCCATTCGTGTTTAGTATAAACTTAATTAATTAATTAGTAATATTAATAAAAGTTACTGGAACATGCAATAGTAGCATATATAGTTAATAATAATTTTTTTCTAATGACATAATTAACAACCAAATAATAATATTAATTAATTAATAGTAACACAATTATAACTAAACTAATAATTAAATAGTATTATGAAAGGATTAATAAGAGCATGCCTATTTATTAATTAATACTTACTGTGCATGTGAAAAAACCTAGTAAGAAAAAAACAAAATAACATACACGGTTTTGACTTAACAAGTCATAACTGTGCATGAGAGTCACGCCTATGACTATTAAATCATATGTGTGATTTTCAGTTTTTATATATATTTAAAAGTTATTGGAAGAAAATGGAGTCTATTATAAAAACTTATAATGACATAATTATAAAAATTTATAATGACATAATTAACAACCAATTAATAATTAATATTAATTAAAAATGACACAATTAAAACTAAATTAATAATTGAATAATAATATCAAAAGAAATGTGTATTCGTCCTACTTAGTGTGTGTGTGTGTGTAATAAATAATAATATGAAAGGATTAACAAACGCTAGATAGTTAATAAGAACATAATTCAGAATTAACTAATAACTAATAATAAATAACAATTAACTGAGATAATTAATTT
>JANZLC010000005.1:7101625-7115870 GCA_026413385.1 Erythroxylum gracilipes | reverse complement strand
TTATAACTAAACTAATAATTAAATAATAATATGAAAGGATTAATAAGAACATGCCTATTTATTAATTAACAATAACCATTCATGCGAAAAAGCCTGGTAAAAAAAACCAAAATAACATGTACGGTTGTGAGTTTTTATATATATGTAGAAGTTATTGAAAGAAAATGGAGGAGTCTATTAATAATGACATAATTAAAAACTAATTAATATTAATATTAATAAAAAATGACATAATTAAAACTAAATTAATAATTGAATAATAATATCAAAAGAAATGTGTATTCGTCCTGCTTAGTGTATATATATTTAATAAATAATAATATGAAAAGATTAATAAACATTAGGTAGTTAATAAGAATATAATTCAGAATTATCTAATAACTAATAATAAATAACAATTAAGTGACATAATTAATTTAAATAATCATATATGTGACTTATTAGTCCCAGTCATGAAGAAGTATATATATTCTTAATATTAGTATATAATACTCAATAATAATTAGCAATTAATAATGCATGTGATAGGAATTAAAATGGTAGAGAAAACAAGGCATGTTAAAAGAAAGCAAATAAAAAAATAAAGAAAATAGTTTCTTTTGGTATGTTGAAATTTGTATGAATTTAGAAGTAATTATTTTATGAACGTGGATGAGTTTAATAAAAAAGAATTGTCTAATGACGCAACTAAGTCACAGTTATGCACCAAGTCACAAAATGTTAGTGATAGTTGTCAATTAACTATAAAAAACCACCATATAGGTATATACAATTTTGAAATTCAAGAAAAGAGGGACTTAAAGCCCAAAAATTAGAAAAGTTACATGCTTAAGTTGTTTGACGAACTATGAAAAAAGTTTATGATAATTTAGGTTTTTTGTTATTGTCATCAACATTTGCATTTGAGGCTAGTGTGGGTTTAGTGTCCTTGAATCTTTTATGAAGACACTATCTTACTCTTGAAGAAGAAACAACAATATCTTCTAAAAATATAAAGAACCAAAATATATTAGCAACAGAGTATAAAAGTGAATATTATTTTTTTGATAAAAATGCTGAGTAAATAAATAACAAATGATAATATAATTCACGAAAAAAGAACCTCACGTAGTTTGATAAAGATAAAAATGCAAAAAATTGATTGAATAAATAATGATAAATACCTGAAATAGATGTAGGTGTAATGTCAGCATTGTTATTTCGATCATCAGTTGAAACGTTATCTTCTTTTCTAATTGAAGTTGAACCCTTTAGTAATTAATCATCATTAGTTCGTCGGTAAAATCTATTCGATTTACTGACGAATAACTAAGAACCATCGGTGATGTTGTCGTTAACTTACCGATAGAATAACCAATTACGTCGGTAAATTTACCGACGGATAAGATTTGTCTGCCGATAACTTTACCAATCGAAACAATCTTTTTGTCGCTAAACTTACTGACAGCACGCCAGTAAATTTGTGATAAAAAATATGTAGTTTATCGCAAATTATTACCTACGGTTATTTCTTCGACGCCTTTGTCTGTCAATAAATTTCATTGCTAACTTAACTTACCGACGGAATGTGTAGGTTTAACGTCGGCAATTTTTGTCGCCAAATTTTATTTTTCTTGTAGTGATCTGAAAATACTTCAAATATTGGGAGGTGAAATCATTCACGCCACTGTCTAGATTCTCCACATTATCTGCACTAAAATTATCAAGAGTTATCTTTTCCTGAGAAATATGTATGACAACTTGTTCAGTCCTCAAATCAACTAGATGAATACCTTTAGATTACTACTATACAATTTAGCCAATATCTTATAAACTAAAATTAATTAATTAATTTTCACCGACAAAAATTTCGTTGCTAACTTAACTTACCGACGGAATGTGTAAGTTTAGCGTCAGTAATTTTTGTCGCTAAACTTCATTTTCTTGTAATGATCTAAAAATACTTCAAATATTGAGAGGTGAAATCATTCACGCTACTGTCTAGATTTTCCACGTTGTCTGCACTAAAATTATCAAGAGTTATCTTTTCTTGAGAAATATGTATGACAACTTGTTCAATCCTCAAATCAACTAGTTGAATACCATTAGATTACTACTGTACAATTTTGCCAATATCTTACATCTGCCTGTGCTAACACTAGCTGCAACCGTTGTTCTACACCTTCTGTCACCATTTTATGCTCAGGGAGCTATTAATCTCTGCTAGTTGGACTGTCTTGTTCGTAAAGGGCATAGAAATATCAATAGCCTCGTCATCTTTTCCTTCCTTTCAAATAACCTTACGTGGAGAGTTTGTCTAGTTACCTTCAACGGACACGTCAACTTTTGAAGTATATGGAATTTTTCTTAGCGTAAATGGTGATTGGTTTGGCAGGGCCAATCACAGAAAGCTACGAACTTTTGTTCTAGTCCTTCTCAAATTTAAAAAGAATAGAGCTTCCCGATTTTTATAATTATTTTAAATAAATGTTGAATAAATTATCAAGTGAATATATTTATATAAATTATTTAAAAAATAAAATTAAGCAATAGATTTTATTTAATTAATATTTATAAATTTTAATTACAATTTTTTTATATTAATCAAACGTATAATTTCTTAAATTGAAAACCTCTTATTACAGGAACTTGCTCCTTCTTCCGTCGTTAAGTATCTTGATTGGACCATCCCTTGAGGTTGAGGATGCCACTTTTGCTTATTATTGATGCATTCTTGTAGTTACGTTGAATCTTATTGTGTGTAGAAAAAAGAAATTCTCCATTAAAAGAAAAAAAAAAAGGTGATCGAGTTATGCCACTGAAATTGAATTGGAAAAGCACACAAGGGAAAAGAGAGAGGGCAGAAATTGAATTGTTATCCTTTTTCTTCTTGTCCCAAATGGTGGTCCCTTCCTACTCTTTCTTACATTTGTTAGTGTATAAGTTTCCGCATTTAAATTCAGAAGTATGATATACTTAATAAATTGAAAGGTATGATACTAACCGTTAGATTAAATAGACAATGGGATGAATTTCGTGATCTTCCATCCCATTCATCCTTGTTACATATACTTAATAATAGTTAAGTAGTTTGAATGAATTCTTCCCTTTTTAGGGGATGACCAATGGACCCCATAATTTATTAGGTTCCTTTAATTTTTGTTTCGATTGTATTTCGATTTTGTTGTATTTCTTTGTTAATGTTCCCAATCATGTACACCTCGTTCCCAAAATTCCTGAAAATTCCCAATTGTTGAATAACGTGTTATAATTTCTTTGGCTAATTATTAAAAAAAAATCTTAAATTTTATACAATTTTATAATTATAATTTAAATTTTAAAAATAACAATTAAATATGTTTTAATGAATTGAGTGGATCAATTTATATGAAAGGTACATCTTTCTTTTTCTTTTCCTTATATTTATTATATTATATTATTGATTACAACTAACAATGTAATTTTAATATTTAATGCATAATACTCATGATAATTTCTTTTTAATTATTTATCAGATTTGGTCAACATAACCAATTTAGAGGTGTTAGACTTAAGCGGCAACAATATTCAAAAGTTTATTTCTTCTAAAGGTATAAATTTTGGACGGATTGTTTTTTGTAGGATTACAAAGGTTGAGCAATTTGGAGGCTCTTTATTTAGATTGGAATGGTTTGACTGATATTTTTTTATTAATGTTTCAAGGATTTCAATCTCTCAAACATTTGTCATTAGCTTACAATAAATTGAGTGGATCAATTTATATGAAAGGTACATCTTTTTTTTTCTTTTTTTTGTCAAAATTATTAATTTATATTTTATTATATTATTAATTACAACTAACGACGTAATTTCAATGTTTGATGCATAATAATCATAATAATTTCTTTTTTGTTATTTATCAGCTTTGGTGAACATAACCAATTTGGAGGAGTTAAACTTAAGCGGCAACAATATTGAAAGTTTGTTTCTTCTAAAGGTATAAATTTTGACTAAATTTGAATTTTTTATTAATCCTATTTTCATTTTTTAAGATGTCATTCTTTATTATATTTAAAAAGATAAAAGAATATTATTACAAAGGCCAAAGGAATTACAAGAGTAAACTTGGTTCCTGGCAAACGAAACCAGGAACCAAGTTTGTTATTATTACAAAAGAATATTATTACAAAGAACGCAAAGAGAAATAACTTTCGATAGTGTTAGGAAGGTTGAGGAGACCAGCAATAGTTAAGCCATCAGTTTGTTTTTCATGTTGATGCTAAGTTTGTGAGAATAATACTTTCACTCTGTTGTTTATGTATGTACGGGTGATAGATATCCAAAGTTCAAGCAACGTAAGCATCCTTTCGCTTACCGATGGCGTTTGTTACGGAAGTAGCTTTGAACTACAATCATTAAAAGCATTCAAGAACCTTAAGTCTCTTCATTTGGAATATAATAATTTCACAAGAGTACTATTCCCACAAGGTAACTAGTTTTTATAATTAAACATTTACTTATTATTACGCATTTATTATTCTCAGTTGTTAATTTTTCTTTTTGTCTTTCAAATTTGTTATGCAATGTCAGCGGCTCTAAATAAATTGGAAGAGTTGTTCTTGGATGGTTCTAACATGGATGATAACTTCTTTCTGTCGCTTGGAGCTCTTCGATCTTTGAGGCTCTTGTCCTTGGAGAATATGTACTACTATAAGACACTCAACATTCAAAGTAAGTAGTAAATCCTTTAGATTTGCCCTACAAATACGTTGTATCAAATTCATGAGTAATTTCTGCTTTAATTTTTAATAATTAAAGATGGCCAAAAGTTAAATTTATAAAATATGTAAAAAAGAGCTAAGACAGTAGGTATTGTACCTCCAATGACTAGTGCATCGAGAGGGAGCGATAGACCTCCAAAGGTGAAACAAACAACATTTTCAGTTACCTTTTAAGTGGAATGATGCAAAAAGAAGAGGGACTTAGGCTTTTGTAATATTATTTTTTGTTGTTGTTTAATTTTATTTAATTATTTTAATTAATAATAATTAATTATAATTTATAAAATTATGACATATAAATTTATAATACCTAGTATCTTACTTGTTATCAAACACGTCTAATGTGACCTGTCATGTCAGTTTCATTAAAGAAATATTAACTTTAGATTATATTTGAAAAATTTTAAAAAAATTTGTACGTAATTATTACTTTTTAAAGTTTGAGCTATAATTAAAAAATAAAAAATTTAAGCCTTAATTTCTGAAGAGTTATTTGTTTTCTTCTCATGTAGCAAGGTAATTGCAAACTATACCAATTAGAAAACCATGAAAATGAGTATCTCAACCAATGATAATCAAATTGACTAGAAGCATTAGTTATTGGATTGAAGAATCCAATAAATACTTTTACAATGGGCCATAACTGCAAAACCGGGCCGAATCAGGTTATAGTGTCCGAAAAGCCACGGGCTCAAGCAGTCGGATGGACTCGTACAAACTGACAAACAAGCTAGCTCTAAAGGACTATCGGTGCTCCAAAGCTGTACTGGGATGGAAGTTGCTGAAGGGAAATACTTAGCTCCATATTATATAATTACAGGCAGCTAGTGGGCTGAAGCAGACCTGAAGCGCTTCCATCGGCGTTGCTACAGGAAGCAGTAGCTGCTTGATTGTTGTAACTCAACTTTACATCATTGATTTTGATTTTCGTACATGGATTCTTTTTGCTACAGTCAAATTTCACCGCAACTTGTGTTGCTGATGTTCCGTGGATGTCTTGGTATGTCACATCGCTAATCTTAACTCCAGAATCCTAAACCAAAGATTGTCCGTCAGATAAACTTTTACTCAGTTACTGTTTATGTTATGGAAAAAGGGTTATGAGTAATCACCTGGCCAGGACAATTTTTATTATCAGGGCAGTAATTCTGATCGATTATAACCGGATTTTGGACATTGGTCATTAAAAGATGTTGGAACAAAACTTTATTCACAAATCCATTGCTGGGTCTCCCCCAAGATTTGATTCTCACCCCGTTATGAGTGCTAGTGAATCTAACGGTTTTAACTGTCACATTTTGTACACCAGGCTCTTGCAGGTCCTTGCCTAGACTTCCTATGCTGAAATTATTTATTGGTTTAGCATAACAACACCTTGGTGTTGGAAAGTTTAAAGAAGCAACTTATGCATGACATGTACGGACGTTTAATTAAACATGTGGGCTTATATGTGTATAATTATATATAAAAGTTATCATATAAAGTTGAGCCTAATTAATTAAAGTTGTCTAATATATTTATGGTATTTTGAGCTTTATGTATCAATTTTATGTGTGGACTTTATATGTATAAAGACCAAGTTTATAATTTCTAATTTTATTATGGACCAAACTAGAAATTAGAAAAATTAGATTAAAGTTTTATCCTAATATAAGTGGTTATGGTCTTCAAATTAAACGTATAGATAATTTTTTTCTGACATTCCATCATCAAATAAAGAACAGACAGTTTGAAAAAAAACCTAAAAAAAGGTTACATTTTAATTTAGAAGACAAACCACAAGATTCCAGTGCAAATTTCACAATAGATTTAAATATGCTTCCTTTTTTATTTGATTCTTAATGATTTGATACGAAGGGATACTGTTTTTAAAGTGATTAAAACTCAAGATGAGATAAATCAGCGACATAAGATAAAATAATTGTTGTTTAATTACCTGATTCCGTGGCCAGGACCACACGAAACGTTTTCAATCCACAAATTGGCTGTGCCAGGACCAATGGAGACACAGTCGTCTCCGGTTCCAATCTTAGAGTTGAGGATTGTCACACTGGTCGACAGTTGCACATGGATGCCGTCGGTGTTTGAGCTGTCGCCGGACGCCGAGATCCTAACCCCTTGCACCTTAACATTGCGGCAACCATTGATAACAATATGGAACATTTGGCTGTTGAGCGATGTCAATCCACTGAGTATGATGTTGTTGGAATTGGAAACGCTTAGTGACTGCATGCACATGCAAACGCACACAAACAACCAGAATTAGTACAGTTAACTCTTTATTAACCTCCAAGTGTACTAAGAATAAGCTTCCATGACATTTGTTAGGTTCCAAATCTTAAGGAAACTTGGAGAATTTAACTATTTTGGTTACGTGGATATCCAAGAGTATAAAACATATCCCTTATTAGATATACGTATAATCCAAGCTGTTGATCACATTAGTTAATTAATTATAGTAAAGGGGAACCGTTTAGTACTCTAAAACCAACTGAAAGTAACATTACAAGAATCACATTAGAAGGCAAAAGTGCCAGAGTTCGGTTATTATGTCAGTTACTCAGAATGAGTAAAGCAAAGAAAGTGATCAGATTGCGACTTGCTAAGAGCAGTCACTTTCACATTTTATCTAACTGGGACTAACCAAATGCAGCTTAATTCACGTTATCCACAAGAAAGGAACAATGCTTGTGGAATCAGCATTTTCAAAAGCGATTTCACGTACCGTGGCTCCAGGAGGACATTTCTTATTAGAGGCTTTACAAGACCACAAGCCAGTGCCTTGACCATCAAGTGTACCACCGGACACCGTAACACCATCGACTTGCCTAAAGATGAGCCAGTTTTCAGCATTTCCGATGAGCCAATAGTCAGATGGGGCCACGAGCGTGCCATCTATACGTAGAATGATAGCATTGTTCTTGCATGGACCCTCAAAAGCCGTCGTTTTCCCAAGAAAGAACCTTCCTTGTGGAACGTAGACAGTGGCAGTGCTTGTGGAGGCACAAGCCCTAGACCATGCAGCCAAAAATGCCTTAGTTGAGTCAGTTTTTCCGTCTGGTTTGGCTCCGTAGCTCGTGACATCGTATTTCGCTGCATTTACTAGCAAAGATGATGAAGAGAAAATGAAGAGAAGTGCAAGACCAAAAGCACTCATTAATTGATCATTATGATTAGCCATAATTCCACAGACAAAATTAAGAAGGTGAAGAGGACTAAAATTGTAGAAAAGGGTTGTAATTGGAAAGTTGAAGCGAGTTGAAACTCTGAGCTTTCATATGGGCATTTATAAGAAGTTAGGACACACATTCCCATTGCTATGCACACATCAAAAGCAAGCAGCGCCCAGCGTTTATGAAATATAAGTGCTCGGTACATTCACAAGTTTTCTTGTGATGGAAGCAAATCAACGATTAATTAGCAGTTTTAGTTTCTAACAATTGCAGTGCATGTGACTTCACGAGGCACTAATTGTAAGCATATACGTAAAACCCACCATAGTCACTTTCTCTTTCTTAATTTTCTTTTAACTCGCTATCTAAGTCTCGTGTATATCGTTCATTAACAGCATTTTCCAAGCACGTAGAACACTCTCCAGCCTCCATCTGTTGCATGTCATCCCCAAGTCAATGATTAGTTATTGTCACTTTTCTTATTAAATTGTCGTACAAAGGGTGCATTTGTAGCGCTATATATGCGTAACTGAAAGGATACGGTGGTTGCTATGAAGAAACGGCCTTTTCTTATTACGACTACCTTACAATTTTTCTATTCATAATCATTTACACATTAGAAATCCTTTAAACTTGAAATTCTAATAAAATGAAATATGTTTTCTTTGTAGAGTTTATTCTACGTATTTTATGATTACAAAAAGAGACAAAAATCTAAAAAATTTTATATAAAATTCATAAGAAGGCTCTTTAAGTTTGTGTAAATTAAAAATTATATCTTTTGAATAATCATTAATGAAGTTCATGTATTTAACTAACGTGTTAGTGTCAAAAGGAATAATTAATAACTAATCTCCAAGTAAGTCAACAGGATGAGGGGATGGTGGAGGGACACCCTTGCAGTTTCAAGTTTCAGTAATAATTAATGTTTCTTCTTGGCCAAGAACATGTAATATAGGTAAAAACAATTATACCGAAAGAAGTAATTAGGTCCAATTTCATGTGAGCAACTTATAATTCCATATGCTCTATAAGTTCGAACTTATAATTCCATATGCTCTCTCTCTCTCTCTCTCTTCATAATGACTTTTGAAAACAAATGATGAACTTGATCTTCAATACCAAAAACAATGGTATATGTATATAAAGGAAACTTACGTGTTTTCCATTAATTATAGAGAATCATACATACATTTAAAATTCTATTAGTAATCCTAAGTACAAACTAGTATTATTATATTCTTTTTTTCTCTTTATCTTTGTGCAATTATTTCTATGTGCCTCAAGCCTCTAATTAAGAAAATAATAGTGGAATCGTACAATTAAAGAACATGGTATGCTTGTATTATTCACCATAGTTAAGCTAAGTAAAAGAAGAAAAGTCTAGCAAGAGATATTAAAATATTAAAGGATTTATAAATGGTAAGGGTCAATTCTTATATTATTTATAAACCCTTTAACATTTTTATATTTAATCAATATGAGATATTTTAAAAAGAGAGTCCTCGTAAACAACTCCTAGGCTGAATGGTACCAGATGCACTTCCATCAGCATTCTTACAGGATGAATCAGCAGGTTGATTCTTGTAAGTGAGCATTACATCTTGCAATCTAAGGCCAGTGCATGGATACTTGGTACTACAATCAAACTTCACAGCAACCTTTGTTGCTGATGTTCCATGGATGTCTTGGTATGTCACATCACTTATTTTAATTCCAGAAGCCTGCTCAATAAACACACAAGTATCTGTAATCACTTAAGTAACTAAAATTAATGACACTTAATAAGGTTTTTAATTGAGTAGTATTTAAGGTGGCCTACCTGACCAGGGCAATTTTTGTTGTTGGGGCAGTAGTTTTGGTCTATGATAATGGGATTTCGAACATTGTTCATGAGAATATGTTGAAAAACTATGTTCTTAGCAAAACCACTACTTGGTCTCCCCCAAGACTTGATTCTTGCCCCGTTCTGAGTACCGGTAAATGTGACCGTTTTAACTGTCACATTTTGTACACCAGCCTCCTTCCTTCCCCAAACTCCCAATGCTGCATCAACCACACACCCTTAATTAGTATAATATATACATAAAAGAAAAAAAAAAGCATTTGGTTTTTATTTTCTTATTTACCTGATGCCATGTCCAGGTCCACATGCAACATTTTCAATCCAAAGGTTTGTGGTACCGGGACCTATTGAGACACAATCATCGCCGGTTCCGATTTTGGAGTTCACGATTGTGACGCCGGTCGACATTTGAACGTGAATCCCATCTGTGTTTGGGCTATTGCCAGAGGCGGATACCTTCACGCCTTGAATTTTAACTTGGTGGCAATTATTGATTTCTATGTGGAACAACTAGCTATTTACAGATGCTAATCCACTTATAAAAATGTTGTTTGAATTGAAGAATTCCAGAGTCTGCACTTGAAAAAGAAACAGTTTCAGTTATGTGTGCAATTGAATTTCTCCATAGAAGTATATAGTGAGCATATATATATATATAACAAATCTAACGCATCAAATTTTATGCATTTTCACATACCGTGGCGCCAAAGGGACAATTCTTGCCAGAAGCCTTACATGGCCATAAACCAGCTCCTTGTCCGTCGAGTACTCCACCAGAGAGAGTAACACCATTAACCTGCTCAAACATAACCCAGTTCCCAATAGTTCCTATAACCTGATAGTTTGATGGAGCCACAAGAGTGCCATCTATACGAATAACGACAGCATTGTTCCTGCATGGACCCTGAAACCTAACATTCCGCAGCAAGAACTTGCCAGCCGGCACATAAATGTTCGCTGGACTACGAGAGCTGCAAGCTTGGTTCCAAACTTCAAGAAAGGCCTTGGTTGAGTCTGTTGTACCATCAGGTTTAGCCCCATAACTCAGCACATTATACTGAGATGCAGTTGCTAATGAAATAAAACAAAATATGTTGATAAGTGTAAGGACTGAACAAGAGTTCTTCAAGCTTTCCATATCGTGCTGTGTTAGTGCAAGTAAAAGAGAGATAGCAGAACAAGATAATAAGAGGGCTCAAGAGAGGTTGGAAACTGGAATAATGTCTTGCTGCAAGTTTAGGGCCTCCTAAGGGGTATTTATATCCTCTTAGCTAGTGGAATTACTGTTTATATTTGGATATCAACCATAAAAGGCAAAGCTGCGCCGAAATGTAACGTGGGTTACTTGAGTTTTAGATGTTTCAAAATTTTCTTTTATTAGAAATTGTCCAATTTTTTGCAATTTAGATATATATATATCCATGTCTTACATTTACTGTTTGTGCTATGCTATCTTTTTCTTTCTCGACATCATTACTGTTCAATCTCTAAGTAATCTCCAAATGGCTCCGACATTTACGTCTTTTCTTTAACATTTCACACTGCTTTATTCTAACAACATTCTTAGATAGGACTACATGCACGAACGTAGTTTGCTTGAATTCTTAGGTATGGACGAAGTTAGTTAACAAATCATTAAGAAACTCCAGGAAAAAAAGAGCAATTCACTGTTGACGGGACACGGCAATCATGCATGATACAGAATTGCTGTTAAGATATGGCAATCTTTGTTTGCTTAAGCAACAAGATCAATGCTTTTGCTTCCTAAAACCCTTTTTTACATATGTTTTGTATATTTGTCTGTTAAAGATCCATTATTTTTAATTATATCTTCCGTCATCTCAACTACATTCTGTAACTTAAATGAATCAACCTTCGTTTTATGCCACAAGATATAGGTATATTTTCTTTATGTCTATCTTTCGAAGTTGAACATATAATATGCATGAAAATATTACGTGGTTCAAGGGCTTGAAGAATGGGCATCTATAGAGCTTCATTTTTCTTTGTCCAATATCTGTAGACATGAAAGAAAAAGTTCTTACGTCGAAGCAGCCGAGAGAAATAAAAGACACTTCATTGCAACTATTTGTCTTATCCAATAGTGCATCGAGGGGGAGATTTTAAGTCCTCTTTTGTTCAATATTATAGTGATCATTTATGTAGGATTTATAAAAAAATTATATAAATAAATAATTAAAATTTATAAAACATAATAAGACACTACTCATTCTTATAGGATCCTCTGTCCTATGTGCGTGTACGTATCCTAAGACACGAAAGCATGGGCTTAACTCCCTTTTAAAACATTTTAGGCGAACAACCAATATGTGGAAGACAAGTAACATATGTACAGTAACATCGGGCGTTGACGTCAAGCGTAACATTAACTCTGATAGGATATGCCACTGATCATTTAAGAATTTTCACTTGCCACTAACAACTAAATCAAAAACCCAGTTTTGAATATCAGTGATTAAATTCCTCTAGCTATGCGCCAAGTTTTTAAATTACAAATTGTAATTACATTTACAATCCTAATACTATACTTATGGTTCAATTTCTTATGATAATTTATCATAATTACAGTAATAATACTACTAATAATCAAATAATTTGTAATTTAAAATTACGTGAATTTTCACATTTATATTATTATTATACGTGTTGATTAATAGGTGATATATTTATAAGAGTAATGTTCCTTCTTATTAAACTTTTTCATACTTCACATTTTAGCATGTATTGATGCTTTTTTAGGGATAAAAAGATGATATATTTCGTTATATTTTAGTTTTAAAATATATTTTATTTTAAAAGTTGAGTTATATTTTACATTTTATTATTATTTGTATTTATTTATATATTTATTGTAATTTTATTTACATAATTATTTAATGTACCAGTTTTACTTATTTACTTTTTAACCTGTATCACTCTTTTATTGTTATATCTGCATGTGGGTATATTGAAACTAACCTCTCTACTATGTAAGCGTAAGGTTGCGTACTATTAGACCTCTTCAAACTCCACTATATTGCGAAATTTTAGACTGAGTGTGATGATAACGATAATAATGACAACTACATGATAGAGAAACTTTCATCGAATGTTATTGTTGTTATAGTACAGCAGCATTAATTCTTGACATCATGATTAGTTAATGTTAATTAATGATGTTCATGTAAACTGGGGACATCGTAGGGATTTTTTACATTATAATTCCCGAAAGGCCAAATAGATGTAGAAGTTTGCTTTGCTCCCTTCAAGAAAAAACCTGCAGATATTTATTGTCTACATTAGAATTAGTTAATCTTTTGCAATGAAGAAGTGTAATTAGAGCTTCTAAACAGCAGAATTCGTGCCAATAACAGCCATAAGGTAGATTACTTCTGAACACTAAACGCTTTCCTCTACCACTGAACAATAAGACTCATTAGTTATATGCATTTGGATTAGTGATGATCTGTGTTTTAGCTAATTAACGAATACAATTCCTGGCATACCTTGGCTGATGATGCATTCTGTCATCAACGTGAACTTCTTTTCTTCAACAAGAAACACATGTTTCTAAGACATGTACTATTCTTGTACACAAGAAATTAATGTTTTGAAGTGGGAATAGGTTGTGCTCCTTAATGCAGGCCACCTTGTTTCATGGTTTCCATGTTTTACGCAAGTGTTGTGTTCCCTTAGCTACCATGTGATATTTTGTTGACCTTCATATTTTTGCAAGACTAGACTAGATTTTGTTAGGCACATCATTTACATGCAGTCCATTCATCAGAGCAATTGAATAGAGAGCCAAAGAAAGTCTAAATTTAAACCTAATCAATATTAATTATCACTCGGTAATGTAAAATTAGTATACTAACCATATAAGCATCTTGTTATTTTTCTTGACTGGAAAATGTCAAACTGTCATAATTAAATGCATTGAACCATTTAGCGTTTAGATTAATTAAAAGCCCTATTTTCTCAAATGGCATCTCTTTCAAAATAGACTTTGCATGTGGGCAGTGCCAAATCGTCGGTGTAATTATTCCAAAATGACATGAAAATGTTATTTTGAGATATGATTGATGGCTTAAATTGATGACTTATGTGTCAATATATTCCTATACCTTTTATAATAGGATAGTTCCTCAAGAAATTCCCATGTGCGGTAAACATAGGTCATCATCTTCCTATCCAAGAATGCGACTCCTAACATGCATTGGACTGGCGTACAGTTCTTATGGTTTAAAAGCTTTTGCTCAATCCGAATTCGAACTCTAAACAACTGACCTAACAATAATAGTGTCCTTGCTCCTTATCATATGTTGCCCTGACTCCTAATTGCGAGTCCGGATCGTCTGTCGAAGAATAGTCTGTCCTATTCTGTCTAATGAGAGAACGAGGTCATTTTTAGTTAAAAATTTGGCATGGGTTGCGAAAGATGACAGGCGCATGTGGGACCCACCCACAGGCGCCTGTCATCAAGCCAC
>JANZLC010000005.1:7068667-7094783 GCA_026413385.1 Erythroxylum gracilipes | reverse complement strand
CCAAGTGGATTTAAGCCATCCACTTGTGTGGGTCACACACGTGGATGACTTAGATCCACTTGGACAGGGTTGGCACTGGGTAATTTGGACAGGGGATCACCTCTCAATTTATTAATACCACAAGGTGTGGCGTGGTGGCAGCTCACCTCGTTTCTTAACCATTTGGTGGGGGGTTTGATCCCCCACTCATAAAAATGAAACGCATCTCGTAGTTAGCTATTTACGACTTAGTGCAAGCTCCTGTGACGAAGGGATTAATCTTCATGTCCATAGGGATACTTTGATTACACAAAAAAAGAGTAGTAATTTATTATGTATAAATTTTAAAAATGATAATTATTAAAGTAATTTAAAATTTTAGGAAAATATATTCTTTTAAAAAATATCAATTTTGGAAAAAAAAAATTATATCCTTTACCTTATAACGGCAAATGGCCATCCATTTATACCAATTACGACCAAGTTAATCATCGGCCACGTATAGCGGTTAAGAAGAAGAGGACGACGCCGATTTCTTCTCCGTTATCCACTCGCCTACACACGTTCTAGCCCACAACTTTTTTTTCCTTTTCCACGTTTGGCCCTTCAAGTTATTGGAAACTACATCGAGACCGATATCGTTCATGCATCAAATTTTGTTTAAAGGAAAAACCAAGTTTTTAAAGTTTGTAGGAGAATTCAAATGTTAGACACACTACGCTATCGCAATTGTTAAGTTAAAATTGTTAAGTTAAAAAGTCGTCCTATTCATTATCATCATCACACTTAGCCTGAAGTCTCGTAATAAAGTGAGATTTGGGTAGATCTGATAGTACGCAACCTTACCTCTACATAGTAAAGAGGTTGTTTCTGGTAGACTCACATGCAGATATGGTAATAAAAGAGTGATGCAGGTTAAAGAGTAAATAAGTACAACTGACACGTTAAAAAATTATGTAAATAAAATTATAAAAAATACATAAAAAATATTATATAAAATATAAATAAACTTTCAAAAATAAAATATATTTTAAAATTAAAATATAACGAAATATATCATTTGTTTATCTGTAGAAAAGTACCAATACGCATATGATAAGAGAGCAATAAAGCATCAAAAGACTCGACTTTGACTCAACATGTAGAATCACAAAACGTCTGAAACCATAATATTATTAAGCATAAAAATTAAATCTTAACAAATTCTAAAGTATTTGATTTTTAAAATTTTTTAAATTTAGTACTTAAATTTTTTAAATTCTTAATTAAGGGATCAAGTTTTTATAATCTTATTAATTCAGTTCAAAACATTAGTTTTATTAGTATTTTACTAATTTAACTAATACATTCTTATTCATAGCAAGTAAACATCTATAATTGTTAACTAATCTTATTTTAAACTGAAATGTTGAATTTACAAAAAAAAAAGTCAATTAATTACAAATTAAAAAATTATAGTTAACTAAATTGAAAAAATGTCAAAGGATTAACCACTTTGCAACCTTAAAACGTATATCTATGTTAAATTCTTATGCGTTAAAAGGGCAAAAAGACTTGAACCCAAATCATTTCTACTTGGAGTTCTGGCTTCCGTACTCTTAAAGTTGAGTTATTAGCAGCTTTACTTATTTATCCTCAAATCAAAGGCAACAAACATAAGCTTTTCACATGTGAACTTGGAATATAAAATGTTGTAGCGTTGAACATGTATTCGACATAAATTAGAATTAATGAAATCATTCTCAAGAACTACATAAAATAACTGCTGCCTCCGAGGGGTGGTCTCAATAACTTCCTTAGAATATATAATTTGTAAATTTTTATTATTATATTTAAATTTTTATGAAATATACACTTAAAAATAATAATTATGAATTTTATTATTATAAAAATAATAATGAAATAAAATAAAGTTAATAAGGTGATGTAGCTATGTACACCTGCCTTATCACCATACAGAAGAATTAGAATAGCATTTGTTTAAGGAAATTTGTTATGTTGTACAAAGCCTAAAAGCTAAAACCTTCTTCCAATGTCCTATAAAATACCATCTCTACCATTTCAATTCCTCACCAGTCACGAGTCACCAGACCCCCTTCTCTTATTTTCTGTTTCACTCAAAAACATGGCACAGTCGATAAGCAATCTTCTTCACGCACTTCTTCTATTCATTTCCATCGCTTCCCCCTTAACAATGGCCGCAACTTTCAACGTCATGAGTTATGGCGCGAAACCTGACGGTCATACCAACTCAGCAAATGCATTTCTTGCAGCGTGGGCTCAAGCTTGTGCCTCTACAGGACCGGCAACAGTTTACGTGCCTAAAGGAAAGTTCTCTATAGCTAACCAAGTCGCATTCCAAGGTCCTTGTAAAAACACTGCCATTGTAGTAAGAATAGACGGAATCCTTGTGGCTCCGTCTAACTATCAGGCCGTTGCCGCTGCCGGAAATTGGTTAATATTTGAGCATGTTACCGGGGTCACCGTTTCCGGCGGGATCCTTGATGCTCAGGGCACTTCTCTTTGGTCTTGCAAGGCCTCTAAGAAGAGTTGTCCCAGCGGTGCGACGGTATGTTTACATGTCACAGAATCTCAAGAATATAATTCCCTTGTAGCTTAAGCCACGTGCAAGTGTATACATTGTAATCTTTTTCCTGGTCAACCTGCAGTTAAGTGATTAATTTCTAAGATAATTGGTTATTGATCATGCAGACACTGGAGTTTTCCAATTCGGAAAACATTGTGATCAGCGGATTGACATCACTAAACAGCCAGATGTTCCACATTGTCATAAATGCCTGCCGGAACGCAAAATTGCAAGGGGTTAGAATCTCCGCCTCCGGTACCAGCCCCAACACGGACGGAATTCACGTTCAATCTTCTAGTGGGGTCACGATTTTAAATTCTAAGATCGGAACAGGAGATGATTGTGTGTCAATAGGCCCTGGCACCACCAACATGTGGGTCGAAAATGTTGCATGTGGACCTGGCCACGGAATCAGGTACAAAAATAAAATAAATACAACAGCATCTATATCATATCACACTGTGCATGTGGATGCATGAAAAGTTGCTTTTGGCAAGTAATGCGTGTATTCTTGCGTGCAGCATTGGCAGTTTAGGGAAGGACCTCCAGGAGGATGGCGTGCAAAATGTGACAGTTAAAACTTCAACATTTGTCGGTACTGAAAATGGATTGAGAATCAAGACTTGGGGAAGACCCAGCAATAGCTTTGTCAGGGACATCTTTTTTCAGCATTCCATCATGAATAATGTCCAGAATCCCATTTTAATCGACCAGAATTATTGCCCCAGCAATGAAAATTGCCCTGGTCAGGTACTGTCAAAATTATATTCAGGATTAGGACGTAGACTGTGTACACATACAGCTTAATTCTAACTTGTTATGGTTGTATTTTTTGATCCAGGCTTCTGGGGTTAGAATAAGTCATGTGATATACCAAGACATCCATGGTACATCAACAAATCCTGTTGCCGTCAAATTCGGCTGTAGTAAGAAATATCCCTGCAGCGGAATCCAGTTGCAGGATGTGAAACTCACATACAGGAATCAACCAGCTCAAGCGTCATGTAGCAATGCTGGTGGGACTTCTTCAGGCTATGTCCAACCTGCTAGCTGCCTGTAGTCTTAATATGACGTCACCAAATTAGGACCTGACATTGAAGTAATGGTTAATTTAGTATGGTTTTGCAGCATGAGCATGTGGCAAATGTGGCACTTTTGGTAAGAGTTGCTATGAGCCCGGCCTTGCAATCACTGGGCATAAATAATCAGAAGTTCTAGAATTCTTCTTGTATTGATTCTTCTTGCTGTATATCTTTCTTGAGATCTGTTTCCATCAAAGACTGGATCCAAGATAGATGCAGTACTTCATTTGTACACAATGAATTGATGCTTAATGGAGTTCTGTGTTCCCCTTCAAGAATCAAGTTATCAAGGCAATTATTTTCTTTAAAGGTTAACAAATAGAAACTACAGAGGTTTAAACTTCCAGGAAAGTTAGCAGAAATTAGACAGAACTGAAGATCAAGCAATCAAGGAAGTAGTATGGGCGTTTGTGTTGTCTTCTTACTTCAAACGTAATTGCTGCACATCCTATTAACCCCTGTTCTGTTCGTTCTGTTCTTCTCCTCTGTTCTGATGTCTTGAGTTAATGACCATTGAAAACACGAGAATCTCTGTCGACTGATTTTTCTGGAATGGTGATAATTAAGATTGAAGTTGTTCATTGAAATACTGGACACTGTGATGCGTTAAGCACCCTTCGTCGAATAGGTGAATCGACAAGAACAGAACGCCGTGTTGTAGACGGCTGGAGGCAAAGTTGATTTTCAGACTTAGATTTTAAGGGTTTAAGAAAGAGGTAATGTTTCTTATTGATGTGTCACAAGTCAAGTTACATCAATATTTATATGAAAAGAATTACTTATTTTGTCGATTTAAATAAAAGCGTTAAAGGAAAGAACCGAAAAGAAAACCTTTAAAGGAGTGTTATAATTCTACTCAACATAAAAATAAAATTAAAACAAATAAATAATTAAAAACAACTCAAATATAATCCTTGAATCTAGTTGGCCGTGAGATAGTTCAACATGATCTTCTTAGAGCAATAACCTCAACCTCATGTAGCGTATCACACTGATAAACTAACATGAATTAAAAATTTTACATTTTGGATTGCAAGTCATAAACTCATAATATGTCCGCAATTTATTACAAGTAATACAAATATAAATACAGTAAATTACAAAAATAAGAGGGACTGCAAGCATAATATTTCTATATCTGTAATTACTGATGGAATGCCTAATTTAAAACCTTGATCGAAATCATCAGCGTCAAACATTTGTTTCTATCTTCTCAACTTACCCTGTAATAATCTTGCTCAGACTTGGAAATGTCAATTTTAACCCGGCCGTAGTAAGCTACAGGAAGGTTACAAGTTAAAATTGTTTAACCCGATCAAAATGTCAAAAATAACATATATTTTTTAATTATTTTAAAAAATATATAAAATTAAGTCGAGCCAGCCCTATCTATTAGTAGCCCATCCGACTACAGGCCGATCAGCACTTATTTAGGCCGGGCTTGACATCCCTGCTCAGCCTTTGCTGTCGACGACTACCGTTGAGTTTGTTTCAGTTTGCTCTTAATACCTATAATAGAAATAACCTAGCATTTGATAACTTAATTAGTAAAGTAAATTAAAGACTTTGATTTTTATATTATTTATGCAAAGTGTGCGTGGCAATGAGTCCATCCGCCATTGAATCTTCTCGAATTTTCCTTTAAAAGGTCCAGCCTTGTTTAAAAGTCAACCGAACTCGGGTTGGACCAAAATATTTAAAATTTGTCAGGTAACTTTTTTAAAATTATTTTTGCTTTTCGAGTCATTTTTATTTTTGAGTTATTGTATAATTAATTATTAAGTATAGATATTTTCATTTATAGTTATTCTAACTTGATTTTGATAATGAATTCTATTTAATAATTAAATAATATATAATTTAAAAATATTTTTAATATCACAAAATAATATAAGTAAATTTTAAAATAAATGAAATCAAGAGAAAAATGTTTATATCTTACACAAACATTTTATATATAATGTAAAATAATTAAACAATGATTAAAAAATCAAATTACACCAATCAGTTAAACTATATTTTTTCTTAAATTAGCCAATTTTTTGATTTGTTTATCTTAATAACCTTTGTTATTAAAAACCGATTGGTTTATTAATCAATCGGTTGGTTTTTGTAAACAATTAACTTAAGAATCTTGATAAAAATGAACACAAAAAATAGAAAAAGAGAATTATTATTCAATTTTAGTTTGAATTATTAGAATTGTTATCAATTGATTATACTTGAATATATAGATATTGGTATTTCAATAAAATATATTATCTTTATTATATATCATGTTATAATAATAAAATACAGATTGGACGTTTAAATCTTAAATTTTTTATCTTATTGATATAATTTCTAGGCCTATTTTAAAATATTGCAAGTAAACATTATGTTACGACTAAGATAAAAATGATTTTGGTGTTCATCTAAAAATCTTATTGGCATTAATTCATCTATGGGTTGACGTATTGTAACAAGAGTTTTGAAAGGTATCTTATAAGGTTTACGACGTCCTATTCATATATTTGATCTTCATCAACTCATTCTAGAAATTGAGATGTGTGAAGTTATATAACAACAATGGGGACCTTCACCTCACATTGCTCGCCTTTTCAATCAAATAGTAATTTAGAAAGTTTAAGAAATGTGTATAACTGAAAAGTATAATAGAGGGGCAAACAACTTAGCCAATTTTATCTCAACTTCAACTTGAAAGATTTGTGTTACCAAATCCCGTAGACATTTGTATTGGCCAGCTGTTCTTTGACACTCTTGAAAACTTTACTCCTAAGCACTTTTGGTAAATCATCTGTATAAATTAATATAATCTCTCATTAGCCGCTCGAACTATAAGTTTGAAATGAACTTATAATTTGTCCATTTGTATTTTCTTGTAATTTCTCACTTCTTGATCAGTGCATTGATTAACTCACATATTGTACGTATATTTCTGATTAAGGTATTTGATAAGTCAATACCTCAATTAAAGGATGAATTCGAAGGCTTAAAATCTACCACTTGAGGATTGATACCTTTTTATTGGTTAAGAACAGGTCACACGTCTACTAATGACAGTACTCTCCTACGTCACTTGAATGTTTCACCACGTCATTAGGAAACCCTTTCAATGGTTTGAAATCGTTAGTCAAGTTTCAACTGCCCATTTTTATTTTCAAGCCGAGGAAGAAATCTCCATGTGAAGGTAAGTTTATGCCCTTAATCAAAGGCAGGAGGCTCACGATTGTGGGTTGGTTAAATTTAGTTGAAATTTCGTTAATTCGGTTGAAATATTAGGTTGGTCCTAAGATAAGTTGCATATATAATGAGGTCTTTGTCTTGACCCATAAGCCATATGCCATATGCTTTCGGTTAAAAATTCGGCATGAAGAACGGCCTGAGCTACCATACTTTATATACAAGTAATCATTAAAAGAGCCAATAGGATTGTTTAGTTTTTGGTATTATGGGTCCTGATAATGCTTAGAGTAGGGAAGGTCATCGGATACTCCACTTTTTAAAGGTCGTGATTCACGAATTTGTTGGCCACAATTGCATCTCAACCGAAATTCTTAAAATAATTAATAATTAATAATTTAAAAGATTAAATCACGGATTTATTCAATTGTAGATGGTAAAATATCGTTTCTTGTACCAAAATTGTTGAATACACACCATATGCCTTGATACAGATTATACTCTGATAAGAACGTGAACAGAACTCACTTCACATGATGATCAAGTAGACAAAATTACCTGAAACAAGGAAGCCTGAAAGAAGGCAACTAGGTAAGTGTATTCCGGCTGACATGATTTCATATATCCTTCACATTAATTTCAGGGTTATTGTCCAATGGTCGAGCCCAAAACCATTCTTTGGATGGTGGCGGGGCCAAGATACCGTACATGACGGAGGAAAAGGCAGCTCAACGCCGTCTTAATTGCTAATCTATGTGTTTTTATGTTTTAACGAGGTAATGTATATGCAGATAAGTCGTCATTACTCACATGGTTTTACGCCAAGATTATCAACGGAAAAGTCATAATTACATCAACTTGTGGCCCTAAAGCTTTGTTCTATGTTATAAAAATTGGTACTCTTAATTGGCTTAATATCCACCCAAATGTGACCTGACTTGACCATTGGTGGAGATCGATGTCACCCTCTCCACTCTACTACAAGCTTAGTGGTTGTGTATGGGAAGTTAACAGCCAACGCAAAGTCATTAATAACGTGCCCCTCATGCTAATGACTTGAACGGAAACAAATAACTCTGGAGTCTGGTCTCCCATTATATACAGAAGCTTGACTCACCAAGTATTTCATTCTTTATATATATAAAAAAGTAAAAAACTACTGTATTTGAAACAAATCCTATTTACACATTGTAATGAGGAAACAAAAGAGAAGTTTTTGAAAGAAGGGGGTCCATAATTCTCGGAGGTGTAAAAGAAGGTCTCAAGTTATCTCCTCCGTATTCTACTCCACCTGTCACGTTCCAGTTTCAGCCACCTTCTCTTCCTCTTTTGCTAGAAAATGAATCACTTCTCACTTTTGCCCTTCCACAAATATATAAATTATACCCAAAATACAAAATTGTATTTGCACGTAGTTCCTTAATAACTGTTGCTATTCTTTTGTTGTTTATAAATCTATAAAGGTTTAGCATAATTAAATTGTAATTATTTACAATTATATCTTATGTTAAAATACGAGATTCTATCAAAATATAATAAACAGGTATTAGATAAAACAAAGTGAGGAATTATAATTTGATTAAATGGACAACTAATCTTAAAATAACAATTCTACCCTTGATTGAAAAAACAACCTTAATTAAGGTTAGTTCGGTAAAAGAAGTGGGGAAATAATAGAAAACTGCTTAATCCACTATTTTCAAAAGTAAAAAAAGTCTCAGTTCGTAACTGCACTTAGAAACCCTATAAAAACCACCACAAACTGCTTCGACTCCTACACAGCTATCTTCACCCACTCTCCTCCAAACTCCCCACCCCATAAACCAATTCCAAAGCTAAAGCATAAGCATGAGTCTTCTTCTTCACCTGCTTCTCTTGGCTTTCTTAGCCTCATCACCTTTGGCAGTAGCTGATCAATATAGAGTGACAAGCTTTGGAGCCAAGCCTGATGGTTCAACTGACTCAACGCAGGCTTTTCTTGCTGCATGGAGGCATGCATGCGGCTCCGCGTCTCCGGCCACCATGTACGTGCCTTCAGGTAGGTTCTTGGTAAAGAATGTGGAGTTTCAGGGTCCATGCAGCAATGTTGCGACCACCGTACTTATTGACGGTACCCTCGTGGCTCCGTCGGATTACTCTGCCATGGACGGCTCTAAGAATTGGCTTATGTTTGAGCATGTTCGTGGGGTTAAGGTCCTTGGAGGTGTACTTGATGGTCAAGGTTCTCGTTTATGGTCCTGCAAGTCCTCTGGCAGTGGTTGTCCAAAAGGTGCAACGGTGAGTTCATTTTTTCTCAATGGTTGTCCAAAATGATCTCTAATTCTTTTTCTTTCTCTTTCAATTTTTCTTGACCTTGTTCATCAGTGATTTGCGCACTAACTGACCCGTTCATTCTTTCTCAAGTTGACTTTTTGGTTCTAGCTTTAATTTTCCCTTCACTACCACAAGTCAACTGTCAAACATTCATAATTGTGCTTTTGAAGCGTGCCAATTTCAGAATAAATGCTACATAATTATAAATAAGCACGACAAGTAATCTGATTTCTTTATTCATGTGTGAAACTTGTGCAGTCCCTAGAATTTTCAAATTCAGACAACATTGAGATTGGTGGGCTTTCATCACAAGACAGCCAAATGTTTCACATTGTGATCAATGGCTGCGAAAACGTCAAAGTGCAAGGTGTGAAAGTTTCTGCTCCTGGCAACAGCCCTAACACCGATGGCATTCACGTCCAGGCTTCAAGCCATGTCACCATCTTAAATTCCAAGATTGGAACCGGTGACGATTGTATCTCCGTCGGCCCTGGCACCACCAACTTGTGGATCGAAAATGTTGCATGCGGCCCAGGCCATGGAATTAGGTACGTCACCAAAACATTACTCAGCTACTAAACCGTCTTCATTGCACATGGAGTACTGAACTTTTTATGCATGGTTTGGTGCAGCATTGGAAGTTTAGGGAAGGAATCTGACGAAGCAGGTGTGCAGAATGTAACAGTGAGAAGTGCGACGTTTTTCGGCACCAAAAATGGAGTTAGAATCAAGACTTGGGGGAGGCCGAGCAATGGTTTCGTAAGGAACGTTTTCTTCCAACATGCATTCATGACCAATGTCGAAAACCCGATTCTTATTGATCAAAACTATTGTCCAGGCGAATCGGATTGCCCTAATCAGGTCTGTTCCATATAAAACTTGTCTTTAACTATATCTGATCCTCGTTAACTAACCAATCTAACCAAGGCCACGATTCTGTTTCTTTTTTCTTTTTCTTTGTCAGAGTTCGGGCATTAGAATCAGTGATGTGACGTACCAAAGTATCCATGGATCATCAGCAACAGAGGTAGGGGTGAGATTCGACTGTAGCAGGACATATCCATGCACAGGGATTCAAATGGAGGACGTGAAGCTTACCTACAGAAATCATCCAGCTGAAGCATCTTGCATTAACGCAGATGGCTCAGCTTCGGGTTATCTCCAGCCCTCAAGCTGTCTCAAGTCTTAGAATATCATTAAGAAAAGCCACCACAATCTCGTACGGTCGTACCATTACCACGAGTAGTAGTTAATGTCCAAGTCATACTCGTCCGTGGTACCTTTGTTTGTGTCTCCATTATTGTCGTTTGTAGTTTTCTTTGGTAAAAGCATTTAAGGTGTTATTGCTGGAGCATGTGGCTTTTCCGGCAAACTGATTGGAGCCCGGCCTTGTAATCACCTTTGATTGAAGAGCATTTAAATTTAAACCCCTTCATTACCTATACTATTTGTTGGATGTGACATCTACCCTGAAATTATTTTCCAAAAAGACGATAAATTCCTGTCTCCTCCAAATTCCAATTTCCAATACGAGGTAAGGCTTAGTCAATATTAATGTTATGCAACAAAATTGAAATTATAATTACACAATAATTATAATGACCCAAATTCTCACTTATTCACGATGTTTTAAAAATTAGGCTGAAAGTTAAACGATAAAATAAAATATTTAAATTTAAAAGGTTCAATCTGTATTATATTCTCATAAAAATGATTAAAAATTTAACAAAATTAAACTATTTAAAACATGATTAAAAGAGATTGTTCTTATTACTCATAGAAAATTTTGAAGTTTAATTGAAAAAAGATATTATTAAATAAAATTAATTAATTAATTTTAATTTAGAAGAACTCAATAATTAATAAAAATTAACCGATTAATTGATTTATACAAATTTATTAATTACTAAAAATTGATCATTTAATTAATACATTAATTATTTTTTATCAACAAAACTTATTAAAATAACTTGAAATAAAAAATTTAAAATTTAAAATTTTTTTATTGAATTGGCGGTTAAATTTTTTAGTTATTATTTATTCATAGAATACTTTGGAGTTTGTTTGGTAAAAAATTTTCCACTGGTCGTTAGGATTTAACATTATAAAACTAACAACTCTTAAAAAAAAAGAAGCTAGTGATTAGTCCACTTTATTGTCATTGGATTAGATTAGCATCTTTCAAACAATTCATAATTGAAACACTAAATCAAACCTACAACTACAACCAATATCATTGATTTTCAATTTTCAGTTAATAAATTATTAAATTATTTATCAATATAATATATTTATAAATTAGTCTTTAATATAGTAAATTTAAAGATATTATAATTGATTAATAATTGTTAAAACACTATGAATATTTATTTTAAAATATTATAAATTAACCTTAACCTTACGCTTATCATTGAGTTGTAGTCAAACGGTAGAAAAACGCAAGCCATGGTGTGTTAGTGCTGTCTGATTTCGGGTAACTAATTCTGGGATTTAGCATAATGGATGCAAAACTGCACGAACTACAACATAATGGAGAGGAGGACGATTCCGTACATAGCGAATCTGTTGCAGTCATGCATAGACAAGAAATCCCATTTGTCGGGGAAGCTCATTCACGCCAATCTACTCCGTATTGGCCTTCTCACCGACACCTTTCTCTCCAACAGACTCGTTGAATTTTATTCTAAATGCAACAACACTGCTTATGCACATAATGTATTCGATCAAATACCTCAGAAGAATATTTATTCATGGAATGCAATGTTGAGCGAGTACTGCAGGGTGGGAAACTTGGAGCATGCACGTCGGTTGTTTGTGGAAATGCCTGAGAGGAACACTGTCTCGTGGAATAACTTGATTACTGCTTTGGTCAATGGTGGGTTTGACAGAGACTCGTTGTGTGTGTTTGATGATATGGTTTTGCAAGGTTTTGTGCCTACCCGCTTCACGTTGGCTAGCGTTTTCAGCGCCTGTGGTACTCTGGGAGATGTGGAGAGTGCTAGCAGATGTCATGGTTTTGCTGTCAAGCTTGGGCTTGACTATAATGTTTATGTTAGTAACGCCTTGTTGTGTGTGTACGCCAAGTGTGGTTTTGTTGTAGAAGCAGAGCGACTCTTTGAGGGAATTGAGGAGCCTAATGAGGTTACATATACGGCGATGATGTGTGGCCTTGCACAGACGGATAGAGTTGAGGATGCTCTGAGAATGTTTAGATCGATGAGGAGGAAAGGGATTCGTATAGATAGTGTCTCATTGTCGAGTATTTTGGGTGTTTGTGCTAAGGGAGGAATTGAAGAATCCGGTTTTTATGACCAAGATGTGAGCTTTTTGTGTAAGGTGTATGGACAACAAGTACATGGAGTTGCAATCAGATATGGACTTGAGAGCGATCTCCATTTGAGTAATTCATTGCTTGATATGTACTCAAAGAATGGGGGAATTGACAGTGCTGAGATGATTTTCGCTTATCTGCCAGAAGTTAGTGTTGTCTCTTGGAATATTATGATAGCTGGCTATGGAAGGTACCATTGGGAGAAAGCTGTGGAGTACCTGCAAAGAATGCAGTCCTGTGGGTTTGAACCAGATGAGGTCACTTTTATCAATGTGTTAGCAGCATGTACGAAGTGTGGGGATATGGAAACTGCGCTTCGTGTCTTTGACTCCATGGCCTGCCCAAGTGTCAATTCATGGAATACTTTACTATCTGGATACGTCCAGACTGGGAATAATAATGAAGCAATCAAATTGTTTAGGGGAATGCAGTTTCAGAATGTGCAACCTGACCGAACTACTTTGGCCGTTATACTGAGTGCCTGTGCAGGGACGGGCCTCCTGGAGTCTGGAAAGCAGGTGCATGCAGTCTCACAAAAAGCAGCCCTCCATAATGATTTATATGTTGGCAGTGGACTGATTGGCATGTATTCAAAATGTGGGAAAATAGACCTTGCGCAACTTATATTCACAAGAATGCCTGAACTGGACACAGTCTGCTGGAATTCTATGATTGTGGGCTTTTCACTCAATTCCTTGAACGAGGAAGCATTTACTTTCTACAAACAGATGCGACAAAACGGAATATCTGCTACCCAATTCTCTTATGCTACTATTCTGAATTGTTGTACAAAATTATCATCATTATTTCAAGGGCGACAGATTCAAGCCCATATAGAAAAAGAAGGATACACAAATGATATCTTTGTTGGCACTGCAATTGTTGATATGTATTGCAAATGTGGTGATGTAGATGAAGCTCGACAGTTTTTTGATATGATGCCTAGTAAAAGTACTGCTACATGGAATGAGATGATACATGGTTATGCACAAAATGGACAAGGAAATGAGGCTGTTCATCTGTATGAAAGTATGATAAAATCAGGTGGAAAACCTGAGGAGATAACCTTTATAGCTGTTTTGACTGCATGTAGTCATTCAGGATTGGTCGATAGAGGAGTTGAAATATTCAACTCAATGCAACGAGACCATGATGTGGATCTGCTTGCAGAACATTATACTTGCATGATTGATGGTCTGAGCAGAGCAGGTCGATTTCAGGAAGTAGAATTGCTGATAGATGAGATGCCATATAAAGATGATCCAATTGTTTGGGAAGTTCTGCTTAGTTCTTGTAGGGTCCATGCTAATCTAGCCTTGGCAAAAAGGGCTGCCAAGGAACTCCTGCGATTGGACCCTCAGAGTTCTGCCCCATATTTGCTTTTATCCAATATGTATTCATCTTTGGGAAGATGGGATGATGCAGTGGCTGTTAGAGGATTGATGACTGGTAAACAAGTGATTAAGGATCCAGGTTACAGCTGGATTGAACATAAAGCTGAGATGCAATCCTTTTGGACGGATGATAATTCGACCTTGGTTAAAGATGAACTAAGTCTAGCTAATGAAACATGACAACTTCTCTTCTTTCCCATCTGATACATGTACTTTTTGAGTTCATGTTAAACCAAGATGGCCACAATGATTACAATCTGTTGAAAGGTATATGGTTTTTCTATATTCAGAAGACATCAATGGTCAATTGCACTTGCTTAATATAAGGTTGCCCAGCAATTGGAACAGTGACTGATTACGTACTTTGGACAAATGCTGCTTCCATTTCTGGAATAGCCTATGGCTGATTTTAATCCATTGTGCCTCCCTGTTAGTTATATAAGCTTAAAGGGGTACGTTATCATGTACTGGAATTAATGTAACTGATAATCGGCTGTCCTGAGATTCCCTTTTGCGGGCACAAGCTACTCAAACTGGTAAAGATTAATTTTCCGTTACCTAAAGTCATCTCTATATATTTCTATCCATTTTTAATATAAATGCATATAAGCCAACAAACATTTCTAAAGATAATTGCAATAATACTGCCTTATATTCATATTGTTTGAAATTACTTTAGATCTACAACCTGCAATTGCTTTCCTCTTACAGATCCGAAATAAGAATAACAGGGATGGTGAATGTTGATGAGTGAAGGAATATAAGTTTGACCAAGAACAAGAAAATGGTAGAAGGCAGTTTAAATCAAGTTATGTGAATGTTGGAATGGGGAAGAAATTGAAGGTGAAGTAATTAATGACCTTTCCTCATCTATTTTAGTTCATGGTTCATCATTTTATGTTGGCTGAAATTTATTTTTGTGAAGTGAGGATTTTGAAGGGTTATTTTGGTTTGTTTGCTTTCATGAAAAATTAAAAGAGATGAGAGTTGAGACATACTAAAAAGAGACATTTTGACATTTCAGTAAGAAGATACAAGAATATTGTACTTAGGTTGTAAGAGAAAAAGAAGAAGGCTTAAGAAGAACTAAGGGGAGGTGATCATGAATTAAATGGTTCTGCTGGAGCTTACAGAGGACTTGACCCTTAATAAGAAACTTTGGCGTACTAGAATACAGGTAAAGAATCTCACATAGAGAAGTCATCTTTTTCGTAAGTCTTTTAACCTTTTCATTCAAGTGTTATGTCTTGTATTTAGTCTAAACACTTAATGTGTAATACTTCCCCATACTTATTTAGTTTAAACGTTTTCTTACTTAGCTTAAATATTTTTCTGTAATAATTTGTTTGTTTTATTTATTTATTTGTCTTCTTTTTTGTTTGTATATTTATTAATTTATTTTATCTTTTATTTTTATTCTTTACATTATTTTATATTTATTATAGTATTTATTTTATTAATTTTTTTATTTTTATATTTGTTCCTATTCATTCATTTATTATTCATTACCATTATTATCTTCTACGTCTATTTTTTATTTTTATTATTACTTTCAATTTTTGATATTTTTATCTTTTATTGTTCTTTATTTTTATTTTTGTTTTATCTTATATTTTTATTCTTTACAATGTTCTATCTTTATTTTATTATATTTTATTATTTTATATTTTTATTTGTAAGCATTTATTTATATGTATATATTTTTTATATTATCATCATCATCATCATCCTTTATCTCTATTTTTATTTCTTATTATTATTTTATTATTTTAATAAGTATTTATTATTATTGCTTATTTATTATATATATTTATCTTTTTATTTTAGTTTTGATTTTTTTCTTACAAACAATTCTAAAAAAAACCTTTTTATTTTATCTTTTTGTCTTTTTTCTTTTGTAATCTATCGAAAACAGTATCTGTACTAATTAGATATAAGATTGCATATTTTTAGATATCTCTAGATCTCGCGTCTCAATGAAACTTTTACTAAAATATTGTCTCCGTCGTTGTTATCGTTATTTTGATTATAAAAAGATGAAGATTTGATCTACAGCTTGCTATTTAATTTCAATTTTCCTACATATCCTTTATTATATTGTTTTCTTTAGTGATTGTCTAGAAAGGTAAAGATAGCTAACTTATACTCGAATTTTTATTTCTTAAGCATCTTGTTAGTAGTTTTAGCAGTAGCTCAGTTTCTTTTCATTAGCATCAAATTCCTTTCACAGGAGTTATAAAAATTCTTTGTTTTCTAGGAAATGGTGGTCTGAGTACGCAAGTTTGGTTGATGCGATTCTGGACCTTGTATAATGAAAAAGCTTCAAAGACCTTGTTCAACAGCCCTTTTGCTTTTGAGTGGATTTCTCTTAGAAACTTGTTCATGAAATATAGTCTTTGGCTTGAATATAACTAATCCAAAGGAGATTACAGCTGCTCCATGAGTTTGCAACAGAAGTCGATGGAAAGAAGCAGTCCCACTGGTAACTTGTACCTGTAAAAGGACACCAACTTCTTGTAAATCTTGGTAGCTGGAAGGAACGTATTCACTTGTACCAAAATTTGTTGTGCCCATGTTCCTTTTAACATCCAACCCATTTATTTTTTAGATGTTAAGGGGAACAGAGGGTACAACAATTTTCGGTACAGGTGAATACGGCCCTAGCTGGAGACACAAGGTTGTTAATGATTGTGACAAGACAGGATGATGAGATGAAATAGCTTCTCACGTTTTGATCAATTGAGAAGAGTGTTGAAATTAAGCATTCAGGGTATTCCCAGAAAGAGGATAAAGTTAATAAATAAAGCCAATTGATGCTTTGGCCTCTTCTGGTGATCATATTTCTCATGGAATTTCAACTTTTGTTTCCCTTGGTTAGTTTATTTTGTGATTGGCTATCATAAGAGTCAAAGCCCTTGGAGCTGTCCACGGACAAAAGTGGTTGGCCAACAAATAAAAGAGTAATTTATCTCCATTTTAAAAAAAATATACCATGTTATAATTGTTTTGTCTTCACAACTTAACCCAGTATTCTTATTTGCGTTCTTATCTTTATGAAGTTCCAGTATAGTTTTCACATGTTTGCTTGCATGGAAAAAATTATACATGAAATAGAAATATGTAGAATTTGCTCTCAGAATAGGGTGGTCTAGTGAACCTGTTAGATGTTCCAAAACGTGGATACTACCGTAAGAACATCTCTCAGCAAACTTGGAATCTCGTCTTTTGTCCTTCATAATTTTGTCAAGGCATGGCATAATCTCATTATTCCCTTAATAATGCACTTGCATAGCAAAATCCAAACTGCAAGAGCTTCATTAACTTTCATAGTCTAGCACTGGCCTGCCCTAAGATGTTGTGGTTGGTGGTACAAGAAACATCTCGAGAACTTAAGCCTTTGTCAGTGGTTCAAGTTGATTGATTTCTTAGATCAAGGTCCAGCTAATGAGTTGTACATGGCATATATGTGGTTAATAGTAATAGAAGTATATCTGTAGAGCAAATAATATAGTTTCTAATCAATGCCTTTTTTTAATAATGTAATTTGATCTCAGTAACTTAATTAATTAACAAGTATATAGGTCACTAATATTTGTTAAAAAAACTTAAAAAACCTTAATAGAATTTAAGACTTATGAGTACGCTCATTTTTTCTGTGACTTCTTGAATTGCCAATTAGAGGTTATAAGTTTATGTGGCTCTAATTTACATGTCAAATGACCAATTAATGATTACAAAGTGTGTATATTATTTTGAAAATTAGAAATGATATAACTAAATTGCATATAACTTTAGCTGAATTGTAATTGAGGGTGTAATACAAAAGTTTTGATAGATTCCTACAAAGAAATGTTATGAACAATTACTTTAGGACAAGGATTTGAAACTATTTGGAACACATGTCACATATTCTTATGGCTGGTGGGAAAGACATCTTTATCATTCGTTAGTCACCAAATAGAAGAATAACAATATGATCATCTATAAATGATTGATACAAGAATCCCCTGATACCAACTTTACAATAGTAGTTATAAAGGATAATCTTTTGGAACTAACGAAAAATTCAAAAATGTTACCATTAACCACTAAAATTTCATGAACAGAACCCTTTTTGATTTATCATGTAAATCTAAATCCGATCCCATTTCTATAAATCTTATAGCTCTCAGAACATTTTCCAACCCCAGCAGCAAAAACACTTTTGATCAATCACTGTCTCAACTAGCTAGCTAGCACAGGTACATACACTTTTATCTGCTAAATAACTAGGCAGATAAAAGTGTAAGCCTGTCTAAGCCATGAAACATCTTGCTTCTTTGGTTAAAATCTTCATCTTCTTTATCTTGGCGTCGTCAGCAATTGCAAAGAAAGCTGGAACAAAATATGCAGGAAAAGGAGTACGATACAGTGTGATGAAGTTTGGTGCAAGACCTGATGGTAGAACTGACTCAACCAGTGCGTTTCTGGCTGCTTGGAAGCAAGCCTGTGGTTCAAAAATTCCAGCAACCATCTCTGTGCCAAAGGGCAGATACCTTCTAAAGGAAACAGATTTCATTGGACCTTGCATGAACCACGCCATTAGGTTTCACATATCTGGCACACTGTTGGCTCCGTCCGATTATTGGGCTCTTGGAAAGGTAGATCATTGGATTGCTTTTCAGAATGTTGTTGGGGTTACTGTTGTTGGGGGGATTTTAAATGGACAAGGCACTGGTTTGTGGAACTGTAAAGCTACTGGCAAGAACTGTCCTGTAGGAACCACGGTATGTTCATCTGTTCAACCCCAAATTCTTATTTTTCAATCATTTTCTACCTGAGTTTTGGTTCACAGGAACAGTTTTAACTCTAGTTCCTGTCAGGTTTCAAATGTTTGATGTTTCCAGGAAACAGTTGCTTAGTTTTGTACATAACCAAACTAAGCGCTTGTGGAAATAAAAAAGATTAACTTACTGACTGAAAATTTTATGTGCTGCGTGACTGGTGAAACACTAGTCCTTGGTTATTACCAATTCAAGGTTCGTGGTAATTAAGGGATTAACATCACTGAACAGCCAGATGTTTAACTTTGTGGTCCATCGTAGTCGGAACGTGAAACTTAAAGGTGTGAAAATTTATGCTTCTGGGAAGAGCCCAAATACTGATGGGATTCATGTGGATTTATCAAAAGGGGTTGAAATCACCAATTCTGATATTAGAAGTGGGGATGATTGTATATCACTTGGTCCTGGTAGCAGTCGGATTACTGTTGATAATATCAACTGCGGACCTGGTCACGGAATCAGGTAAGAACTACCATATTAAACAAGTTCCCTTCTTGTTTTTTCCAAGGCCTTATTGCAATTTAAAACTTGCTGAGATTGTGATTTATATTGAAAGTTATTGTGATAATTATATTGGATGCAAACTTAACACAAAATGAAGGTAGATCATAAAGTAAGTTTTTGCTGAGCAAGATTATGATTTTCTTGATGGTGCAGCATTGGGAGTCTGGGACAGGGATTTCATGAGCCAGGAGTACAAGACATAACAATCAAGAATGTTAGATTCACTAATACCCAGAATGGATTGAGGATAAAGACATGGGGTAGACCAAGCAAAGGTTTTGTAAGAAATGTTCTTTTCCAACATATCTCAATGAAAAATGTCCAAAACCCAATCATCATCGATCAGATGTACTGCCCTTACAACCAATGCCCTCATTATGTAAGACATCCTTCCTTACATTATACAAATCATTCTATGTCTATCATAATTTCTTAGCATTTGACTAATTCTGACAGGCCTCTGGAATAAGAATAAGCAATGTGAGGTATGAAGACGTGTATGGGACATCTGCAACCAAGGAAGCAATCAAGTTGAACTGTAGTAAGAAGTATCCTTGTACTGGGATTGAAATGCAAAATGTAAAGCTTAGTTTCAATAACCAGAACGCTCAAGCTTTATGCTCCAGTTCTTATGGCTCCACTTCTGGTCTGGTCCAGCCCCCAAGCTGCTTGAACAATTATAACTCAGGAAAAGAGGGAAATGTACATCGTTAAAAGTAAAATAAATTATCTAACTTATTTGTTTCAATAATTTTTAGTTTAACATGATCTTTCAATTAAAATATTTTAAAAATTAAGATTAGAATTCTTCTTTTTTTTATTCGTATGTAAAGACTTTTTAAAAAGTAGAAATAAAATTACAGTTGTACTTGTTCATAAATAAAATTGTGTAATAAATTATTCAATTTGAGTTTTACATATATATTCAAGTCTTTTAAAAATCTTATTTTTTTTCTATACAAAACTTTTAAAATTAATTAATATTTTTCATATATTTCATAATTTTAATTATTAGAATAAAAGATGTGAAGGGATGGAAACAAAAATGGTAATAAAAAGGATTCAATCTGAAAATTGACAAAATAGAAGGGAAGAAAAAGTCGCGATATTACATATTCATAATTCACACGACTCTATTAATTAGGGATAAAGTTGTACACACCGAACCTCCTCAATTCTTGCATTTAGCAAAATTTTTATTAAGTTGTTGATTATGATATATGTTCTAAGCGAGCAAAACATGACTTGGATTTATAAATGTACTAACTCTTCACTGGGATTGTTCTATAACCAGAACTTTTGTGCTTCATTGTTTCCTAAAACACTGCCCATTGGCAACTTGCATAAAATAAGGTATCATGACTTCAAATTCCTATGTTTTGACTGCAATTCAGTCTTCATCACGAGTATTTAATTTGTTAATTAGCACCCGAAGTCATAAGACTATTTCTTCAATTAATTTTAAATTTTTGTTAAAATTTCATTAATCATATTTAATTTAAAAACTCATATTAATTAAGTAGGTGACTGAATGTTTGATTAAATTTTCATTAATCATATTTAATTTAAAAACTCATATTAATTAAGTAGGTGACTGAATGTTTGAGACACCAGTTTAAAATCCTAAGCCCCTAAAACACAATTTAAAATTTCAACACACGTCCACTCTCTTTCCTTGCTTCTGGCCTGAGTCAGCGGTGGCCATTAAAGTACAGTATATTTGTTTAAGTATTATTGCCATTTTTATTTTTTTTTTAAAAAGCTACAACGTAAAATTTTACAAAAACATAAATAAATAAGACGTTTTCTATATTTTTACAACATGTTTTTTTGGTCATAAAAACGGCACACATCTCGTTTCTTTCTCTCTCTTATGTTTTATTTTCAACAAACGTATCTTGTAGAAACTGCCCCTCTTCCTTCTTTTACAACTATTTTGACCCTTACTCCTCTCTTCCACTTCGTTTTTCTTGTGTTTTTTTGACTCTTCAAAGTGTAAGATTTTTTTTTTGGATTTGTCAATGCAGGAAGTGAAATTAAATCTAGTCTTTTCATCAGGTTTTGGATTTGTCAATGCAGGAAGTGAAATTAATCTTAGTCTTTTCATCAGGTGAGTTTTTGAAAACTGATTTAATAATTTTCTAACTCTATCGAAAGTTTAATTTTATTGTGGTGTGTTATTTTTTGGTTTTCTTGATTTATTATATTTTTGGTTTCTCGTTTCTCCATTTGTCTTTTGAACTCTACTACGGTTGTTTTGATTGACTATATTGTAGTCTTCACTAACTTTGTTTTGGTAGTTTTAGGTTGTTTTGATTGACTATGTTGTAGTCTTCACTAACTTTGTTTTGGTAGTTTTAGAATCTCATTGAACTCATAACGTTGGTAAATATTAAATACATATTTGCATTATCTCAATTTAAAATTTGAACAATCACATTAGGAACAATTAACGTTCATTTCTCTGAATATCTTTATGGTCTGAACTATAATGGATCTTCCCAAACTGTGGGATCACATCCAGTTGCCCAAACATTTACTATTACAAAGACAAAGAATTGATTTTAATGAAACCTTTTCGCCAACAACTGTGTTTAACTCCATTAGGATCTTATTGGCTATAGTCACATATCATGATTATGAAATCCAACAAATGGATATCAAAATAACATTTCCTAATGGGAATTTGCTTGAGGATGTATATATGACACGTTCTGATGGTGGTTTTGAATCCAAGAGTATGACAATTCCTAAGGGTTTTGAATTTAAGAGATGTCCTAATCAAGTATGTAAGTTGCAAAAGCCCATTTATGAACTTAAGCAAGCATCACGAAGTTGGAGCATTTGTTTGATGAGATAAACAAAGAGTTTGATTTTCTCAAAAGTATTGATGAATCGTGTATTTAAAAGAAGGTTAGTAGAAGTGCAGTCATCTTCTTAGTGTTATATATAGATGAAATATTATTGATTGAAAATAACATACTAATGCTCCGATCTATAAAGATTTAGTAGTCAAATAACATCTCCATGAAGGAAACAAATTATATTCTAGGAATAAATATCTATAAAGATAAATTAAAGACGTTGCTTGGCTTATCTAAATCCACATACATGAATAAAGTGCCAATAAGGTTTAGCATAGAGAATTCCAAGAGGGAATTACTACCCACATCACATGAGATTTCTTTCTCACAAAGCATGCATCATTAGACATAAGAAAAGAGAGATAAATGAATTGTATTACACATCCTTTAATAATATCAATAATGTATGTGATGTTATGTAATAGAATTGATGTCTTTTATACTTTGAGCATAATGAGAAAGTTTCAAGTCAATTATAGTGATGGTCACTGGAAAATTATATAAATCATCTTAAAGTTTTTGAAAAGAATTAAAGATGTTTTCTTGATTTATGGAAGAGCTTAACTGAGAGTTCAATGTTATTCATATGCTAGTTTTAAGTTTGATATATTGGATAGTATATCACAATCAAGGTACATCTTCACTCTGAATGGTGGTGCGGTAAGTAGAATGAGTTCCAAACAACCAACCATTGCAGATTCTACGATCGAGGCATAGTATATTTCCGTATCAAAGGCAGCAAAGGAAGCAACTTGGATCAAGAAGTTCATCAACAAACCTAAAGTGAATCTTAGCATTGTTGAGCCAATAGTATTATAATGTGACAATAATTATGCTATTGCATAGACAAAAGAACCAAAGCCTTATCAACGGTTTAAATATGTACTTAGAAAGTTTCACTTGATCAGAGAGATGTGGAGCAGAAAGATATGACATTAGAGTGAGTTCCAACTTAAGAGAATCTTGCAAATCTTATTACTAAGTCATTGTCTCAAAAGAGACATAATCGACATATGAATAGATATGGTATTAGATATATATATGTAATTGACTTTAGTACAAGTAAGAGATTGTTAGTTTATGTTTATGGCAGCCAATCAATTGGTTACAATTTTATGTATGACATTATTATTTTAATTAATAAAGACATTCTTTATTTTTATGTATTTGGTTAATTACATTTGATATTTTAATACTAAAGGTAAAATTCCTGAAATAATTATTATGCAATTGAAATTATGATGAAATCATAATTATGAGATTTAATTTGTATTTATTTATTATTCCTAGTTGTAGTTTCATCAAGGCGAGATATTAATGAAACGATAAAACTAACATATGGTGCGTTTCTTTTTCATGAAAAAAGTAAATGATCTCATAAATTAATGGAAATAGATATTTAAACAAAAGTGTAAATGTTTATTAGAGAATAAGTTCACTAAACTTACCTGATTGTAAGTATTCCAAATAGAATATTACTTACATGTTTGTAAATTTTCTCATTATGATAGTTATATAATTGACCCTTATACTTGAGATTACTAAAGTATCTTATATGGGAAATACTATGATTTGATACTACTTATGACATATTCTAATTAATATAGCTTAATCGGTAATACTTGGATACAATATAAGTCATATGAAGAGAATTAAGTTAATAAAGGAAACATCACTCTAAAGTAATTAGAAAGAATATTTCAATGTTCTTGAGTAGTAATAATTTGAGGAATTCTTTGGTTAGAGTGAATTCACATTTAGAAAAGTTCAAATATTAATTATAAATCAACTACTAATTAGCAAGAATGAATATGATTAGATTTAAATGAGTAGATATTATATTCATACCATATATAGAGAGGATAAGTCAAACGACTTTCACATTCCTAATATTTTAGTGGTCATGATATATTACTAGTCATCAATCTTGATCTATAATTATAAATTGTTTAATTATAGAACTAATATAATACTAACTCTAATTATGAATTATAGTTATAATTTATAATTATTACCGACATATTAGGAACCTATTGAGTCACATATAAAAAATAGTTAAAAAGAAAAAAATCAATTAAATTAAGTTAGATTTAGTTGTGAAGTTTGAGAAACTTTAGAAATCAAATATAAGATATTTAATTTCATTAAAATTAAATTATAATTATAGTTAGAGTTTGACTTTAATTATAATTAGGGGATTATGATAATAAGAAATTAAAAGGGATAACTAATCTTAAAGTGCTTATCCTTTTGATAATTTTTTATTTCAGTGCTCGAGCTTTTAAATTTTTCAATTGAGTAACTAATCTTTTAAAACTTTAACAATTTAGTTCAAAACTTTAGTTTTTACTAATGTGGCTAATAGATGGATATCCAAACTATCAAAAATTACCTTTTGAACTAACTTGGAAAGTTTTAAAAGGTTGGTCACTCAATTGAAAATTTTAAAAGCTTGAACACTGAATTGAAAAAACTTAAAAAGTTAGAAACTTTTGAATATGTAATCCTAAAAAAAAAACGTAATGCTTATTTAAATAGGAAATAAGCATAAGGGGCTAACACTCCTGCTTATTTCCTCTCAAAATGTTGAGTTCTTTTTCTCAACTATGTAGATACCATTAGAGGCTAGACACTTAGACAACTTATGGTTGACACCTCGTGAAAAATGTTTCAGAAAAAAATTCAAATAAGGTACAATTCCATCACTTTTATGATTCATATTTTCAAGTTATTCAATTACTGAGATTCGGTAGGAAAACTGCAAAAAATATTTTTCGTTATGCCCATAATTAGATCACATTTAGTTTCCTAACACTGTATTCATTTAGTTTAGAGATGTATATGGAAGGCCTTATTTCGGTTAGTGAATGTGAGACTATGTAGACGAATCAATAGGAATAAAAGGAGACAATTTATGGTAGGATTGGGGATTAAGGTTGAGGTTAATATATTAAATTATTTCAATTATTTTTATTATAATTATTTTAATTATTTTAATTTTATTAAAATTTTTAAATTAAAAATAAATATAATTTAATAAATTTAGAACTTGAGTCTCGTATGTCATGTGACATAAACATGACAATAAGATCTATTTGGTGATTAAAAAATAAATATTGAAAAATCAAAGAGGGTAGTAGTTTCGTAAACTTTCCAATTTTACCGTAGTCGTCTCTAGCACAAACAAAAACAAAAGCAATTAAAAGCGAAATAACAAAAACATCATAAATTTGATAACGCAGTTTGGCACACTTTGCCTACGTCTGCGGGGCCCTCACCCAGCTTAATACTTTCACCTAAGTACAATAGATTTACCCAACACCGAAGTACAACAGATTTATCCAAGGCTTTACTGAGCCGACACCACTTAATCCTTGACACTATTTCTTAATCTCACTTCTCATACAAGAATTTCATACCCAATAGTACGATCGCCTCGTACTAACCTCAACAGAGGATTTTCTCAATCAATCTTTTAACGAAAGAACAATAAACGAATAACTCAAGTGATTAGAATAATAAAGAAAGAAAACTAAATACACTTGAGATAGGAAGGAACGACTTCCCGATAAATTCAACACCTTCTAAGACAGATCTGGAAGTCGTGCATCAAGTAAATTGTCATAGTCAGCTGCTGGAATTTTGCACCTAACTTTCAATCGTGAATCTCCAAAGGGAGCCACTCAAACCACACTTGAAAACACTGCTAGTAATTTGACGTTGAAGAGTTAGAAATATGGATAGCTGATTCACGCAATGTCAAAAGAAAAATCACAACTGCACCAAAATCTCCATCGACAACCCATCCTAACAAGCACACTCACGGCAATAGACCCTTCAGCCCCCTTGGTCACGAGATGCTCAAAGAGTCTTCATAAGATGGAATTCTTCTAATAACCAATCAGCTATAAATCTAAATAGACTATCTCGAGGAATGCTTTCACGAAGGAAAGATGTTGAAGCATAAAATCAAATTCCCAAGTGTAAGTGTAAGTCGTGTACAAGTCGACTTGTCCATTGGATAAGGCGACTTACACGCATTCAGTACCTACAAGG
>JANZLC010000005.1:7018519-7045355 GCA_026413385.1 Erythroxylum gracilipes | reverse complement strand
AAATTTAAGTAGTTAAATATAATTTAGGTTAAAATAATTTTATACTATGTTGGTAAATTTTAATATATAAATTAAATTTACACAAATTAGTTATTGGAATGAATATAAATTTTCAATTCAAAAGAAATTAATGATTTTGAATAAAAAATATCATATATACAATGCTTTTGATAAGTTTATTTTACTTTAATTTATCAAATCTCTCTCACACAATTTAAGAAATTATTGAAAATAACTATTTATAATTAATTTTTGACAATAATATAATTAAATTGTTAAATAATTATCAAATTATAAATACGATATAAAATCATAACAATAATTAAAAATTTTAACTTTTTAAATAAAAATCAAACTTTTCACTTTTTTAAATGGATATTAATTTCTTGACTTTTATATGACGTTTTAATTGTTGTAGAAAAGTTTCATTTGACTTTAAACTTAAAATCTTTTTAAAAATAAATATCACGCATCACTCTAAATTTAAAAAAAATTACACGATAAGTTTTTAAGATTCTTAACAATAAATATACGCGTATATAATATTGTCTATATATATTTTAGGCTTTAAAAATGTGTTATGATCATATTGAATAAATAAAAACAAATATATTTATTTTAAATTGAATATAGATTAGTATTTTAAAAATAATTTTATATATTTAGTATTTAGTCGTTTTAGTATAATTAATCAATACTTGTATGTTATATATGTAACCATATTCAAAGTTTACGATTAATTCAAAATGTTATTGGAATAATTTTAAAGATTTTGTCAACTAGATAATGTGATAATGTGATTCAAGTCGTATGTTTGAGGCTAAAATACGGATCTGAAATGCAATAAATTCGATTTACTGTTTAAAAATTCTTTTAAAGTAGATTAGTTATTACTCACTAAGCTATATGCTTAGCACGGTAGATTTACTTCGTGTAGATTCAGAAAGAAGGACGTAGGGATTGAGACAAGACAACCGCATTGGCTAAAGGAGTCCGAGTTTTATGTTACTCAAACATGTATTTTAATTGAGTTTGTTTTGGGCTTGTTTATAACTTTGGATTTTTGTTGAAGGATTGTAATAATCTTAATTAAGTTTGGTTCCGGTTTGGAATAAGTTGTGTTAAGCTAGTGTATTATGATGTATATTTGCTCTGAACTGCTTCTGCTTTGAGCTATTGAGAATGCATGATGAACGTTCGTATGTTTTGGTTTTGTCTCGATTTATGTATGCATGTATGTTATGTTATCTGTGTGATGTCTCATATCCTTCTAGGGGGTATCAGGGCGTTACACATAGTCTCTTTCACCCAAGAGACGCCTCCACCTATTCCTAAATATAATCTGCACCAACAACAATAACTTCTGTATGAGGGAATTTTGAAAAGACGAGTTAAATTTAGTTGGCTCAAAGTCTCTTTTACCCAAAAGACACCTCCACCTATTCCTAAATATAACCTGCACTAATGACGAAAGAGACGCCTCCACCTATTCCCAAATATAATATGCACTAAGACGAAAGAGACGCCTCCACCTATTCCCAAATATAATATGCACTAATGACAATAACTTCTATACGAGGGAGGTTTTGAAAAGACGAGATAATATTTTTTCACTTCTTAAATATCATTCCACCTCTAATGTTATACATTTGGAAATATTTTTCATGAATAACACGGTTGTTTTACTTTTAAATGCTCACTCTTACTCTACCGCCCAACAAATAACACACAAAACAGGTAATATTACTCTATGCTCCATCATTTGTTATCTCTAAGCACTTCTCTTCATGAAAGTTGTGATTGATGTTGTTAGTTGATGTTTGAAAATTAGCTCACACAGAACAAATTATATGGACAATATTCCTGGATCCTGCATTTCTCCATAAGAACTGCATATGTGTGTTATGCCTAAATCACCAATAACAGACACATAGGATGAATGCATACATATTTCTCCATTTTCATATCATAAACAAATAAGGGAAAAAGAACATAAAATAAACATACCCATCGGCGGAACAAATATCCCTCTTAAAATAGCAACAATCAATCTTTAATGTTATACATTTGGAAACAATTTTTATGAAGAATGCAATTGTCTTACTTTTAACTGCTCACTCATACTCTTTACCACCCAACAAAGAAACAAGCGAAGAACAATTTTCCATAGATGCATAACACATAAAACAAGTAATATAACTCTATACTCCATCATTAGTTATCTCTAAGCACTTCTCTTCAAGAAATTTGTGACTCAAGTTGTTAGTTGATGTATCTTGCATTTCTCGACAAGAACTGCATAATGTTGTTTTTCTTCTTCTTCTCCGACTTGCAGATTCCTCTACTGCCTTCAATGAATGACCACAATTATCGCCATTTGATGATGACCTGCAAAAAGAAACAACAAAAGAGTTAAAAACCTTTATAAAGAACATTCTCTTTTATAGTTTCAATTTAGAAAATCAGAAATTGCTCTACTATTTATGTAACTTATTACCCACTTTTTTTAAAAGATAACTAATGTTTTAACCAATTTCTAAACAAATTTACTTAGCAGTTAAATCCCATTGTAATAATCCAAACGCTATCTTTGTATACAAGTCGCATCAATGAAAGAAACAAAACTACTAGAACACAGACACCATACCACCACCATACTTTGTCATGTCTCCAACCACAATTTGACTCAAAAGTCATAGACTCCCCAACGTGTCGTCATCCAAAATTCTGAAGCTATTACCCAGCACTAACCTACGTAAATAAAAATGGAGAATAGATCTTTGATCTTAAAACCTTGATTTTACAGAATTCTAAAGATCATCTAAAAGAGGAACTCTCACTTGCAACAGTTGTGGTAAATCGTCGTCGACAATCACCATCACCACTGGAGCTCCGCTCCTTCTCAACCTGCTGCCTCTGTTTCTGGACAAGCTTATTAATCACAACAAAACTACTGAAATGTAGACACCATATCACCACCATCCTTTGTCATGTCTCCAACCACATTCTCACTCAAAAGTCCCAGATTCTCCAACGTGTCATCATCCAAAATTCTGGTGCTATTACTTAACACTAATTTGCGTCAACAAAAATGGAGAACAAATCTTTGATCTTAAAACCTTGATTTTACAGAAATCTGAAGATCATCTAAAAAAGAAACACCCACCTCAGTTGTGATAAATCGTAACGACAATCACCATCACCGTTGGAGCTCCGCCCCTTCTCGAATGCGACTAATGAGGAGGAAAAACAGAGTCTTTATACATATGTATGTATATATATATATATATATATATCACTATTAACTTTCTGCTTAAAACTCAATATTTCCTCTTCATTCCTATTTCATTTCAGCTCAACTTATCACAACCAAATCAAAGTCTATCATTTTCCATAATCATTAAAAACAGAAAATCACTCTCACGTATATTCTTCTCGTTTTCTGCACTTCTTCACTTTCACTTTTTTGCATTTTCAACTTTTGTATTTTCTTCATTTCTTCCTCTAACTATCACTTTAATCATTCTTTCTCATCTCCAGACATCACCATACACTTATCTCTTAACTCTAAATTCAATTCTTAATCATCTCTAAAGCACTCCAAAACTTACGTGTGTGTGTGTGTGTATATGTGTGTGTGTGTGTGTGTGTGTGTGTGTGTGTGTGTGTGTGTGTGTGTGTGTGAACAGTAAAAACATCAACATGAACAGAGCATTCACACATCCATTTCTCCAAATTTTTCTGCATTAATCTCCTACCCATTTTAGTTGATCCTTCAAATTCAAAAGTCATTGCTACAACCTCTTATAATATTTTGATCATCAAATTTGAAAAATCAACATGTACGACACACTCAACATTTCCTCACTTATTTTACAGCAAGAATGAATATCACTGTTCTTAATCAATTAGCAATGAGTTAATGATGCACGCTTCATTTCATACAAAAATACATAATCATAACAAGCTTACTTATTTGAAGCTCTAACATCTGCAAAAAATCACGTGAACCATAATCCCTCATGCAACCACGTACATCAACTTGAAAGTTGACAGGGGGTTCAGTTTTTCTTGGGATAAAAGAAAGAAATAACAAAGTGGAAGTGATAACAGACAGAGGAAAGCAAGATCTAATTTTTTTGGTGAAGGTTTGATGAAAGACTCTTTGTTTAAGAAACACTAGAGAAAGAAACTTCGAGAGAAAGAAATGAAGGCAAGTACAGTAACTTATCTTTCATGGTTATTAAAACTCAACTTTAAAGTTGAGACACCTGTCCATTTCTTAGCCACTTATCCACTTCCCTTTATTAAAAATCACTTAAGTATGATTTATATTTAAGTTTATGACTTAATAAAACCATTGAAATCGCAAGTCATAACCCATTAAATCACTTTCAGATTTTTCCATAAAAACATCATTTCGGGTAAACTTTGCATGTTCTTTCTAACCCCGATACTGAAGTCATTTGGAACACTTTCTTCTAGAAACATGTTCCTATATGTCTTATGTTTCCATTGAAACCAAAATCATCCAATTTGGGTCAGTGATTTGAAAGATATACTTCAAACATTTTCGGACTACTCTTGTCGAAAACAATATACTATACACAACTTCCATCTAGAATTTAAATATCTTAGAGACTAGTTCCAAATTCTACTTCTTCAAATGATTTGTATCCCTATGTCTCTAGTTTACTCCAAATTAAAAATCATCTCATTTGGAATCCTACATATCCATATATAATTAAAATACCAAAGTATGTTCAGTAAAATAACACCTATTCCCTCACTTTCGTTCAATCGATCTTTTTCAAATCAATTCAGAATGCTACCAATTTTTTTTAGAGGTAGAAAAATATCTTACGAATCCAATGGTTCAAGAATCAAGTCATTTGGAGGTCGGTAGAAGAAGTTATAGCCAAAAGAGTGAAGGATGTTTACATCAGTCCACTTCTATAAGCATTCAATGTTATGCACGATCTTGAGATTCAAGTTGATTTAGAAAAGCACGATTGTGCTTTTCCATACTTCTCCAAAATGTCACGATTGTGCAGAAGCACGATCGTGCAATCCCTCTTTTCTTCTCTAAAGTCATGCACTATCGTCTCTCTCTTCTTCTCAAAACAGACCTTCGGTTCCATCTTTCATGATCATTTTGATAAGGAATATGAAGGATCTAGGCAAAAACACTCTTCTAAACAATTTTTCCTTTATGTCTTAAGTTTCTAATGAAACTAATTTCATTCAATTTTGTTTGATATTCTGCAAGTTATGCTAAAAACACTACAAACTGTTCCAAACCATGACAGAATTCACAAACTCAACTTCAAGCTAAATATTGAGAGACATAATTAAATTTTGATTTCTTCATAAAAAATATAGCCACACGTCTTTAGTTTAATCTAAACTTAAAATCATCGCATGGATGCCTATAGATCAAGTTATGGCTAAAATACAGATGCATGTTTAGTGAAACACTACATTTGTACATTTTCCAGCATCCTTCATCTTCTCTTTCATTTTAATTCCTCTCTTTTGCTTAGTCTATTTCTTCTAGCTTATTGATAATGCATTTCTTTACTCCATACACTTTTTAAACAAAACAGAATCAAACTAATACTCCAAAGCTTGAGAAATCTTAAACTCATGTTTACTACCTCTCTCTATTGTATTTCTTTTCCATTTCTTTATTTCCATTTTCTGTATCTTCCCACTAATCTTTCCGTTCCTAATTCATATATTCAGTCTTTCTATACCCATGGGAACCTCTAAACATATCAAAAGCAAACTTATATACTAATTAATCAAAACCGAAAACTTCTCATAAGCTTTCTCTCACTACTGTGTTTTCATCTTTCTCTCACTACTCTGTTTTCATAACTCTTGTTTTCAACTTCGTCATTTTCAACAACAGTCACATTATATCCTACACTTTTCATTTTAATCACCAAAAACTTTTCCTTAGGTCTAAACTCATTTAACATCACTTATTCACATCCATCTCTGTAACACTTCATTATTTTTTCATGCATGAACAGTACGCGACAAAACACAAAGAAATGTAAATGATTAATATTTTTTTTGCAATTTGCTAATTCACCAATCTTTCATCTAACTCATTCCTCAAATTTATTTACCGAAACTCTACTGCCAAACTTCTCATGCAGTGGATAGCCCTCAAAGGTCGCTATCATGCATTTGCACGATAGTGATTTTCATCATTAAGCCTTCAAAGTCATTATCATGTATGTGCACAATAACAACATTCACTTATAACCCGACGGTGCATTTTCATTATAAATCCAAAAGTCACCGTTGTGCTTATGCACGACGATGCATTTCTTCTTTTTCATCTTAACCGAATCTAATACTTCAAACCTCTATAACTTTTGACCCAGAACTCCAAAAGTTACAAACTTTATACCGATAGAAAGCTAAAAGAAAGATCTACAACTTTTATGGAGACAATTTTGTCAAAATCTTCCTAGATCAATACAGTTTAATCTAGGAAGTTTCATATCAGTGCTAACCTTTCTAGCTTCTCTTCATCATTCAACTAACGTAAATTTTTGTCATTCACTATCCAAAATCCATTTAATTCCGTTGTAGACCATTCTAAATTCTCAATCCACCATCTAAAATTATTTTATCATTGTAACCACAATTTTTTCCACATGTCTCATTACAATTCAATTTTACCTAGAATATCAATGAGTGCACATACAATTATTTCCATGTGTACATAAATTCAAATTTACATGCATGTATGCTAACATTATGCTAAGCATGAAATACAAATTTTTTTCTAACTCTCACATTACTATTTTCTCCATTATTGAAATATAAGTTTTAACACTTAATATAAAGACGGGATATTACAGGGACCGTTTAATGGGAAGAGTTATTAATTGGTGATACTAACAACGATTGGAGGGTAAAGCAAGAAGAGGAGGACGACAACCATTAGATGAATTAGACAGTTGGATTACAATTCTTGGTCGTTATCTCATTCACGCTTAGTATATAGTAGTTAAAGATTTTGGAATTGAACACATGAAATAATAAAGTATGGTTTTTAGCCAATGGACTTTCTTTTTGTTTATTTGTATCATATAATGTCTTGTCAATTATGGTACATGCTATGTCAAACTTATTAAATAAAACGTGAAATCTGATGAGGAATGACTTGATGGCTCAAGGTTTTGAACCATTGTATCTTGTAAGACTATTAAAGTCATAATTTGAGATGATAGAATAATTGTACGCAACTTTTTTAATGGTATTTTATATAAAGGCTATTTTATATTATGATCTTTCAATCACAAAAAAATTAATTTTATTAATTATTCTTTTTTTTTGCGAGTAACTAGGCAGAAAATCAAGTTTGAGTTGTGCTTGCTTTCATTCATTCGTTACTTTAACACATTCAACTATGATTGGAGTTCGAACTAGTCCTATCTGTTAACAAAATCTATGTATTTGTCACACTCAAAGACGTACTACGTTGGCTTGGACTCACCGTTACTGGCATGCGGTATTACTAATCAATTGTCTTGACATACAATCAACAGAGAGTAGGATGAAAAGGGAATGCCATGTTGAATTGATTCATCATGATCAGTTTGTTGATGGTGTTGCTTGAATTTGTTTCTTTTTATATTCTGGGATTATCTCGTTGTCTTCTAAATATTCACGCTTCCAGTTGGATTGGGATGATGAGCTTGCCGGCTTGTAATTCTCCACGTATCCAAGGAAACATCATAAACTGATGTCCATGCAATTACGGTTTTAGATGGTGACATGCATGGTGATTAGGTTGGACGATTGACAAGACATCTATAATGTTATATTAATGAAAAATAATGTTAAAAGTACAAATCAAAGGACATCATTAGCATACGGTTTTAGCTTAATGTCATGTCACTGCCATTTGAGTTGCTTTAACATTATTATTTCATTTAAGAGTTGTTGCATTGTATTTACCTACGTACTGTACTATCACTGTTTGTAGTGGAGGTGGAACCCGACCATCTTGGTTTTACGAAAAGCATCTCTGCTTGGTTCAATGTCGTCTTGACAAATGCTTTTGTCCACTTTTTTTTTTTAAATAAGTAGTATATAAAAGGAAGTGATTATCATCTACAATAATTGGAGTACGTACAATCTGCTATATACAATTCCCAGTGGTAAAATATGCATTGTACATATTATTATTAACTACTTAATTCTTGTTGAGATAAGATGTTGACGAAAACTATGTAAGATAAGATGTTGACGAAAACTATGTCAAAATGGTCATGTTTGGCATGAAATAAAACTCCATTTAAATATACTTATTGTAAGGCTCAGATTTTTTGAAAATCTTAATATTTTTCATTATCCATATGAAATGTATATGCATAACAAAACCAACCTTAAACACCTTCAAATCCTCCTTACTTTTCCACCTTAGCCCATTGTTGAGATAAGATGCTCTTGTCTACTTGTAATTGACTTAGTTGACTCTAATGGCTGCCTTGCAAGTCCACTTTCATAGAATTGAAATTGATCTTCTAACGGTAAAAGATGATCTTTTAACATTTCTTATGAGTATATGTTAGTGAATATATAAAACTAATTAAGTTGACCTTACACAACAGGTTAAAAGCTAATGTGATGAAACGGTCACTTAATATGGTATCAAAACCTTTGTGACTAAGTAATCGTGTGTTCAAATTTTACCACCCACCTATTATTCAACACAAGGTAAAGTAAATCTGTGTAAGTTTCAAGTCTAAAGAGCTTTCACTTGAGGGGGTATGTTAGTGAATATATAAAACCAATTAAGTTGGCCTCACACAACAACCTAAGCTATTGTGATGAAACGATCACTTAATAGTATATCAAATCTATCATTTTCTGTTATTGTAAGTATGACCAGCAAAAACAATAACAAATGATAAAATTTAGAAAGGTTTAAAAATATATAGCTTTATCTCTAATTAATAAATAAAAGCAAACAAGTCACATAATTTTTTAAAGAAATTTGAGTGCTTTATTAATTAGTATTTAAGTGTTTGTTCATTGCTTCAAAATATATAATTTGCGAAGATCTTAAAAATTAGACTTTAAGTGTTTACTTTAATTAATAATATAATTTAAATTCTAATTAATTTATAAATTAATACATAAGTAAAAATTTATTTAGTTCATATTTAAAAATAATAATTACTAATTAATCCGTAATAAAAAAGGTCTAATTAAAATGTATGATTGAGCTCTTCTAGGAGCTAATTTTTGGGCAACACTTATTATTAGAGACACCTCACTTCTAAGAGCAACGTAAGAGTTAAAAAGCTACCAGAAAATTTGAGGAATATTAAAAACTTGATATTAAACAAGGTCAATAATCAATTAGTAATTAACTAATTAAATATATGACAATTATTTATGCGTAGAAATATATAAACTCAATAAGAAGTTGAGATATGTTGGAATTCCAAATTTATATCCTTTAAAACTCTGATAATGAGATCTGAAAAACTTAAGATTACTCCCATTAAATTGTGATTAATATAATATTAAAAAAAGAACGTGCACTCGAAAGAACAATCAGAATCTGAATATATATATTAGGAAATAATTAATAATCCATTATATAAGCAAAAGGTAAAAAGATTATCCAGGGAAAAGGTAAAAAGACTCCATCATCGGCCAGTACATTGTCCACAAGGGAATGGGACACGTAATACTATCTAAAATAAATAAATAACTTATTCAGAAACTCTATTGCAAAACAAAACGCAAGTGGTTGTTGATATTTGTCGGTTGTCACCTTCATAATTCCTCTCTCTCAGCCTCAGTTTTTCCTGTTACAAATAAAAGGATTTGAGCTCTCTATTGGAAATCATTTTCTGGGATTTTAAGATTCATGGTTGCTATATCCTTGGTACCTCATTTCTCATCTTAAAGTCCATGCTTTTGAGCTCAAAATCAGGTATTAACAGCCCATTTGTTGTATGGAACTATTTCACAGATTTTGTGCATAGTTGATGCTTAAGAGCTTCCAAAGTGGTGAAAGTTTGGATTTTTTCAAAGTTTCCTGATCAGTTTGGTTAAGAAAAGCAAGTTCCAGTTGAGTTCATGTTTAATGACGTTATTGTTCCAAGAAGTTGGATACTTCGTAAAGTAGCAGATTGATATATAATGGAGTTGTCTATCATCATGATGTTTAACCACGCGGAACGAAGGTGATTTTTGATGACGATATTCAAGAATCAGTATTCCAAGCTCGAAGGACGTTCATTCTTACTAAGATATACCAATTATTGGTGATGTTTTGTTGATAACTAGTCAGGAAAAGTAATAAAGTTCTGGGCTTTCTGGTTCAGGAATCTAGATTTCACATACGAGTGATCAGTCTTTTCCTAAAGATTTGCTGATAGTTCGGTCAGATATTGGGCATGATGATCGAGAAACAGAAAACGATAGAAAAACAGCAGAGTTTTCGTGGAGTCGTAGAGAAACAGAAAGTGATGCAAAAGCATCCGAGTTTTCATGGCGTAACAGAAATCCAGTCGACTCCTGGCCGAGTGATGGAAAAGCATCCAAGTTTTCGTGGGGTGATGGAGAAACAACCAAGTTTTCGAGGATTCATGGAGAAACAGAAGAGTTTTCGGGTTGTAATGAATAGACAACTAAGTTTTATTGGTGCTGGCGAGAAGAGAAAAGGCAAAGAGTCGCCTGGAAAACGTGGTGACTCACAACTTCATTTGGCTGCTCGAGCAGGGAATTTGAGTAAAGTAAGAGAGATTCTGAATAACTGTGATAGTAACGATTCAAAGAGTTTGCTGTCAATACAGAACCAAGAAGGAGAGACTCCCCTTTATGCTGCGTCAGAGAATGGACATGCCATGGTGGTTGCCAAGATGTTGGAATGTATGGACCTAGAGATGGCATCAATTGCAGCTAGGAATGGATATGATGCCTTCCATGTTGCAGCAAAGCAGGGTCATCTGGGTAAATACCAAGTTCTGATATCCTTTGGTGAAGCATAAAGATAGATTTACTTCTTAATAACACTATGTTATTAAACTATTTTAGTAGTTGGCTAGCTTGCTTTTCTGAAGTTATTCTTCTCACCATGTTGAGTTATTTCAAGTCTCTAGTACAATAAAAATAACGGGATTTACTGAATTTTAATGACAACCAAAGATCTTATTAGTTGCATCTCTTAATAAGCCAAGGAACCTTTTCTTGTTTATAACCGGTTCTTGGGCTTGATAGCCATGACATCATGAAGTTACTAACTTGTGTTCTTGATCTACAAGAACAGATTGTCGTTCCTATGATCTTGAAGAATGGATTGAATCAAGGCTTGTGTTCTTCTGGGTTCTTTGTGCTTATATGTCTGGGGTATGTGTTGTAGGAATAAAAGGGCTAACGAGGACTACACTAATGAAGCAGTAGCCTCCAACGTGTCCTTCATGTCCTCTAATTTGAATTGGTGATGTTGTTGATACAATATCTGCATTGCACTCTACCCATGATAGTGGACAGCAATGCTTCCTTTCCTTTTTTCTTTGCACATATGTGCATGTGCTAGTTTCTATGTTTGTTACTGCCGGAGATTTGATCGAGTGCCTTTAACTCATTGGGGTCGGTTCCGTGAACTTTTTCATCCATTATGCTTTACCAAGGACTGGTTCGTAGGATGTGGCTAGTTCAACCATTAATTTTATTGCAATTCACTTCCTTTGGGTCTAGAATAAGGTGTGAAATGTAGCATAACTTCACCAGATTACATGATTTGGTGTTTTCGACTTATGATATTGATAGGTTCTTCCATTTCAATATTTTCACTGTTCTTTTTTCTGATTAATTTTAGCTTTTATTTTGCAGAAGTGCTGAGAGGACTTTTGCTAGTGTTTCCCAACTTGGCCATGACTACGGATTTATTATGTACAACTGCATTACACACAGCTGCAACTCAAGGACACATTGATGTTGTGGATTTCCTTCTGGAAACAGATTCTAACCTTAGTAAGATTGCCAAGAATAATGGTAAAACTGTTCTCCATTCAGCTGCAAGGATGGGACACTTGGAAGTTGTTAGGTCCTTGCTAAGCAAGGATCCAAGCATTGGCTTTAGAACTGATAAGAAAGGGCAAACTGGATTGCACATGGCTGTAAAAGGTCAAAATGAAGAAATCACGCTGGAATTGCTAAAACCTGACCCATCTGTTATTAATCTGGAAGATAACAAGGGAAACACAGCATTACATATTGCCACAAAGAAGAACCGTACTCAGGTGCTTCCTCATTTTCTTGATCCCTGAACCTCTCTCTGTAGCTTTTGATTGTGTTAGAGACATTTTTCATGGAAGCATCTTGCCCAGCAGTACTACGAAGAAATAACTATTGTTATTACTGGATTATGGCTACTATTGTCTTTCCTTTCCACACATATGGAAGTATTCTCACATGTTTCTGTTTTACTTTTATTTCTTGACAAATGGTTTTAGTCCCAGAATGTTGATACCAACTTCCACTCACCTAACTGTGACTTCACTGTCAATATGTCCAAACAACCTCATAGTACTAATCAACTTATTCAGCATTAGAACTCTGATTGATCAGATAATGGTTGTGAGGTACGACGGGACATCAAAACTTTAAAAGAGGATTACTTTTTACCTTTTCTTCACTCTAATTAACCTGTAATCAAAATCCTGCCTGGCTTTATGAATTCTTACTCAGATTTGCCTCATCTTATTGCAGAATCTACAATGTTTGTTGACAGTTGAGGGTATCAACACGAATCCTATTAACAAGGCTGGAGAGACCCCACTTGACATTGCAGAGGAACTTGGAATACTAGAACTTGTGTCCCTTTTAAAGAAAGCAGGAGCTTTCAATTCCAGAGACCATGGAAAACCCCCAAGTGCAGCAAGGCAACTTAAGCAGACTGTTAGTGATATTAAACATGATGTCCAGTCCCAACTTCAACAGACTCGTCACACTGGCTTCAAGGTCCAGAAAATTGCGAAGAAGATGAAAAAGCTTCACATTAGTGGCCTCAATAATGCTATAAACAATGCAACTATTGTTGCTGTTCTCATTGCCACAGTTGCTTTTGCAGCAATTTTCACTGTTCCTGGACAGTATGTTGAGGATAAAACTGATGGGGCATCTCTTGGTCAAGCTCATATAGCAGATGATCCAGCTTTTCTGCTCTTTGTCATTTTTGATAGTCTGGCTTTGTTCATCTCTCTGGCTGTTGTTGTTGTCCAAACTACTATTGTTGCTATTGAGCAGAAGGCAAAGAAGCGGCTTATGTTTTTCATTAACAAACTCATGTGGTTGGCTTGCCTATTCATTTCAGCTGCCTTCGTGTCTCTCACCTATGTGGTCGTGGGTAAGAACTCCAGGTGGCTTGCTGTCTATGCAACAGTTATTGGAGGTTCAATCATGCTTACTACTATTGGTTCCATGTGTTACTGCATCATTTTACATAGAATGGAGGAGTGTAAATTGAGGAACATAAGAAAGGCTGAGAGCGGATCCCGTTCTTACTCGATGTCTGTGGCATCAGATTCAGAAATTCTAAATAGTGACAAGAGGATTTATGCACTCTAGGGGCTTAAAAATTCCAGTAAAGCATGACTATGGAAGAAGCATTATGATAGTCTATGATTCACGCCTTTCCAGCTAGTTATTGTTTTGGACTAGAACTTGAGCGGGTGTGTTTCTTTACTTGAAAAAGGTGAGAGATGAAACAAATGATGAGACCTGACTGAAATGGGGTATTAATCTACTTATACTTCAATCTTCATGGAAAATCTGCGTGAATCATGACCAGGCACGTGAATTTTGTTCTAATGTTAGCTATTTAGTGGTTCCACTTCACTACAAGCCTGGATCAGCTATCTGGTTTTGATTTTTGTGACCGATTAACAGTTTTTGATCAACGCTTGAAGGGAGCAAAAGGTCAGGTTGATTGATATCTATGCAAGATCATTGAATCATCTATAATATGTAAAGAGGATGTTGTCACAATAATATCCTTAAATTAGTCTAGAAGTCTTGCTTACCTGGTTTCATCTCTCTGTCCCTTTGTTATGTATCTAGATTTATAAGGGGAATATTGTTTAGCCATGTTTCATTTAACAAGTGAAAAAAGTAAGGCCTGTCCATATCCTATCAGACAGTGTAAATTGTAGTCTGACTTCAGTTTTCCATGATCAGCTTTCTGTATATTGTCCAAGTTTCAGTTAAGTACATCAACTCGAACTTTTCTAAGGAACCTGTTTAGTATCAACTGCTGGTATTGATTTCACCGAGTTCTATTAGACACAGGCTTGTCTTTGTTTAACAATGCTAACCTTCAAACTGTCTTCAATATTCAGGAAGAGAACAGGAAAGAAAACTGCTTCAATCTTTAGCTACCCGCTACTTAGCATTAACTAAATTTTAAGTCCTTAATTCTAACTCTGATACAATTTGAATGAATTAAAGCAAAGCCATATATAGCTCTCAAGTCATTTTACAGAAAGGTTCTATGTAAATATCACTAAGCTTTAACTGCAAGATCATTTCAGCAAGAAACAAAAAAGTACTTGATCAATTACAAAGGCTTTAAGAAAAGAGAATAAATGATCACTGTATGGAATTTGCACCTGATGCTACATCTATATGCAAACACTGGTGAAAAAAATGACCCCCATTCATAGTAATAATATACACCGACTTAACTGCATTGTAATCATACTGAGTTATCTCAATTTATGCCTCTTGGTTGACGCATCTATGCCTGTCTTTATATCATGAGTCCTCAGTTTTAGCTACAAGATTTCTGCAAGTTACAAAAATCATCAGATATGTCAGAAGAAGAACTGCTTAGTTGCCTAATCTCAGGTCAGTGAACTGTCTAAACTTCATCGGTTCTTCCGAGAGCTGTTTGATTTTGATGAATCAATGCGCACTGGCCTGGCTGAGAAGCAGTGGCGGACATGGATCCGGTGACTTTTTGTCTCCACTGCATTGCTTCCTTGGACAGTCACAACCAAAATAACTTCTTTATCTCTAGTGTCTTCACACCACCAGTTCTGAGGGATGCCATCAACAGATTCTTCTACCGGATGGAATTCTTCATGATGCACAGAAACATCAGCAAAATGATCTGATCTTATGATGCCAGCTGCTGGTGTGACCTATGTAACCACAAGCACAACAAATTTAGCTGAAAATCCACGCCTCCCATATACCATATCCAGAAAAACACAAAGATAAACTAACAAAAAATGAAAGAAAACGTTGTTACTGGGCACTGCTTTTAGTTGGTGAATGAACAGGAGTAATGAAAACTACCTCAAGCCATCGTGGAAAGCCATAGGAACCTCTCGGACGATATTCTTCCTTATCTTCATCATCCTTGACAGTGGACTGACCTTCACAATGGATTCTGAACACAACTTTTTCCTTCACACTCTTGTTAGTAATACGGAGAGTGTCGGTGTCCTGATTTTGAAGGACAATGTTGGGGGGGCTCACGGTGTGTTCAGGAACCTGTTGCAACTCTTCAAGCAAAGATCTGATTTTCTGATTGGATCTGACAATCTCTCCAAACCCTTGTCTTCTCACCGATCTATCAACGTGGGCAACTTGGATATGGAATTTACAACGAACAGGTTTGTGATCACTCTCGGTCACATCCATGCAAGCCCCGTACCTGTTGAACACGGAAAGTTGATTTAAGTAACAGAACAACATAAAGTTTGGAAAAAGATAGGATCTCCCAAGAAAAGTAACATACTGTATGACAGATCCAACCACGGGACACTCCAAGCCACAATCAACCGCCGCAGGTGATCGATTGTCCCGATATATTACTCTGTCGCACCAGGCAGGGATACGCTTTTTCTCTCCAGAGTCATATCCTGCATGGCAATAAACATTGACGATCAAAGTTACAAAAGTATGAACCATTTAGAAAACGAAGTCTCAAATTCACAGGCAAAATCAATTAACATCTACTTTCAGAGTTTGCATGAGATAGTCAGATTTCAACCCAATAATCCGAATCAAAATGGCTAAGTAACTCGTGCTGAAACAGGTGTTATCACTGCAGAGTGCAGAGTTTTACCTCCTAATCCTGGCACATTTTTTTCAAACTTGTAAGTAGGAGGGAATTTTATGAGTGCTTCACGCATTCCCTGGAAAACTTTTCCTGCTTTCATCTCTGCTCTAAGCTGGTCTTTTTCTCTAAGCCAATCAAAGCATCTTTGTGATACAATGTCTCTTGCTTCGTCATAAGATATACCAAAGAGTCGATAATTAAAATCACCAAAAAACACCACCATATCTGCTTCAGCCAAATCAAGCTTCTGCTCTTCAGAGTTAGCAGCCACAGCCTGAGGATAATACATACGTCATAACTAACAGAAATGGTAATGGCAATTTCAAGAACAAAATACCATTTTGGCAAGTAATATTGGTTGGAAAAGAGAAGAGAACGTACATTTGAGCCCTTCATGGTGTGAGAGGCAGTTGAGACACCAGCTGCAACAGATAGGACCAATGGCAATCCAGAAATATAAAGCAGCCAAAATAAATATGTTGAGAAGAGAAGATAGCAACACAAAAACAGGTACCGCACCATACCAGCAGCTGTAGGGTTTGATGACCGGGCAAAGGACATTGTTCGATAGATGTGATCAAAATCGGCATTGCGTCGATTGACTGCTTCCAAATGAGCAGCCAAATGACAGTTCACAAAGCACATTATCCGATCAAGAACTCTTATTCTCAAACCTACGCCTCCCTGCACAGGAGACACTCAACAATTGTCACTTGATAGCAAAAATTACGAGCAAACAAAGAAAACATCATAAATGCTGATGAACAAACCTTATTGCCAATAGCACGTCCAAAGCCGCATGGAACAGCTGCTGCATCAACATCTCCAACGTGTGTTCGGAGGTTCTTTCGTACCCTAATTCAGAATTGACAAGAGTTTGAAATAAGCATTATGAACTGACAGGAACTATTGGGACTAAATGAGGCAGGTTTAAGACTCTTCACCACCAAGAAAATATATGGACAGCATCTTCATTTCTTTTGATAATCGATAAAGTCTGCAGCTCACCCCTGATTATGTTCACTTACCAAAGAGATATGAGCAAGCCTGCCAGCTGCCTAGATCCCATACGTTCAAAAGTTGTTCCTTCATCCAAGGCCTTTCCAATGGCATCCTGCCACCAGTGGCCAACGGAGCTACCCTCTAGTCCTACCTACAAGTTTTATATGCAACAAATGAGTGTAACAAGGCGTCAACCTGAAGCAATATAACTCATGTATGGTCCAGGATAAAACTGAGAATGTCTAAACACAAAAGATCTTGATGCTCCCAAGAGTTCAGTGTTAGATCATAAAATGACGCACAAGATTAAGAGAAACTACTGATAAACAAGCAAAATTTTATCAACAACTTTACATGGGATAGACAGTCTTACAGTCTCTTTTGCAGCAGACATTGCAAGAAAACCTGCACCCATGTCCACTTCTTGCAATCCGACAACTACAATACCAACATCAGCTACATTAGAACCTAACCATGACATAAGTGCATCAGAAGATGCTCGTCCTTGACCAACATTCCATGTGCCAATCAAAATTCTGAAACTGTGTCTTCTTGTGTATTCAAGATCTTTTTTTGCCAATTCCACTCGTAGGATGCTGTCAATAGGTCCTGGAGATGTGATACTCCATCCGCGGATACCACCATGTGTAGCTAAGCTAAAAATATGACCATTCCCAACTGCCAATTTCAGAACTGGATTATTATGAGCCACCCAAGATGCAACCAGGTTTCCCTCTAGATCCAGTATTTGGACAGAGCCACTAACATAGCCAACGTATATCCTGGCACCAAAAGTGCAAAAACATTGAACAGCACAAGAGTGGTGATTAAAATCTTGCAAACGATTTCCATTTCCATCCCACTGTACAATAAGGCCATTTGTGCATCCAGTCCAGATCATTCCATCTAGTGTTAGAACCATCGCTTCGGTTCTCTTGGTATCTTCTACAAATCCCCCTGCACCCCTCGCTACACGGCGAACAGCATCTGCAGCTCCCAATATAGCATTGCGTGAACGTTGTAGAAAGCCTTGTGATTTCTCCTTTTTTGTGGAAACAAATTTTACCTTCATCTCATCTTCTACAGGCTGGTCTTGCTGCTGCCCCGATGATGGATCCACTCGATTCTCAATTTGACCTTCAATGTTAAACACTTTCAAAAGTTCCTTCGTACGAGCATCCCTGCAGAACATTTATGGTTAAATAGTGCTTCAGAACACATCAACAAAATCTTTTCTAGATCAATTTGTTCTCCAAAACTTCGTTGATTTAAGCTTGAACTATGTCTTCTTTTCTCTCCACACCATTCAAATGATCGATTGAAAAAGTTTTTGTGGACTTAAATCTTTGGCAAAGATCCGAAGTGTGCAAAAAGAATGCAAGGTCCAGAGTTCAGAATCATGATCGAAACATTATCATCAACCCGACAACAAGCACTTTCTAAAGTAAACATACCATAGAGAAAAGGACACAGGCTGAGCACACCAGACTTTAGCTCTAACAGTATCAGATAGCAAGCACTTAATGTCCGAAGAAGATAATCTACATTGACCGTTAACCGTGACTTGGCTCCTCAGATCAATATGTGACCTCTCCACCAACAAAGCAGCCATGTGCTTTTCCTCTGAAGAAAGAGAGAGAGATTTCTCAATAGTCTCCCAGGGGAAAATCTTAAGAACACCACCCTCAGCACCTGACCACAGATCACCTGGACCAAAACACATTGTTCCAATTAAAAATTAAAAATACCGACATATAGGATGCATTTCATCTATGCAACTACAGATCTAAGTTTAGAACATACCGTAAGAACTCATAACAATAGAGAGACAAGGACCTTTATGAGCCTGCCATGACAATCCCTCCTTAAAAGGGATATTATCATCCACACTTTGATCCATCTTCCAAGATCGGATCTTTCCATCCTTATGGCCACTCCAGACCAATCTATTCCCAGAGTCAATCATCAAGCACATGGTTGGAGACGTATTCCCAGATTCATGAAATGGCGCTGCATCCTCATCACCTCTCCTGACTCTACCTCCCAACCCGCAACCTGGCTCATACGCGTTCTCCAAACTCCAGAACCGAACCCCACTTTCTTGTCCAGCCCAAAGTTGCGTGTCCGTACAAGCAATGTTCCTCAAGAACTTCCCCACCTGTGTCTCTCTCAACGGATGTGGCCTGAGCTCCAGACATGGTGGCCTTCCGGGATGAACAACCGCCCTGGTGGGAGCCTTAAAGATGCCAACGCCGCCACTAGCAAGAAACTCTGGCATAGGCTGGCATTGCTGGAGATCATGAGGCGCAACATCGTCAATGCTGAGGCTGAAGTCGAGGCCTTGATCGGAGGCCGAGGAGGTGACAGCATCGGAGATGGGGTTGACGAATTCCTCGTCATCAGAGTAGGAGTCGTTGGAAGAGGGCAGTTTCTGGTTAGGGAATTGATCAAGGCTGTGCTGTCGGCTTCTGGGGTGCTTGTTCTTCCTGTTTGAAGATGCGGTTCGAACCCGTTGGCTGTGGGAGTGAACCTTTCGATTTGGGGTTGGTGTTGGACTCAACCCAGCCAATGCTTCTTTATCTTCTTCTTCTTCCATTCTATCCCCCATTAATGTCTCCTCTTCGTTATGCTTCTGGTTAGTTAGTTTCTGTAAATAATGAGGATTAAGGTTCAAAGTTTTGGTCTTTTCTTGCAAGAATATAACAAGATGAAGTGTGAGAAAGAGAGTGAAAGAAGGGAAAACCTGGAAGTTGGAAAACATAAAACAGAATATAGATACAGAGACCGAGTCTAAATGAGATCCGAGAGAGCAGGAAGGAGACAGAGAAGTAGAAGTTTGGTTGGTTCATTTTTTGGCGGGTATTGTGAGGATAGTGTACGGGTAGGGACGAATGTTTTGTTTTCTCGTTGTATACCGTTCAGGGAGATTACAATAATATAATATGTTACTTCTCCTGGTAGCAATTAGTTTTACGATAGAACTTCGTTTAGGCTTATTTGTATTCAGTTTATTTAGGTCTAATCATATAAAAATTTAACATAGTATTAGAGCAGGTTGCTTTTGAGTTACTTGTCACCACCTCATCACGATAAACTGTGGCACGTGTTAGGCCGTAAATTAGCTCACACGTGAGGGAAGCGTGTTGAAATATAAGTGAGACTTTATCCTACATTGAAAGAATATATAGTCTTGAGCATGTATATAAGCCTAATAAATTACTCCTCCTAATACCAATTGGTTTTAGGATGGAACCTCATTTAAGCTTATATGTGCTTAGTTTATTTAGGTCTAATCATATAAAAATTTAACATAATTCACCAATATATGATTAATTATTTACATCAATTTTGTGATAGTTACTCTTTATTTAACTTATATTAATTTTCAATTTCATACAAATTTTAAAGTGAAGACTTTTAATTTGTTTTATTTGCATGTTTTTGAAGGAATTTCGTATTATTTGATTCTTCTTGTAGTAACTCCTGATAGAATAAGTTCAGGTCAGTGGGTCAATGCCTCCATGTCCACCATAAGAAGCAAAAGGCCAACTTACAACTAACAAGCATCATCAACATGTTGAAGATTTACGTATCTCTGTAAAAGATCAGCCAAATTTGACATTAAATAGCTAAACTGATTATAAGTATCATATCTTGTGTATAATTCCAGACACTGTATCTGTTGCTCCATATTAAAAACAACTTGTAGACACAGGCATGTAAAGGATTTTACTTTCCACATATGATTAAGGTAAAAGGCAGGAACTGTCCTAAAGTGAGCATTCAAAACATCCAGATCTCTTTGCAAGACGAGTATTATACATCCATTCAAGTTTGAGACTGAGACCTAGGTTCATATAACTCAAAAGATCCCAAAAGCAAACATGTCAATGGGAGACCTCCATGCGTAATACCCCGAAAAGAGAGCCTACAAGATGGTACTAAAAACCTAGATAGACACATCTTGTATCTTATTGAATATCTTGGAATGAAAGATGAAATTTGAAAAGGTTGCAGAATGAAACGTCCAAATCATGATTCACTTGGAAGTTGACTGATCACTCTGCAAGTCCTCTTTCCCTTCAAGCAACTTCTCCTTTACTGCAGAAGGTGATCCAACATTCACAGCAACTGGTTTTGGTTCTTCAACACTCTGGGATCCTGTCAACCTTGCTAAAATGACAAAAGACATACCACCAAGAACGTTATTCGCACACCTGAGGGCAACAACTGACATCTTAAATGCCAATGGAGGAAGCCCCTTGGCCAACGCATACTCAATTCCATTCAGAGTCTGATATCTTAAGTTGCTGCTAACACCCATGTGAATGGCCCAAGTTACTGCATTCAAAAGAGTTGGAGGTGGTTTGTTTGGAGTCTCGAAAGTTGGATCCATCTTCTTCCTCATACTGATCAACCCATTGGAGATTGCAGTACCAACAAGTCCTGCAGCAAAACCAACAGCAGCAAAAATAGATCCTTTATACACCACCGTTCCAAACCGGTTCAAGAGACTATATGCACCAGGCTCAAACATGTGGCTCCTTGGACAATTGGCAAACATAGCAGGAACACCAGCACTAGAAGCAGATGCAGTAGGTGCCAAGAGATACATGAGAGTAAAATTCAAAATAGAACCAACCACTATAGTTGAGAAAACAAAATCAAGCTCATTGAGTCCAAAATTAGGACGTGAAGCCATATCACCAAGAACACAAGCAGAGACGCCAACCAATTCCTCCATTACAACCTTAAAAGGGAACTGTGGGTCTGCAGCTACCCTGGATCTCCATCCAATCAGGAAAAGCCCTAAAATCCAAAAGCCTACCCATGAGGATGAGGATGATGAATTGTTGAAATTCGAGTCACCAGCCCAACCTCCAGAGTCCCCACTGCCTCCACCACCAAAGCCACCCCCTTGACCAGCACCATTACCACCATTACTGCCATTGCCTCTAGCATTGCAAACTTTAGGTTTGGAGAGTTTTGAGTGCTGAAGGCAGAGAGGAAACTTTTGATGACTGGAAGATGGAAGTGGAATAGCAGGAAATTTAGGGTTGTGCACACGGGTATTCCTTCTCTCAGTGAAGTTCAAGCACCAACTTGCTAAAATAAAAAAACGAAGTTTACCAGCAGAAGTTGCCATTTTCCCAGTACGGACAAGGCTTCCTGCAGGCGTAAGGCAAATAAGCAACAAATAAGGATTCATTCTGTGCTCATAACATATTCAAAGGGTTTATCTGTCTGAAGGACTTAAACAATAAAGTAACTGGAGCAATTAAATTATGTTTTATCAAGCCCCCAATAGTTGGTTCAAGCATGTAATAAGGGCATTAACTAGTAAGCACTAGTTGGTTCAAGCATGTAATAAGGGCAGTAATTAGATGCCTCATGGCTATCTGTTAGCACCACTCCATGCATTTAGCATGTTGGTGCTAACGATCAGCCCACTAAACCCATCCAAACCTACATACATAGGGGTAAGATGGGCAAGGAGGCAAATGCCACATAGGCTACATTGTTATGAGTTAGTTATGGAGAGAGGTTGTAGAGAGAGGGGGTACGAGAGAAAGTATATAGAGAGGATTCTGCTATACAAGGGAATATCGTGATTCATATACTGAATATACAGATATTGTATAGGCCTGGAGCTATCTCCTAGGAGGAATTCTATTACAGAACATATTGAATACGTAAATAATACCAACCTCTTCTGATATTTCTATCAATTGGTGCTTTCATTGAGAAGCCAAGGGGTAGAGGTTGTATGCCAACTAGAATGGAGGCTAGAGTATCGGCAGTAGAGGGACTGATTAAATCGCATGACACCACCTTGAAGGATCTTCAATCGCAGCTAAGCTCTCTCCACGCTGGCCAAATCGCAACATCTGCTACAGTCGGAAATGAAGGACGGATTTCAATCCTTGTTGGCTAGAAATACGCAGAAGCAGAAAGTGGGTGAAGAAGGAGAACCATCGATGCTTACCCATAATGCATCATCCTCGGCAGGTGGCGATAGACCCACGCCACTTTCTTCAGCTACTACTGGCAACGACAGAGTCCCAGGTGGACAAATGGGAGTTGGTCAGCGCCGACAGGGTGACAATAGTTTTTCGGTGGCCACAGATCGTGCATGGGACAAATACAGGAACGTAACTCGTCGGGTCGAACTACCCACGTTCCATGGAGACGACCCATTTGCTTGGGTCACACGAGCTGAATCATACTTCATGATTCACGAGATTCCACAGGAGTTGCGATTGTCAATGGTTCAGATATGCATGGAAGGGACAACGCTATATTGGTTTATGAACCTGCGGGAACTCGACCAACGTATGACGTGGGAGAGATTTAAACGAGCCTTGTTCGAACGATATGGCGGAAGGGATGATGGCGATCCGATTGAACAGCTGAAGTCGATCTTTCAGCGTGCTTCGGTGGATGAGTACGTCGATGAGTTTGAGAAGGTAGCATCGCAGATCGGTCACCTCCCTGACAAATGGTACATGAGCTGCTTCCTAGGTGGGTTGCGAGAGAAGTGAAGAACCGAGTGCGCACCCACGATCCTCCGACCCGAGTCCAGCTCATTTCTATCGCAAGAAAGGTTGAGAGAGAACTAATTGGTGAAGGCGTGATTCGGTCAGGAGAAGGAAGGAGAAAGTTCGACAGCTTACACTCGAATTTTGGGCACCGAACTGGACATTCCAATATGTATCGTCCAGCTCAACATACCCATGCGGTGGGAAACATTAAAAATGAAGGTAAGGAGACCACCCACCAACAGAAGGGTCCTACCACTGAAGGCCACCGAACAGGAAATACTAAGTGGAGAGGAACATGTAGCTTAACTTACGATCAGTTGATGGAAAGGAGAGCCAAGGGCTTGTGCTTTAAGTGTGGGCAGACCTTCGAACCTCTCCATCATTGCCCAGACAAAGAATATAAGCTGGTAATTTGGGAAGGGAATGAAGCTGAGGTTGAAGACAGCAGTCAAGAGGCACCGATGGGAGCTGAACAAATGGGAGCTGAACAACAGGAAGATTGGGAACTAGTATGCAATGTGGTAGAGTTCAGAGAACTAGGAAGGGACCAATCCTCATCCCCGAAATCTATGGTTTTAATCGGTAAGCTAAATGAGATGTCAATTGTTATTATGGTGGATAGTGGTGCTAGCCACAATTTTTTGTCTAGGAGATTGGTTCAAGCTATGGACCTAGCTATTACTTCAACAAGAACTTTTGGAGTAAGGTTGGGGGATGGGCATCGTTCCTTTTCACAAAGGGTATGCAAGGGAATTGAGCTGAAGCTGGATGGGGAGGAGTTTCGGGTGGATGCTTATGTGTTTGATACAGGAGAGCCTGATTTGATTTTGGGGGTGGCATGGCTTGAAACTTTAGGGATCGTGAAGGTTGATTGGAAAAATGTGTGAGTGACATTTGATCGTAGGGGAACTGAAGTAACCTTGCAAGGAATCAACATGCACAACTCTTCTTCCTATGCATTACAACAGATTTTGAAGCATCAGGAGTTGGAAGTGGAAGGGCTGTTGTGGTCTTTGAAAATGGGCAGAAGTATATCTGATCAAGTGGAAACCTTAGATGGAAATCAGCAAGAGACATTGGGGGCTATCTTAGACAGATTTGGAACAGTTTTCCAGGAAATGGAGGAGTTACCACCTAAAAGAGAACATGACCATGCAATTAATTTGAAGGAAGGAGCAGAACCAGTTAATATCCGTCCATATAGGTATGCACACCACCATAAGGATGAGATTGAGAAACAGATTCAGAATTTGCTCGCCACTGGAGTAATAAGGCCAAGCATTAGTCCTTTCTCTAGTCCGGTCATTCTTGTTAAAAAGAAGGACGCATCTTGGCGAATGTGCGTAGACTACCGAGCTCTAAATAAGCTCACCATTCCGGATAAATTCCCCATTCCAGTAGTGGATGAACTGATGGAAGAGTTACATGGCGCTAGATATTTTTCAAAGGTGGATTTGAAGTCTGGTTTCCATCAAATTAGAGTTCGGGAGGAGGACATTTATAAAACTGGATTCCGGACCCATGAGGGACATTATGAGTACCTAGTGATGCCTTTCGATCTCATGAATGCCCCTGCTACATTTCAATCCACCATGAACTCGATTTTTAAGCCTCCATTACGGAAGTTCGTCCTAGTTTTCTTTGATGATATCCTTGTTTATAGTGCAAATTGGAATCAGCATTTAGAGCACTTGACTTGTGTGTTGCAACTGCTTTTGGATAACCAGCTGAAGGCAAATCAAAAGAAGTGTATTTTTGGGCAACAATCAGTGGAGTATTTGGGTCACATTATATCCTATAAAAGGGTAGCAATGGACCCTTCAAAAATCAACAGCATTTTGGAGTGGCCCATCCCTAAGAATGTCAAAGGAGTGAGGGGTTTCCTAGGCCTCACAGGCTACAAACACAAGTTTGTCCAAGATTATGGGAGAATAGCTAAACCTCTTACTGATCTTACAAGAAAAGACAACTTCAGTTGGGGAAAGGCAGCCCAGTTAGCATTTGAGGAGCTGCAGAAGAAGATTACTTCAGCCCCAATTTTAGCATTACCTGACTTCTCCAAGGAGTTTTCTCTTGAGTGTGATGCTTCTAGAAGAGGGTTAGGGGCTGTTCTCATTCAAGAGGGTCGTCCATTGGCTTTTTTTTGCAAGGCTTTGGCTGAATCAACTTACTCTAAGTCAATCTATGAGAAAGAGGTGATGGCTATTCAACATTGGAAACACTTTCTGATTGAAAGGCATTTTAAGGTTTATACTGACCATAAAAGCTTGAAACATTTGCTAGATCAGCGCATCCCTTCCATAGACCAACAATGTTGGCAAGCAAAACTATTAGGGCTGGATTTTGAAGTTATTTATAAACCAGGGAAGCAAAATGGAGCAGCGGATTCTCTTTCAAGGGTTGAAGATGACAAGGTACTATTTTCTACCATTTCAGCTCCTTTTTGGCTTGACATGGATGTAGTGAGAAGGGAAATCAAAGAGGACTCCAAGTTAAATTCAATTATGGCAGCACTCAAAGCAGACTCCACTTCCAAACCTGATTTCCATAGTAGAGATGGTTTATTGTTTTACCAAAACAGGCTGGTTCTCTCATCTACTTTGGTGTTAATCCCTAAGTTTCTACATGAGTATCATGCTTCACCTTTAGGAGGACATTCAGGTTTTTTTAAAACCTATAAAAGGTTAGTTGGTGGATTATTTTGGTTGGGAATGAATCTTCTATTCAAAAGTTTGTGAAGGAATGTGTTATTTGTTAGAAGCATAAGTACATGGCAATGTCTCCAACTGGTCTTTTACAACCCTTACCTATACCTCAGCTAATTTGGGAGGAGGTTTCCATGGATTTTATCACAGGCCTTCCTAAGTCTCACGGGTATGAGGTAATTTTGGTGGTGGTTGATCGTTTGTCTAAGTATGCTCACTTCTCACTGCTTAAACATAGGGGTGTTCATGGTAGGGTAACCTGACCCATTTATAAGTAACCTGAACCTGAACTTGAATATCAGGTTTGGCAATTTCACGAACGTGAACCTGAACCTGAACCTGAACCTAAAGAACCTATAGGATCGGTTAACCTATTTTCAGGTTCGGTTCTCAGGATAACCAGAACCTATTCATATCAATATATATGATAAAAATTATTTAAAAAATTGATGAAAACAAATACAAAATAT
>JANZLC010000005.1:7006368-7018419 GCA_026413385.1 Erythroxylum gracilipes | reverse complement strand
AATAAATGTGTTTTACACTTATTAATTTCTTTAATTAATCTCTAAATGATTATATTATTTTAGTCAATGAATTTTTTTATTAATATTTAATACTTCGATCAATAACTTTGACGCATATTAATTATTATTTCAAGTGGAAGTATTGAGTATTATGCATTAGTTATTACTTATAATAGCAATGTTCAAGATTAACGTTTAATAACATAGAATTAAGGTAGTTTTTTTTCTTTTCTTCTTTTTTTTTCACTCAAGAATTAATATAGTAGATACTAGTAAATTTATTATTATTAATATCCTCTTAAATTATAACTAAATATATGATAGGCTTTTGGGGTGTTTCAGGTTCAGGTTTAAACCTAAACTTATAAATCAGGTTCGGTTTGGTTAACTACTATAGGTGCGGTTTAGGTTCGGTTAACCTAGAACCACAAGTTAGAAACCTGAACCTGAACTATGAACCTGATTTTTCAGGTTCGGTCTGAACTATGAACCTGATTTTTCAGGTTCGGTTCGAACCGAACCTGAACTTAGGTTTGGTTAACCTTATTTATAAGTTCGGTTCATGCGGTTTAGGTCTGGTTCGCAGGTTCGCGGGCTTTCTTGAACACCCCTACTTAAACATCCCTATACAGCTAAGACTGTGGCTGAAACATTTATCCATGACATAATAAGGTTACATGGCGTTCCTAGTTCTATAATCAGTGATAGGGATCCACTTTTACTAGCAACTTTTGGAAGGAGTTGTTCAAGTTGCAAGGAACGGCATTGAAGATGAGTTCCTCTTACCATCCTCAAACAGATGGACAAACTGAGGTGATCAATAGGTGTATCGAGACTTATCTTCGTTGCTTCACTTCGGAGCAACCTAAGGGTTGGTTGATTTGGTTGGCATGGGCTGAATACTGGTATAATACAAATTATCATGTTTCAACTGGACGGACTCCTTTTGAAGTGGTGTATGGTCGTCTTCCACCAACCTTGCTACACTTTACTCAAGGAGAAACTTAAGTAGAATCGGTGGCTTTAACCTTAGTGGATAGAGATGAAGCATTAAGACAACTAAAGCATAACCTAGTAAGAGCACAAGCTATGATGAAGAAATCAGCTGATATCCACAGGAGTGAGGTGCGGTTTCAGGTGGGGGACTTGGTGTTTGTTAAATTAAGGCCCCATAGGCAACTCACGGTAGCTAGGAGGATCTATCCTACGTTGGCAGCAAGGTATTATGGGCCTTTCAAGATCGTTGGAAAGGTGGGAATGGTTGCTTACAAGCTACAACTTCCTCCTTCAGCTAAGGTTCACCTGGTTTTCCATGTGTCTCAGTTGAAGAAAGCTTTAGGCAACCACTCAGTGGAGCACACTCTTCCCAAAGGATTGGAGGTTGATGAAGGAGATCTGGCTGCACCTGAAGCAATCTTAGCTTCCCGCATTTCCAAGCATAAGGGTGGCAGCATCCTTTAGTGGCTTACTCGGTGGAGGGACAAATCAACAGAGGAGGCAACTTGGGAGGATGCTGACTTCATGAAAGGGCAATTCCCTTCTATCCACCTTGAGGACAAGGTGTTAGTTGAGGAGGTGGGAACTGTTAGCACCACTCCATGCATTCAGCATGTTGGTGCTAATGATCAGCCCACTAAACCCATCCAAACCTACATCCGTAGGGGTTAAGATGGGTAAGGGGGCAAATGCCACATAAGCTACATTGTTATGAGTTAGTTATGGAGAGAGGTTGTAGAGAGAGGGGGTACGGGAGAAAGTATATAGAGAGGATTCTGCTATACAGGGGGGATATCGTGATTCATATACTGAATATACAGATATTGTATAGGCCTGGAGCTATCTCCTAGGAGGAATTCTATTACAGAACATATTGAATACGTAAATAATACCAACCTCTTCTGATATTTCTATCACTATCTCATAAGATAGTTCCTTCCATTTCGAGACATATCAATAAGAGAAAGAAAACCATATTAAAGGCACCTCGCCTGTTTTACAACAGCGGGTAATAGTCATATCCAATACGATTCTCAAGACTGCCTACAGACGCATTCTTCTTCTTTTTTTCAATAAATGAAAAGATGAAGCAAAATAGATATAATCAAGCTGACCAACTGCTGCGACAAGCGCAGAAATATAGTAAATTTCGTATGTTTGTAGTGATTAGCAGCATTCCCTACATAGAAAGCTAAAAAAGAAGTATAATTTGCACATTACATTGAACTCGACACTACAAGCAGTCCCATAAGACCACAGCAACAAAAGCTTTCAGCAAATTCAGCCACAAAAATGCCAATAAATTATCCATCTCCAAATTCCGAATCCCAGATTATTAAAATTTCTATTTGTTAAAAAAAAAAGTTCTCATATTTGGAAGCAAACACTAAAAGAGATCCAAAATCAATACTTATAAAGCATGAGACTTGCTGATCTAGAAGACGAGATTATGAAACCCAGATCAGAAAAAGAGAGAATATTCTACCTCAGGTCGGAGCAAGCTTTCACAGTGTCTGGAATGCTCAGAAAGTGAGAGAAAACAGAACAAAGAACACTTACCAAATTATAAATAAAATTTTAATTTTTAAATTATTTAATTTATTAAAATATCATAATTTTATTAATAATTTGTTAATAAATATTATACAAAAGATTAAATAATTCTATTTAATTAAAAATAATTTATCCTTAAATTTTATTTAATATGTAATTATTATCAATAATAAAAATATAATTATATTAATATTAATAACTAAATTATTTTTATTTTTATTTAAAAATAGAAATAAAAACTGAAAGGCGGCTTTTCAAAAAGATGAAAACTTTTTTCTTAAAATTGAGAATTTCCTCATTTTCTTAGAAAAACGCTGAAAACGAAATCAGAAATAAAACAAAAAAGGCGGCTTTCCAAAAAGATGAAAACTTTTTTCTTAAAGTTGAGAACTTCCTCATTTTCTTGTCGTTGTTGGGTTTTGATTTGAAGAGCAAAATATTACATACTGAATATCGATGACGACGGTGAGGGTGATGGTGATGGGCATCGCTTTTGTGTTTGGGTGGCGTACAATGAATCGTGTAATGGGGTGGCGTGGCTGGTGGCAACTTAATCATAGTTAGAGCAATCATTGAGGTAACTAAAAATATTCCGATATGAGAGGGTATACTATAAATTTTATACAACGCTTACCAATTAGTTGATGAGGTGGAATCTATTGATCTATTGATAATTTATTGAATTACGCAATATTTTAAAAATTAGATCAAAAATTAATTAATAAAATAAAAAAATTAAAGTTAAAAGGTTCAATAAGTATTAAATATGATTAAAAGGAATTATTTTTATTTATTAAAAATTTAAAATTTAATTAAAAAAGAGATTATTAAATAAAAATAATTAATTTATTTCGTTTATAAAAATTAATTAATTTACAAAAATTGACTAATTAATTAATAAATTGATTAGTCTTTCATAATAAGAGTTATTAGAGTAAATCGAATCAAAAAGTTAAAAATTAAACTAAAAAGTTACGATTCAAAATTTTTACGATTGAATTGCTGAATCAATTGAGTGTTTTAATCATTAGAATTAAGTTTATAAAGCTATCAATTGACACAATTCATGTTATTATCTTTTATCAAGTTATTTTATATTATCAAATTTAATTTTTTTCCAACAAAAAATATTAAAAGATTTTAAAAGATGGATCTAAGTATCCTTTTCATTTTTCTCAAAATCCAACTTATGGCTGAAGTATGTGATCTTTTAAATATAGTTGAACTTAAGACTTTAATTTTCTAAGTGAGAAACTTTAGTTAAACAATACTTATTACATTCTAAATAAGATGAATTGATATGAAAATAAGGTAATAATTAAATTAAATTTATCGTAAAACTATTAAAATCAATATATAATAAAATATTTTTTAAAATTATATTAACAATGCGATGGATCAAGATTATTTAATTATAATATTACATTAATTAAATTTATGGTTTAGTTATTAAGAAATGATAAAAATTAATTATAGTAAAATTTAAAGTATTATTAATTCCAAATTATAACATAATATCATATAAATTACGCTATACTTTTTTAAAAATAATAATTAATTACGAAGTCAGATCATAGATTCAATTCAAGGAAAATTCTTTAATCTCTTAAAGAAATAGAAATCCATATGTACCCTTCAATCTGTCTTCTAGTTTCCATCATACATTACTGGAAACTTTCCGATGTCAAAGACATGTTCCTTTGTACACTCTTGAGTTTGTCAGTTTTATGTGTCCTGTCACAAGATCAATATGTCCATACCCCACACAAATCTTCTTATTCTTCTTCTTCTTCTTCACATATTAAAGTGCCAAGAAAAGCTATTCATTATAATATGACGCCCGTTGAATTGATTTTAATCTCCTTATTAAATTTCTGAACATCCTTAGAGATTCTTGATCTGTGAAATCTTCAAAAGTCCTCCAAAATGTTGGACTGCAAAATAATGTGGTTGAGACAATAAGAACACCATTTGCTTCCATTAAGTTCCCAAAAAGATGGATATCGGCATACAGCATGAACAACATGGTTGGCTTCTCAACCTGTCTACGGCAAAGTTTGAATTGAAGTATTCAACTACTTCTAGGTTCTCAGTTCGCTTATATATAAGTATGTAGTTTTTTGTGCCCTGAAGATAGCCCATAACTTTCTTTGCAACTTTCCAATGGTCAATACTTGAATTACTCTGATATCTACCTAACATTCTAATGGCATATGCGATGTCATGTCGGGTGCAGACCTAAACATACATAAGGCTTATAACAACTGAAGCATATGGAATGTTCTTCATGGATTTTCGTTCAAAATCATTCTTCGGGCATTGATTCAAACTGAATCTATCATCCTTCACTATGGGTCTACACTTTGTGTACAATCTTTTATCCAAAATTTCTCTAAAACTTTGTTGATATAGGTCTCTTGAGACAAACCTAAAATGTCTCGAGATCTTTCTCTATAGATCTTGATGCCAGTGATATAAGATGCCTTACCCATATCTTTCATATCAAAATTCTTTGAGAGAAATTGTTTCACCTCATATAGCAAACTCTTATCATTAGTCGCAAGTAAAATGTCATCCACGTATAATACAAGAAAACAAGTTTTACTCCCACTGACCTTATAGTATAAACATTGGTCCATTATATTCTTTTCAAAACCAAATAAAGTGATAACCTTATGGAATTTTAAATATCACTGTCGGGAGGCTTGTTTTAATCCATATATGGATTTATTAAGCTTGCAGATTAAATGCTCACCATCACTAGAAGAAAATCCTTCAGGTTTTTTCATGTAAACCTCTTCTTCTAGTTCACTATTGAGGAACGTCGTTTTCACATCCATTTGATATAACTTAAAATCAAAATGAGCTACTAATGCCATGATTACACGAAAAGAATCTTTCTTAGATACAGGAGAAAAAGTCTCCGTATAGTCGATTCCTTTCCTCTGAGTGAACCCTGGCAACAAGTCTTGTTTTATATCTCTCAATGTTACCTCGTGAGTCTTTCTTTGTCTTAAATAACCATTTACATAAATGGTTTTCACACTATTTGACAACTCAATGAGATCCCAAACTTGATTAGATGTCATAAATCTCATCATTCATAGCATTGTACCACAAGTCTAATTTCTTAGAACTTATGGCTTGTGAAAATATTTTAGGATCATTTTCGGCTCCAATGTTGTAATCAGACTCTTGTAGATACACTATATAATCATTAGGTATTGCTGACCTTCTAACCCTAGTAGATCTCCTCAATATTGTATCATCATCCTCATAGAGAACCTATTGTTCAACTGGTTGCTCAACAATTTTTGGTTGTTCCTTATTTACAACTTGATCTACTGGATTGGTATTAATAGCTTGTGAAACTTCAGTAACAAGTTGTCCAACACCTGTTTCAACTTGAGAGGTGTGAATGACAATTAATCTATCACTTGAACCAAAGGGTTGAGCTTCATAATGGCCTTTTTCAAAAACTATGTCTTGAAATTGACCACTCCCACTGATCAAGTCATTCTTAAGAAATTTTGCATTTATTGATTCCACAATTCTAGTGTTGTGAGATAGACAATAGAATCTATACCACTTAAACCTTTCAGCATATCCAATGAAATACCCACTAATGGTCTTTGGGTCTATCTTCTTTTCTGCAGATTGTAAATTCTCACTTCAGACGGACATCCCCAAACGCGTATATGCTTCAAACTCGATTTCCAACCCGTAAATAACTCAAAAGGTGTCTTTGAGACAACTTTGGTTGAAACTCAGTTTAATATATACACAGCCATTTTTAGAGCTTCAGTCCACAGGAATTGAGGAAGTTTTGTGTTACTCCTCATACTTCTTACCATGTCCATTAAAGTTAGGTTTCTTCTTTCTGCCACACCATTTTGATCCAGAGAACCAGGCATGATGTACTGGGTAATAATCCCATGTTCTTAAAGAAACTTCGCAAAAGGACCAGGCACTTATCTACTTTCAATGTATCTACTATAGTACTCTCCACCTCTATCTGACCTCATGATTTTAATCAGTTTTCCACATTGATTCTCCACTTCAACCTTAAATATTTTAAAGGCATCCAAAGCTTCGTCCTTAGAACGAAGTAAGTAGAGATACATATATCGCGAATAATCATCTATAAAGGTGATAAAGTATTTTGGACTATTTATATCCATATCTGGACAACAAATATTTGTATGTATGATTTCTAACAGGTTTGTACTCCTTTTGGCACCCCTTTTAGACTTGTTAGTTTGTTTACTCTTAATGCAATCCACTCAAGTCTCAAAGTCAGCAAAATTCCAAAGTACTAAGTACCCCTTCATTTACTAATATCTTAATTCTCTCAATGAAGATATGTCCTAATCTACGGTGCCATAACATAGAGGATTTTTCATTCACAACACATCATTTCAATCCAGTAATGACATGCATCGAATTATAGGCATCATTATTTTGTAACTAAATGGAATAAAGACCATTAGATAATGTACCATAACCGATAACTTCAGATCCATTACACAAATTGAAACCAGAATCTGAAAAGCTAAAGGAAAAACCAAAAGGTACAAGTCTTGATACAGAAATCAAATTTCTAGAGAAATTTGGAACATAAAAGGTCTTTTCCAAACACAAAATAAAGCCACTACTCAAAACCAAACTGCAAGTGCTAATGGCTTCCACATATAAACTCGTCTTGCTTCCTGAATAGATGTATTGTTCACTTCCTACCGGCTTCTTTAGGTTTTGCATACCCTGCAAAGTATTTGAAACATGGATTGTAGAACTAGAATCAATCCACCATGTGTTATGATTAACATTAACCATATTAAATTCATAACAAATAAATGAAATTAGAGTACCTTTCTTTTCGAACCTGTTCTTAAATTAAGCACAGTCTTTCTTCATATGTCCCTTCTTCTTGCAGAAGAAACACTTTGACAATTTCTTTATATCGGATTGAGGAGAAATTTTGCCTTTTTCCCTTGTTTTTGACATCATCCTGTCTCTTTTTTCCTGAAACGGTCAAATTCACCTTTCACCCTCTTCCATCAACAACCTCTCATCTTCTTGCACACATGTGGTCAACAATTCATTCATCGACCACTTATCCTTATGTGTGTTATAAGAGATTTGAAAGGACCGTATTGTTAGGCTTTCAGTTAAGCCGCTATGTCCCTCAAACACATGATATGATCACGTACGCCCTTTATTCCAGTGAGCCTTAAAGATGATAACTGAATAATCAAGGTGCTAGCAAAGGCCTTATCAGATGTAGCCAATTGCTGATCAATGGTCTTTATGAACATTACGAAGAGGCGATTAGATCTTTCCCATGTTTCATAAAGAGCAACAACGTCTGGAGTGCTAGTTTCAGTCATACTCGATGGTCCATCCTTCCTAATAGCATAGTCTATATCCATCCGGCCCAAATGAAGCAGAATTCTCTCCTTCTAGACCTTATAGTTGTCACCTCTCAATTCGGGAATATCACACTTAATATCAGAAATATTCACAGTCTGAGTAACTGCAAATTCAAAAATAAAATATATGTTTGTTATATATAATTTGAGACCAGTAATAATTTATACTTTACCAATGTAATTCATGCTTTTAACAGAGGAATCTAGTGACATAAGAATTGCCTGTAGGCTAAAGTTCTACTCAATTAGATTCATCTATAATTTTATGGCAAAACTATTGAGTTATATTCCTTCTCTTAATTCATGTGGGTAGATTAAGAAATATAATTCGATATTTCATCTTAATTAATCATACAAATATAACAAAGTTCCTGTTGGTAGATTTTATCGTATCACGTATGATTAATTACAATTAACAATTTAATATGATCTTAAAACTAAATATATATTTGTAATTAATTTGAGATGCTGTGGCTACTCCCAATTAATTAAAATCATGTTAATCACTCACATTACCTTAAGCTTAAATAAAGCCTAAACATTTGCATCAATTAATAAATAATGCAAATAAATCAAATAATAATGCACAAAATATTTAATCTAATTTTGCATGTGTAATGATCATAAATTTATATTTCAATTTATCACATATAATTTGTGCAAATAATTAAACAATTATAACTAGCATGTCAAATTTAATTCCAATATTAGACATACAAATTAAAAAACAATATTTTCATAAAATATTAATACCAAAATGATTTTATAATTAAAATCACAACAAAATGGGTTAAGTTTTGATTAACTCAATAATTACTAATATTAACATAATTAATATTAATGAATTTTTCAATACATATATATAATAGACGTCGTCTTCAACCTCCAGTCAGATCGTTGTGACCCGGCTCTAACCCGATGGCAGCAGGTGCACAACAGGCACCAGAAGGTTGAGGATGGCCATGATTCGACAACGACGACGAGTCGACGTGCGTGAGACGTCAGAAAACTAACCATGCGATGTTGCATGGATGGCGACGTCCGAAGGCCACCACGTACGGTCATCATTGTCCCTCCTCTCTTCACCGTCCAGTCACAGTTAGGTGCAACATGGAGTATCAAAACACTATTCTAACGTCCATCATGTACAAAAACATCGAGAATATTCAAGAACTCAAGCTCATCTCACACGACAGAAAACAAACCAGAAACAGAGCATAACAAAGACATAATTCTCAACGGTTCAAAAACAAGACAGGGGCACGATGGCTCTAATACCAAATGTAAAATCAACGTGCATCTCAAAAACACAAGATCATTTTCGTGTAAACAAGATACATACATGTTATTCATGTATTTAACAACGGAAGCATAACCAAAAAATATACCTCCAGCCATTGCTCCAAAGATGTCCAGCAACATCTCTGATATTTTTTAATCTTCTAGCCTCTATTTCCATGATGTGATGGTCTTGAAATTCTTTTTTGTGTGTGAGAAGATAGGGACCCAAAACGTTTTTAAATTGCTTCATCACCTCTGCCCATCACAGAGGATGAAACATGATGAAGTATAGGCATTAACATTTGCTTAGATAAGGGTTAAGCATTAAATGAACCATATTCTCAATAGCATGAATAGTAGGAAGATTTGAAAAAATCTTTCAGATGACAGTTGATCATGTGGTCGACAAAATTTGACCATTAGAATATTTATTCTTGAAATAAGACAACGTGGAGGGACTGCCTAGACAATAATGTCATCAATTGTCAGCTTTAGAACAATATGTATCTCTAGTTTTTAATGAAAGGTTAATTCTTGAAAGACAGAAAAATCTCGTTGTTGGTAGGAATTATGTAGCATCTACAATAATGGGACAGATGATGAAAAAACAATGAATTTCTTGTCTCTGTTTTGATTGTCTGTGAGGTATATATATACATGAGGCACTAACTGTACAAGTGGCTATAACAAACTCATAACAAACTAATACTAACTTTACACGTGGCTATAACAAACTCGTAACGAACTAATTATGGAAAAGATATGTACTATTTTGTGCAAGAAGGTTGAGTGAAGAATGAACAGAGGTTGTGGAATATGCTATTGTTGTTCTTTGTTGTTATCATGGTCCTGAGTCTGTACCAGTAGCCCCCCTCAAGTTGGAGCCAAAAGAATGAGACCCAACTTGGACATAGCATCGCGAAATTTTGGGGCAGACAAGGCCTTGGTGAAGCAATCAGCCAATTGAAGTGCAGAAGGTACATGTGGTGTAGATGTGGAACCTTCAGAAACAACATTGTGAACTAGGTGACAGTCAATCTCAAGATGCTTTATTCGTCCATGGAAAACGGGATTCACTAAAATGTGAATGGCTGCCAAATTGTCATAGTGTAAAGGTATAGGCAGATGCAGAGGAATCCGAAGATCAGTAAGAATATAAGATAACCATCGTCATTCACAAAGTGTAGATGCCATGCTCCGATATTCTGCCTCTGCGAAAGAGCGACTAACTGTCTTCTGCTTTTTTGTTTTCTATAACACTAAAGCAGATCCTAAAGTGATACAATATCCAGTAAGAGATTTGTGTGATGAGACGCACCCAGCCCCATCAGAATCTGGATATGCTTTCAAAGTCAGAGAAGGTCGTGCAAGGTAAAATAGTTTCATATTAGCAGTGGAATGTAAATACCGTAAGACATGAGTTAAGGCATTCCAATGCTGTGTGCTAGCTGCATTGGTGAATTAAGTGAGTTATTGTACCACAAAAGCAACATAAGCTCGGGTAAAAGATAGGTAGAGGAGTTGGTCGACCAAGCGACGATATTTTGTGGGATTGTCGAAGAGTGCACCCGAATCTGAGGACAGTTTAGTGCCTGGAGGAATGGGCACTTTGGATGGTTTAAGATGTGGTAAGTTGGCTTCATGAATAATATCCTGGATGTATTTTTGTTGGGATAGGAGCATACCGGATGGAGAACGAGCTATTTCCAGGCCAATGAAATAATAAACATAACCAAGATCCGTGATTGTGAATTGTCAGTCAAGAGATCCTTTAACTTCCAGGAGGAGATGTTCAAATGGTCCCATTAATAGAATGTCATCAACGTAAATGAGAAGGACAGTAAAATTTTGACCAGTACCTATCGTGAACAATTAAGAGTCAGAAGAAGATTGAGAAAAACTAAATTCCATAAGTTTAATGACGATCTGTTTGTTCCACTGCTGGCCTGCTTTCTTTAGGCCGCATAATGATTTTTCCAACTTACAAACCTGCCTGGGAGGCACTCGTGAGTAACTAGGAGATGGGGAAATATAGATGTCTTCGTCAATATAACCATGAAGATAAGCATTGTTGATATCACAGTGGTGGACAGGCCAGTTGTTTGCGGCAGCAGTGGCTAAGAGGATGCGGACAGTAGTTAATTTGGCCACTGGAGAGAAGATGTCCAAATAGTCTATACCTGCCCGTTGGCTAAATCCATTGACCACCAAACAGGCTTTATGTCGTCAATGGAATCATTTAGGCGGCGTTTAATTTTGAACATCCATTTGGTTTGGAGAGCTCGCTTACCTTTTGGTAAATCGGCAAATGACCACTTACAATTCTGTTCTAGAGCAGTGAGCTCCTTATTCATAGGTGCGACCCACAACGGATTATCCTTAGCAACATAATAGGACAACGATTCGTGTTTTATAGACACATTTTTTATGAAAGCAGAATAACTAGTGCTCAATATAAGATGAGAAGAAGACAAAAAAGTTAAGGGAGGAGAAGTGACCTGAGATGACAACGTCGTAGCCATGAACGGAGATATGCGGGGCCCAGTGGTGCACTGGCCCCCCCAAGTTTTTAAAAAATTAAAAATTTTTATTTTTAATATATATAATATAATATATCAAAACCTATAAGTTGTCGTTGCTTTTACATTGCCGTCATGAAAAGTTGTAATATGGAATTATTATCTTTTTAATTCTTTGTAATTATATCTTTGTAACTAGAAGAGCAACGTTGTCATCTATAATATATATAATATATTAAAACCTTATCATAGGTTGCCGTCATCTATAATAT
>JANZLC010000005.1:6990882-7002156 GCA_026413385.1 Erythroxylum gracilipes | reverse complement strand
TATATAATATTATTTGACTTTTTATATGTTTTAATATTTATTTTTTATATTAGTTTTACTTATGTTGTAATCCATATAAAAGATTTGGTTATATATATTTTCATTTATGTTTTATATGGTTTGAAATTATATAATAATTAATATATTGTGCTTTGCATATTGTTTAATATACTTTAAATAATTTTTATATTTATAAATAATTTTTATTACAAAATAAAATATAGTTAAAATTAAAAGTACTTTTTTATTTTTATGTTGTCAAACAATTTACTGTATAAAGCTCTTTCAAAAAAATTATTTTTTAAATGACAGCTAAATAATCAACTGACCTTTTAGAAAAGTTTTTCTCAGAAAAGATCTACAAAAAAACGCTCTACTGATAAAAACTCTACTAATATAAACTCAATTAATCATATGCTTAAACAAATTAAGTTTGAATTAAATTATTAATTTAGATTAAGTTTAATTAATTTGATACAAATTTAAAAAATATGACTGGTTCATCACGTGTGATGTTTACTTGACGTTTATTTTGTTACTATAACATCCACATGAATTAAAGTTACGTGGGACATCAATGGCCATTTTAGTTTTTTTTTTTTTGGGTAACAAACTTTGTTTTTTCCTTCTCCTCGTGCAGAAACGCGTTTTGGAGCAGTAAAAGAGGTGGAGGTGACGAGAAAATCGACCAGCTCCTTTTTCGCGCCTTTGCATGTGGGAGTGTGATGGCTGCTGGACCCTCATGTCACGTACTGCTGTACTCTCTTAAATCTTTTCTTCTTTTCCTCACTACTTTTCCCACATTCATATCACTTACTGGATTGAGAATAGTGATTGGATAACGAGAAAATTTTGGAAATGTCTTGATTTTATTCCCGCTATAGTCAACAAACTACAACCAAGGTAGATTTTCTTCAAGACGAAACGTGCAATCTTCCTTGAGTTCTACCTGTGGCATGGAAGATCTGAATCTCTAAACATTCTGAAAATCAAAGTTGTTCATCAGCTAAGATACCATAATCATTTTCGAAGATTTGATGTTCTAATAACCCCTTGCGATCGTATTAGAAAATTTGTTTACTAACCCGCGCGGGTTGCCTGGGTGGTAAACATACAGGGTCAGTTGGTCCAAGGTCCTAGATTCGACTCTCAGTAATGGAAGAAAGGACCGCTCTGTGTGGGGATTGCTCAAGATTAAACCGTGGTTCAATCCCCCAGCGGTGGTCGGATCTGCGACTGGGGGCCCTTAGGGTTGGGGATTCAACCTTTTGGTCCAAGAAAATTTGTTTACTAAGTTGTAATGTCAATGGATGGATCGGTTCTGCGTCAGAAGAATTTTCAAATCTGGGATTTGGGGTAAAGCCAATCTGAACTTTGAAAACTTAACGAGCGTTTGGTTCTAATTATGTTTTTCTACTGTAATTTTCAGTTTTCATATTTTGTTTTTTATTTATATATATTTTTAAATAAAAACAAAAATCTATTTGGTTGTTAAGGTTAATGTAATTATACTCCTATACAGATAATAATTATATATTAAATAAAACTTAAAGATAAATTATTTTTAATTAAATAAATTTATTCAATCTCTTATATAATATTTATTAACAAATTATTAATAAAATTACGTTATTTTAATAAATTAAATAATTTAAATATCAAAATTTTATTGATAAATTAATATTTATTTGAAATATATTTTAATTATTAAACCAAATTTTATTTGAATATTTATATATTTTAAATTTAATTATATTTATTAATAATTATTAAATTTTAATTACATATAATTTAATTATAAAAATTAAATTATTATTATTTTTATTAATAATAAAATAATATATTTAAATTATAGTAAATCAAATTAAAAAAAAAACAGAAACAGGAAACAAAAATTATTTTTATGGTTTTCATAATTTTTGCAAATCGGAAGAAACTAAAACTAAAAACTCAAACAAACAGATTTTTTTATTGAATTTAAAAACAAAAAGTAAAAATAGAAACAAACACCTCCAAACCCTAGTTTTATTGGATTTTTTAGGCTCAAAAATAATTTTTAATCAAAATAAAAAATTAAGTGGTTTTGTTATACATGCAAAACAACATTATTTTATATGAAAAAGAAGTCAAATTTGAGTTGTAAAAATTTAAGGTAAAAATTGGCCTGAAGTTTAAAAAAGACTACAACCTCAGTTTAGTATGGAATCCAAAAAAAGGTTCAAATTTGACTTAAAGCTCAAAATTTTAAAAAAAAAACTCAAACTTAATTTAAACTTCAATCAACTTAAGTTAAGTTTATTGACTTTAGGTTAGACCAAATCACACTGAGTTGAGTTTGAATCATTTTTTAATCCCTAATTATACCTTTAATAAAACAAATAAAAGGGATAATTAATTAGAGTCAAAGCCAATGCTTATAAACCAAACTAAAAATCAAACTGTCACAGTGTCACTTAAGATTTAAATGTTGAATTAGTATTAAATTTTTTAAAAATTGACATATAATAAATAAGAAATAAAAATTATAAGAATAAATAAAAATAAAATACTTTATTGAAATAAAAAGAATACATAAATGTCTATTAATGAAATAATAATAAATTAAATCTAATAATTCAAAATAAAACTAATTCTAACATAAAATTTTTTTTTAAGATAAATGAATTCATTCATTAACCCATTAAAGATATCAATAAGTCTTTACAAAATTGGAATAAGCAAGAATAATAACAAGAATTTTACAGCATTTTTACAAGAAAAAAAAAACTTATTTTTAGAGATTCCATTGTGAAGAGCTAAGTTGTCGAGCTACCATTGTTTTTTTTGGTATCCAACAGTGTAACTTATGAGCTACAGAGCTAAGACGTGTTTATCTACGCTGATTTTGTTGAAAACTCTCTGGTTTCTTTCTCACCAAATGAAGTAAATTGTAACGACGAAGTTGAGGTTTAAGCAGATTTTATCTTTCCTTATTTATAATCAGCACATTCTAATATTTTGTTTCAATCTAATTCATGACAGTAGAAGCTAATAGTATGCTAGATACTATCCCAAGGAGAGATTGAATAACTAGACTCAGGGCCAAGCTCAGGAACAACCACACTTAAAAAAAAGGTAATCAATGCTTTCAAGATCATTGCAATATAGTTTACATAGTTTGTCTTCGGATCTCATAATTTTGTCTTTAGTTTTCAACCTCTTCAATGTCTTCATACCTGCAAGCCAAGTGCCGAAAGAAGCTTTTGACTTTAAGGACCCTCTCTGAACAATGTTATACCAATGAATAAGAGCGTGAGAGGGCTTGAGAGCATTGATGTACGCAGACTTTGAAAAGTCTTCATTCTGGGTTAGTGAACATAAAAGTATGTCAGCAGTAGCTGAGGCGGGCATAAAGCTAGGAAATAGTTCTGTAGTCTCTCAACGCATTTGCCTTCAAAATGGTAAGAGTTATTTACATTTACTTTGTTGATTCTTGCTTGAGAAAGGATTTTAGTGTAAAGAGTATAGATAGGCTCTCTAAGATATAAAAGGCTGAGTGAACCAATTGTCATACCAAAATTATGTTTCTTCCCCATTCTCTATCGAAATTTTGATATGTGGTGTCTATCATTTTTAAAATTTCCAAGTTATCCAGATTCTCTACTCAGTTCAGATTCTTTCTTCTCGTAAGGTTGTTTCAACTCTATTTTTGTTCTAAAATAACCATTTTATATCTAGCTGTGGACAAAATGATATCGTATTTGAGCGGAAACACAGAGTTGGACTAGACTTACATCCTCTCATGCCCTATCTTCTCACTATAAGGAATGCCTAAAAACACTACCTCTGGATTAGGGACAATCAATGGGCCAACGACTCTAAAGAGACGATTGGTTAGTACGGAAGATTGGTAATAAAAATGAGAATGAATATAGTGAGGAATGAGAATAGATATTATCATTATAATTATGATGGTTAGTTAAAAGGAATGAATGATTACCATTACCACTGATAGTGGTTGGTTTATAAAAAATATTGTAATTAATTAATTACAAAATAATTTATTATTTATTAATTAATGAATTATATTTTAATTAATGAATGCATTATATTTTAATTAATTATGTTGCAATTAATTAATTAATAACAATATTTTAATTAATTATATTGTAATTAATTAATTAATAACAATATTTTAATTAATGAATAATTATATTTTAGTTAGTTATATTTTAATTAATTATATTGTAATTAATTAATTAATTACAATATTTTAATTAATGAATAATTATATTTTAATTAATTAATTAATTATAATATTTTAATTAAATATAATGTAATTAATTAAATAATAATACTATTTTAATTAATTATATTGTAATTAATTAATGAATAACAATATTTTAATTAATTAATAACAATATTTTAATTGATTAATATTTTTATTAATGAATAATTATATTTTAATTAAATATAATGTAATTAATTAAAATATTATTAATTAGTTACATAAAGCCCTTATAAGAGGAGAATAAATCAATAAATTCTATTTCTCTCAATTACTAGGAGAATGGAGGATTGTCAAGAAGTGGGTAATGAAAATGTTACCCCTTTAATGATAATTTGATGCCAAATATAAGTTTTCATTCCATTCCCATATATTTTTTCTATTACCCCCAACCGAGCACCCTTGAGTATTTCTTGGCAATATTGGATTTCCTATCCTATTAGTGACAAAGTTTGCCTTTCAACCATCAGGGCATATTATATATAGTTGTTAGTAAGTATTGATTAGGACGAGAGATCAAGTTTGGATAGGATTATGATTAATGAAGTTTAAACAAATATATTCTATTAAAAGAATTTATACAAATATAAATTAGAATATATAAAAAGAAAATTTTAGAAATTTATCACCATTATCAAAATTAATCATCTCATATCTGTTTGTAGTTTTGATGGTTTTACTTTTAAATAAGATTATCCATCATAAATTTTATCTAAATGTTTTAAATTTGTTTATGTTTAATTTTTATTTTTTCAGAAGTTTTGTTTTATTTTTAATAAAATTTTTCATCAGAATTTTTCTTTTAATTTTGTTGTAAATAAGTATCCTTATTTTTATATATTATTTTAGTAATTTAAAATTCTATATTAACAAATATTTATAATTAAAATTTATTGTGATTATTATCTTGCAGACGACAATTATATTTTAAGAAAACTAAAATTTTATGCAAGATAAATTTATAGTGTTTTTTTCAACTAAAATCACATTTAATTTATCAAATTTTATTCTGATTAAGTATTATTTTTATTCAAATACTTAAAATTTATGTACTCTAATGTAATTTAATGATACTTTCAAGTAAGTATTCTCTTGCAATATGCGTTTTATGCTTTCATTCCTCGCGTTTTATTTTAGTCCCAGTTTCGTTCTATTTGCACTTTTCCTCACTTCCTTGCTCTATCTCGTCTCCGTTTTCCGACGACAAGTTCCGGCACGGATACTACACTCCCCTTCAACTCAGATTTTTAAGAATTTTATTGGTACTACTTGGTCCTTTTCCTTTTTATTTTTCTCTGCTGTTTTGATGGAAAAATTATGTCTTTGTCTTTGATTCTTGACTGATATGTTTTGTTGTTTAATTGCTTATTTAACGCAGAATTATTGTTCTCTGAGCGTTTGTGTTCTTTTGGGAATAGTTTGCTCATTTATCTGTTTGGCCATTGGTGTTTCATGAAAAGTCGTGAATATGTGAAGTTTTGTTTAGTTGTAGGGGCTGAAGCTTGGTGCAGAATGGTATGAAATTTCCTTTTTTGAATGAAGAATCAAACATGAAAGACACAGAAACTATAAAGAATGGAACTTTTTCACATGCTTAGTGTTTTTAAAATAGGTTTTCTGATGCATAGAATGCTGCTAGTTTTGATTCTAAGGGCAGATGTCATGGGAGTAATAAAAGATGGGAAAGTGTCGGGACTGCTACCAAGCTCTCAGGCGTTTGCAGTGCACTATCCAGGCTACCCTTCTTCTGTATCTCGTGCCGTTGAGACTCTGGGAGGAACTGAGGCAATTGCAAAGGTACCCAAAAAAATTTGTTGTCGCTCTCATCACAACTATGGAAGTCCTTTTTGATGTATGAGTCTTATTATTCTAACTGCCGTGATTTTTTTAGGCACGTAGCTCTGAAATGAACAAGCTGGAGCTCCATTTCCGCCCAGAGGATCCATATTCACATCCTGCATTTGGGGAGCTTCGTCCTTGTAATAATTTTCTACTGAAGATCTCCAAAAAGAAGACAAATTCCTCACTGAGTGCGGATAATATAGCAAGTAATCAACAAGAATCACAAGTTGAACCAGACCTTTGTGCTGAAATTGTCAGTCAGCTCCCGGAGGCTTATCACTTTGATGGTTAGAGACTTATCTCTTCTTTTTATCTGTCTCACAAAACCAGGACTGGTATTCATCATGTATAAAAGTTTTCTTTGGAACTTTGTGAAGGAATGGTAGACTACCAACATGTTGTGGCAGTTCATGCAGATGCTACACAAAGGAAAAAGAGAAATTGGACAGAAATGGAGGAGCCTCGATTTGGTAAAAAAAATTTACAGTACTGTTGTGTGTAATATTTGGAAAAGGTGGTCTCCTTTTACTTCGAACGATGATAAACTATCTTTTTTTTCATTTTTTCTTTTGTAGAAAAAGCCGGCTTAATGGATTTGGATAAAGAGGATGTGATGATCTTGCTGCCTCCACTTTTCTCGCTCAAGGATACTCCTGAGAATTTAGTGTAAGAATCTACAGCTGTTGTTATTTACTTATATTGGCTAGCATGTAGTTTCTAATCTTGTGACCCTGTTGCTTCACCAACTAATTTCATTTGCCATACTTTCTAGTGTTATATATTAATTGTATAGTTAAAATTATCTACTTACTGGCAACGGTAAAAAGAAACAAGATGTGCTTATTTGACGTGACTAAGTTGCAAATTCTAAGTGGATGGCATGAATAAGTTGCAGATTCTAAGTGGATAAGGATTGTGTGTAAAAGAGAAGAGGATGGAACCTTGTGTATTTGCTAGGATTACCAGATCAATTTGATTGAAACAGTTGGATAAAATAGGGTTTGGTTGATCCATTGCCTGTTGATTTTTTCAGTGGGATTTTATTCTTTTCACTTAACAGGTTAAGACCACCAGGCATTTCACTTTCAAAGAGGAAACAAGATGAAGGTGTGGAGAATCATTTTGAGGTACTGACTAATTAAATGTGGTATTAAAGCTTAAAATATATTCTGTATATCACGTAAGTTGGTCTTGTATTAAGCTATACAACTAGACCTCTGCAACTCCAATGCCCACTTTTTGAATTGACGATGATTTTACTCTTCTTGTTGCAGATGAACATAGAGCCAGCCCTTGCTATTGATTTTAACATTAAAGATATCCTGATTTGTTAAGTTTGTTCAACCAGATTTTTGCTATCTCTCGTAATAGCCCTTTGTTTTCATGAGTAAAGTTATTTCTTTGAGATCTGACATGCAGACCATTCTGGTTATTAGTCGCTTCAACTCAGGTTGTTCATCTCCTTACACATGTAATTATAATAACCCTGGTAGTCGACATCTTATTAACTTTGCCATGTGTGAAATATTCTTAGGGCAGTGAGTTATCAATGAGAATAATGCTTCAAATAAAATGATCGGTTAGATTGTTGGTTTTAAACAGATCCCATGATTTTTGGAGTTTATTTCCTGTAAAAACCTTTAACTATATCTTCAGAGTGTTAATCCAGCTGATATAAGCTTTCCCGAACACAAGCATGATGGTGAATAATTTAACTTCCATAATGGATTAAGTAGCATCCATTTTACAAACCAAGTACTTGATTTCATGGATCAGTTTAATGTTATAAATCTTAATGATCAAATTTATAGCAAACTATTACATTTTACAGTTTCTCACTTGCACTTTGCCTAAACATTATGGGTGTTGATCCTTAGTGATGTTTGGAGGAACAAATTATATTGAAACATTGTACAGAAGACAGTATCTAGAAAACGGCCTCTAATAAGACTCATTGAAAATTTCAGCTTTTGTGATCTACTGCTGCTTCACCTTCGTATTGCATAGGTATTCTGTGTGTCGCTCCTTTTTGCCAGGTTTAGCGAAGCAAATGAAATTGAAGCATATGTATAATGTGGATGAAACAACCTCCAGGAAAGACATTGAAAGTTTTGAAAAGTTTCTTCTCGGGAAAATTATTCCTTTTGTCTTGTTTCCCTTAGCTTTCACACAGATTCCCAAGGAAATAAATTGGAAGGAATACATAAAACAAGGTTCAGAACTGTGGGAGTGGCAGATGGCTGTATTTGATCTATTTCAGGAGCGGCCCATTTGGCCCAAAGATTCACTGACCGAGCGCTTACTCAATAAGGGTCTGAAATTTAGCCATCAAATGCTTAAAAGGTGCTCTTCCTGCCTCCTTCCCCCTGCTATTGATTCTTGGTTCACTTTCATTTGGAAATCCCTTACACAATGAGAAACTTTATCTCGTTTGATGGCCTCTAATGCGTGTAATTAATTCTGATTTTGCATACAGGCTTTTACTTGCAGTTGCATATTACTTTTCAGGTGGACCATTTCTAAGATTCTGGATCAGAAAAGGATATGATCCTCGCAAAGATCCTGAATCTCGGATGTAAGGAGCTTCATCTTAAGCTGTTTCAAAATTTCTTCCTTATTGTTACATTATTTCTTGTTTTCGCATTTGTTTATTTGCATTTCTGTACTTAACGTTTTTTCCTCTATTAATTTTCTAAGCAGCTGAGATTAAACAACCAAAATTGTGCGTTTTTTAACCTTGTCAAGTTTAATTGCTTAAATGCATTCTTTTCCTCTTCACTGTGATATTTCTCTGGTAGACGATTGGTGTGAGACATGGATGAAGCATGAGCAGATGGATTTCAAATAACTGAAAGATGAAAATTATTTATGGCACAACGCCTATGATATTTTGTTGAAAATAGTAAATTGTTAATGGCTTTAATACATTTGATTCATCTGCTGCAAGCAGGATGTGGGGAACTATGCCTGGGTAACAGTGACAGGCAATCTAGTAAATTAGTTCATCTTCATCTATATAAAGATTGATGAGTTACACGGTTGATATTATTACAATGGTGTGAAGATCATCTCACACATGTGAATGTCATCTTAATACAAAGTTTGCACATCCAAGGTTCAATCTTATGTTATGCTTGTGACTGTCTTCTGACAGATATCAACGGATTGATTTTCGAGTGCCGCCATCATTAAAGAGTTATTGTGATGCTAACTCTGATAATCGGTAAGTTATCATACCTGAAAATTGGAAGTAGTTGATGGATTGAATTTTTATCTGCAGCAATTGTTCCAGTAAATGGTGAGATCTTTGGCCTATGATGAAAACTTCAACAACTTTTTTGAACTACATAGCTGATTCCATCATCTTAAGAGTTCTTGTCAAGCTTGAATGCATATCTGAGCATGTAATGACACTTTGAATGGAGCGGACATTCCTTCATTATCAAGAGATTGCAGTACATGGTGAACAATCCTGAAAATTGTTCCTATGAAATAAATTGCTAATTTATTTCCATCTCAGCTTAACATTGTACACCTTTTTGTGATGGTCTGGAACATTTCTGGAAAACAATTTGGTTTAATCTTATGTAGAGTTATCAAGATTCAATGATGGCCATAGGATATGTATTCGTGCTTTGTAAATCACAAAGACAAATTCAAAAATTCACCTGCATGCATCAACAGACATCTCTACGAAAGAATATATACATGCATGAATGCACATGAGAAGGCATTTTCTTCATGTCCCTTTGGTGGTTGTCTTATACTTCTTGAGATTTACTGGTGAACTGTTTAGTTAGGAACAGGAATGAGGGCAATTCCAGAAAATTGTTTCTCTCTATGAATATATGAATTTCTGGCTAATGGTTGGGCAGGCATGCAGGTGTTTAACTGGGTCTATTTGTTAGTAGCATGCATTGCAAGCATTTGCATGCCACCACTGTCTGCAAGGAACCATGAAAATTACCTCTTCACCCCCAGAATATTTCTTATTTTGTCACAATTTAATCGGGATTCATAGGATGACTGTGCTTATAAATCCCCTACAGTCTGCAGGTCAAATGGGAGGATTTATGCAAATTTAAAGTTTTTCCATACAAATGTCAGACATCATTCCAGCTGTACGAACTTGATGATGATTACATTCGAGAGGAGATAAGAAAGCCCCCAAAGCAGACAACTTGCACAGTGAGTTTGTTGAAATGGCTTGATATTTACTATAAGATTGTTCCTTTTTCCGTATATTCAATAATATTGTTTCCTGAGATATACCGGTGCATTCACATAACTGCATGAATTGTGCATGAATACAGAATAATATATCACGTTCTTTAGTGTTAGTTTTCTAATATAGACCTACGTTTACACTTAGGATTAATATGGCAAGATAAGGACTTATTTCCTGAGCAAATCTCAGGGTAGTATGCCTCATGACTTGCTTGCTTGCACACTTGTGAAGAATTTTACAGCCTGCAGAGCTGACACCCTAACCTGGCAGTCTTATTGTTTCACATCCCTTTTCTATAGTTTGATTTGATTGTTCCATCTAATGTGTGCTGTTAACGATGTTAACAAGTAGTGGTTGTGAGAAAAGTTGTAACCTCTCTGTGTTAGGCTGATAGTATATATATAATAAAGAGTTGGAGCATAAATATTAATCATACCCAGCTTGTTACATATATAGTCAACCCGATTCCCCACTAATGATTTGGTACAGATATCCGCTAATTGTTCTCCAGTTCTCACATGACTATTGAAATCAAATTTTGTTGAACTTTTTCTCTGATAAAATGGCAATCAACTTCGATGTGCTTGGTTCCTCATGAAAAACAGGATTCTTAACAATGTGAAGAGCGGCTTGATTATCACGCCATAGCTCCATTGGACTTGTTTAAACAATGCCTATCTCATCAAGTAATTGTCTTAGCCACATCAACTCACATGTGGCTTGTGACATAGCCCTATATTCCGATTCAGCACTTGATCTAGCTACCACCGTTTGTTTCTTTATCTTCCAAGAGATTAAATTCCCTCCTATAAACGCACAATAACCTGAAGTGGATCGTCTGTCACTCGGAGACCCTGCCGAATCTGCATCTGAAAATGCTTCTATCTTTTTATGATCATGATTTGAATAGAGTATACCTTTTCCAGGAGCTCGTTTT
>JANZLC010000005.1:6941595-6965790 GCA_026413385.1 Erythroxylum gracilipes | reverse complement strand
AGCAAATACTATCATTAACTACAATCAAATTATTATTAATTTCTAATTCCATAATTTTATACTTAACTAATTATTTATCAAAATTCAATACCCAAATATTAAAAATAAATTACCATTTAACAAATATTAAGAATGAGTCAATTAATGACCTAAGCTTTTTCAATTTTACTAATTTTGATTATCAATTTTACAATTTTACATTTAATTATTAATTTCACATTTGAATATCAATTTTACAATTAGGTTTAAATGTTGATTTGATTTTGATTATCAAACTTAATCTCAAATTCAATTGCTCAAACTCAAATTCAATCTCATTCATCAATAATTTAACAAGTCAATATTAATACCGTAAATCTACTAAATCACCATTCCAAATTAAATTTTCAATCGGACCAATCCACTTCCAAAATGCAAAATGCCAAAATCCAAATCCAATTTCAGTTCAACTTCAACATTCACAAATGACAAAACTCAATCAACTTCACTTCAATATCCGGACGACCATTCCCATTTCTCATTCTCAGCTGAAATCAACCTCCAAAATTTTCCCCAAATCTAACACAACAACATCAATTTAACCCCAAATCCACCATCATCCAACAACCAACACAATCACAGAAGCAATAAATTTCAAAATGCCATGAAAAATGAAACAAAAATAAAAAACATACACCCCAAAACAATCGAGTCTTCGCCAATCCAGGTCGACGTCAAGTTGTGTGATCCGTCTGAGGCTCTGACCTGCGGTGGTCGTGTGGTGCGTTGAAGGAAGAGAGACGGCGAGGAGGACAAAGGAGAAAGAGGCGAGGAGCGGGCTGAGAGCAAACCGTCGAAGCCTCGAAGGGAGAAAGCAAACAAACCACCGGTCGAAGACTCGAAGGAGGAGGACTAGAGAACTGGAGGAGACGTCGACGGTAAGGAGACGACAAGACACCGAGAGAGAGATCGGAGAAGAGAGGAGGCAGCGATGTGCGTAGAAGAAGAGAGAAGCCAAAGAAGAATCCAGAAGGAGGGTAGTTTTAGGTTAAAAACTTTCAGAAATTGCAAATTAGTCCTTGCAGTTTTCGGAACTTACGGTATCAGCCGAAATTGATGGTTCCAGCCGGTACTATCCGGTAAATGCCGATACCGAGTAGTATCCAAGTCCAGTATCGACGATCACCAATTTTATACCGTTTTTTGGCCGATACCGACCGGTACGGTACGAAATTCATTTCTTTGCAAAATATCGTATTTATGGGGGTGAATATGAAATTTTTAGACAATTGTGGATTTATTTTCAAGAAAAAACTAACTACTAGCCCAAGTCGTCGTCCTCCTTCCAGAATATCTCTTTTTTTCCACCAAGCAAGTCGCCCCCTCACTCTCTCCTTATTCTTTCCTTTATTGTTCATCCAATTGCTCTCCACCGTCGACAGCAGGGTCTTCACTCAGTCTCTCCTTCACCAGCTGCTCTCCAGCTTCTCGGGCTCGCACGTACTGCCAGCAGCTTCAGCCTCAGCACCTAGCAGCTCCACCATGACGTCACCAGCTAGCTCCTCCTTGGCAATGCCCCCTCTCCAGTCTCCCCAGAGGGCTGCAACCTGCCAGTTTGCAATTGCATATGAGTTTTATTTGTGTGTATCACTATATTGTGAATGGTTTATTAAATATGACGGAGGCTTGAAAATTTGGAATTGGATACATTAAATTGTCTTATTGCTCGCTAAATTTTTTTAGGAATTTTATTATTGGAATTGTTTTGTTTTGTAAAAGAAAATTAAGATAAATTTATAAAATAGATTGTGTTATTATTATATGCGTCTATAGACAATTAAACACGGTGAATTAACGAAGAAATGAAGTTTTATTTATTTGATTTTTATATTTTTAAATATATTGATGCATCTAGAAATGTTCTAAATTTTTGTTACTTCTTTTTCAGATATTTGATAAAATTGTAAATGAAGTGGAGCTAAAACAATACTGTTTAGTTAATTATTGACACTTATTTTGTTTATAAAATAGTTGAAAAAAGATTGTATAGGTATAATTCTTTTTATCGAACTCCTTATGTTACACATTATACTAAGCTGATGTTGAAAAATATAGAAGATGTTAAATACTTTACCATTAATGATGAAACTGAGCAAAAAGAAAAAAAAAGTGATAAAGTTCATTTATAATCATGAATCCTAAATTTGATGAGAAAAAATTTCACTAATTATAAGAATTTATATCGCCTTACTATTACAAGATTTGTAACTAATTTTTTATCACTTTAATACCAAAAAGGTACGTATTTTTCATATTGGATCAGCTTCATAATAAAATATCGACTCATTGTGGTCAACTTATGATTCCACTTTTATAAAATGAAGTTCCCGAGGTATGCCCCTTTTGTTTTACAAGGCAAATAAAAGATCTTACCTTTTACCCTCTTTCAATAGAGCTATAGTTTACTTGTTAGATGAATGTCCCAGTATTGACAATCTTTCAAAGGCAGAGCTGTTATCTCTATATAAATAAACAATCTTTTTCTTTAAATAAAAAGAGGGTTAAAAATTAAGACAAATGTTTACAAGTGATAAGTGAGTCACATTTTAGTATGATAGGTTTAATGCTAAAGTGAATGTTTTTATAATTATACTTAAAGATTATAAATTTTGATCACAATATCAATTTATAATCCAAATTTGTGAGCCTTTATTAAAAATACTTCGTTCGACTAATAGTAATGAGAAGGTAACAATGGTAAAAGAAGCAATCAAAGCCAAATTGAAAATTAGGTCATCTTTATATATTCCTTATTTTGCAGTCATCAATAAAAGATGAGAAAGATAACTTCACTTTTCGATATTTGTAGTTAGGGCATTTTTAAATCCTAATATCTATTTTAGGCCACGTTTTACAAAAAAAAGTTGAAGTTAATTGGTTATTAACTATTACAACAATTCCTTAAAAAAAACTATTATAACAATTGTTTCCTATAAGAAGATGCAAGATCTCCTAAGTTAACAATCGGAGATTTATAAGGATACTTCTAGTAATTTTGAGATGCTTATTGTTATTTATCAAAGAGACAAACTTAAACCAAGTATTTTTTTTTCACTTATCGGACATTAGTCATCACTCTATTTTATTTATAAGGTTACTTTTGTTGTCCTAAAGTTATTTAGTGGGACCAATTCAGAAGTGATGATCGAGAATTACAAAGGTTTGCAATTCAAATTATAAGTTAATCTGTGAGTACAATAGGATGTAAAAGGGATTGGACAAATTTGAATTTATCCATTCCAAGAAAAATAATAGATTGAAATATAAAATATTGAACGACTTAGTCTTAGTTCGATACAATTTAAAGCTTCGAGAAACGTATGTTGTTATCATTATTAAATTGAATATAATTTTTTGTAATTTCTTAATAATTAAATTTTATTTGTTTACTAGGATTCTTAATATAATAAGTTGTTTTGTAGATTCAATTCACCTTGACCATATCAATCTTTTAGTGAATTGAGTTTTTGAAAAATTGAGTTTGATAAATGAGAGAGATTTGAAAGATAATATTGGATGAGAAATTATTATCACATCATTTGGTTCAATGAATTTGAATAATGGTAATGATATCGAGGATTTTATACCAAATGAAAATCTGGATCGATACGATTTGATTAGATATTCTATTGAATGAAATTATAAAATTTTCTTTTCTTATATTCAATGCATATATTAAATTCTATATATTCAATATAAATATGAAATTTTTAACTATAAATATTTTTGTTTTAAATTCCACTTCTAATTGTTATGTTCTTCAACATAAACTCTTGTTGTAATATTTATAGAGTGATAAAACTTCATTATTCTTTTTGTTTAATATTTGGATATAATTATTCTTTATTATTGGATGAAATTGTAAGATTTTAAATACTTTATATTACCCTTAATTCTATATTTATATAATGATAAAATGAGTTTTTCCTATATTAATTGTAATTATTACTTATATGTAAAAAAATGTAAAAAAAATAAAAATAAATAAATAATAGTTATTTCAAATTTTTACTATTATTATAATTTTTAGAGATATAATTGAAGTAAAATTATAAATCATATAATACAATATATTTAAAGAGCATTTTTATAGTTTAAAAAAAATCAAAAATTATTTTATAATTTTTAAAAATTACTCAAAACAACACCCAATGCCGAAATCATTCCAGAATCAAATCCGGTACAAACGTTCATGACTTTTTTTTTTTTTTGAAAACGTTCATAACATTGCATAAACTCAACCGGTATTTTAACTGAATAAATAAAAAACAAGTGGAATAATATGGGTTCACCTTGCTGCTATTGTTATGAAGTCTGGAATTAACATGTTTTAAGTATTTGCTTTTTACTCCCTCCCATCCAACGGGTTCTGTTCGTTCATTTCTACATGATTATATCTAAAAAGTGAAAAAGGAATAGGAACAAATGAATCAACACATTTGTTCCATCAACATCCATACCAAGCTTAGGAGATCAGGTTCAAGTTCAGAATTGCCGATAAAACTTTTAACATACTACAGAGATGGACAGCCGTCTCTAAAATTCTGCCATCAACGCCCAGATTTATTTTTCCTCATCTCCAGCATCAGCTTATTAAGCTCCATTGCTTGATGCAACATTGACTGCAGCTGTTGGCTTCCCCCGACCCATTGCAAATCCTCTTGTGCCATCTGGCATACGGGGTCCTGGAGGCTGCTTGACAGCAGCTGCCTGCTCCCCAATAACTGGAGTATTCGAGGGGGGAGTTCCCACATGATTTCCTCGGTTATTGTGATGATATTGGGGCCGTCCACGTCCCTTACCCCGCCCCAGATTACGCCCTTTTCTCTGTGTACCTTCCTTCTCATTAGCATGATCCTCTCCCTGCCCAAGTAAAATGAGTAGCAACCTTAAGATGTTATCCATGAAGGCAGACCACTTTGGTCAAGCAAGCTTTCTTTTCATTGTAAAATTCTCAGCTAGCTGCTACTCAGCTTTTCTCAATAGATAGGGAGAAATCTTTATCTAGTAGAAAATATTTAGCAGAAAAACTTCCAGGACTTAACCGTAGGCCTACAAGACTACAACCACTGTTAGGTTCATCAAAGATAATGGATTAGGTCGTAAATTTTCACACTTGGATATATTTTTGGCACTTACAAATTGTTCCTGATATTGGACTTCTTCTTGTGTTGATGCATCTTCCATTTGATTCTCCATCAACTGTTGATCTGATGTAGAGACCTCATCTTCTTCCACCTGTCCCTGTGCATCATGACCTTTCTTTCCCCGTGCTTGAGTAGGTTTGGGCTGTAAATGGAGAACACAAACACAAACACAAGATTCCAACTTCAAAGGTTAACTGAGGGCTTTCATCATGCCTTGATTCTAAATGCTACCAATTGGAGCAGATATCTTTCAGAGACAAAATATGCATATTGATATGATTTTCAAAACTGTCAGCTAATAGTAGGTTGGCATACCAAGAATAACTTTTAAGTAGACAATAAACATATCACAGCCTTGCTCTTCTACATGCTAGTGAAACTACTGATACAATGCAAAGAGGCAGTGCCTAACACCAAGCTTCAGTCACCTATTAGAAGCACTTAGAAGGAACACTTCATCCCATGCATCTGTCTTCTATATTTTTTCAGCCTACTACTTCTGTCTACAGCATTTCAACACACCAAGCAACATTTCGCTAATTTGATCTTCAAGTATGAATCTTATATCTGAAGAAGAGCTTGATGAACCAAAATGAATTCTCAAAACTGTCAGAACACTTTTCAATGTATAGAGGCTAACTGTGATTCTCGATGTTCACAAAACAAGAAAATGGAGGAAGAAAGAGAAGAAGAAGAAGAAGATCACAGTGATGGTTGTTAGGAGATGATGTACATGATGTTGGTGGTTGTTAGGAGTTATAATAAATGATGCTGGTAGTGGTGGTTGTTAGGAGATGTAGTACATGATGTTGGTGATTGTTAGGAGATATAGTAAATGATGGTGGTAACGGGCACATTAGATTCCATACCATGCGCTTAAGCATGAACCTAATGGTGGTAACGGACAGATTAGATTCCATACCATGCGCTTAAGCATTAACCTAAGCCTCAGACCACTTCTCCAGTTCCCCTCATCATTTAGCTCTGCAACCTGCAAGAGAAAATATGAATTTAATTAGAATAATGAGCTAAAGCATATAGAAGAGCACAGCTTAATCAATGAAAAAAATGATACTCACTGCTTTCTCAGCTGTCTCAACAGACTCATATTCAACGAAGGCATGCAACTGCACATGACATCAGTGTCAGTAGCAATTAAAAACATACGACATAATTGTTCACTGATAACCCCTAAACATCCCAAATTCCTTATGCCACCAGTTGCCATTAAGTCATAAATATGTACAAGATACAAAAACATATGATAAAAGATTACAAAGCAGGAGTAACAGAGACGCAGACAAAAAACACAACAAGCTTTCAGATATCTCTTTATTAGCCTTTTCTTCGGGTATCCTTTCCCTTATCAGTCATATCCAAATCAACATCCCAGTATTACCATTATTCATTTTATCCTAATATCCTTTTTCACCTAGTTCCATCATTCAGTAACTCCAGTCATAATTCATCATGTCTACACGTTACAGAAATCAATATACATAGGTTGCCAAAGTAATTAGTGATCGATAAGAATGCACATAAATGAGTACCAGCCTTGATGTACCTTGTTACTGAGATGCATCACATCACCTTTAGCAGCTTTAGATGCTGATGAAGCCCCACCACCAGAAGGTTGAGGTGGACAGGTGCGAATTGTCTTCACACTGAAAAAGAAACAAGAAAACATCATCATATGTCTAGAGTTGCATTCAGCAAAGTTATACCAAATCATTACTCCAATATTAATCAAGTAGGTACCTTCCAACAGCAGAAAAAATCTTCATCAGATTTTGGTGGCAATGATCCTCAGGCAAATTTTCAGCAACAACAATGCGAGACTACACATCAAGAGGAAGAGTAAATTCAGTCTTTATAGAGAGACTTGCATCTTATCTTCATAAAGTTAAAATGTCAACAGATGATATCTGGTAACAGATAAAAAAGAAGTTTTTCAAACATCTCCCAGCTATATCTTCAAGCCTGGAGATAATTTATGAAGACAGAACACCAAAAGGGCTCATCTCATTATGTAACAAATATTTCATGGTAAATGCAAGACAAAAATCCTACTTGCAGCTCTTCCACATCTAAATCAGTAAGGGGATGCACACGCCTCACTTTCTTTCCATCTTCACTGACAATCTGCAGGATAAGGTGTAAAAGAACATTAACCAATGATTGAAGAAAATATCACAAAATACAGAAGCATGAAAAACAAAACAAAAATATATCAGACACAAGTATATGAAAAAAAAAAACCTACAAGCTTAGACGAGTTTCGCAAAATGGAAGCGAGTTGAGAATTGCTATTAATGGCAGCTTTGATCTTTTTGAAGGAAGCAACAACAGATATCGGCACTACATGAAAGCAAGACGGAATTAAGATCGAATCCAACTCTATTAATCAACAAAGACCTTCCTAAACTGCAACATTTTCAACTCTATTTAACCATATTGAGACTCATCAAACATTCAGCAAGTATTTACTTCACCAATTATCCAGCTAGCAGCTCACCAAAGACAAAAGGGGGGACAAAAACACAAAAGGATATCAGAAACATTAAACATAATGTAAACACTAAAATATATAATAAAAAGAACATCATAATCTAAACTATACCATATCCTTCAGGATCCTTGTTAATAAACCTCATCAGATGATCAGTAGTTGCCAAATTCAAATCGCTGAAATAATATTCCACCTGAATTAGAAGTTTAAAAATCATGTAGTGATCAATACTCAACTTGAGACAATAGAAAGTTGGAATGGAAAACATCCAAACATCATAGCCAATAATGCTGTTGAAAAATGATCCACGTCACTGTTTTGATATAAATGTAGTTCAGTTAGCATTCTACGTCTGTCATCAAATATGGAAAACAGTACACCAGTTAAAGAATCCCATTTGATTATTCTTTCAATTTAATGAATTAACAAGAGTATGCCCTAGCAGCACCTAGTATTCTTTGAGCTAAAGAGACCAAAAGAATCACAAGCCTCCACCAACAGAGTTTCCCTCTTGTACAAGATATTCAACCATAGCATGACAAGCACATACAATGGAAAGACAAAAAATCATTCGTCCAAATTCAGGACAAATTAACAAAATTTCTAAGCAAAAAAGAAGACAGTATGCTGGTCTCCAATTTCAATTCTATAACAGTAGCACAATTAGATATCAAAACCTATTTCATAGCAGATTTTAAAATAATTTCTACATCCTGGGAAGCGTAGGTACAATAAGTTTGTCTCGTCATAAGACACAAAGAGCAACATCAGATTCCTCGGCCTTAGTAAAGGGAAGAGGATCAAAGGAAGTAACCGACTCACCACCCCCAACACATGAATGTTTAAATAATCTGAATCTACAACTGATATGACTCCCATTCCACATGAAAATTGTAATATATCCCTAGATTTTGGATTGCATTATTTACACCACAAGCTAAACAAAATTCACAAGTATAATCCACCAAAATCAAAGTTGCAGGCATTATAGATGTCAGAAAAAGAGATAACTCACTAAAAGTTTATACTTTAAAAAATCCACCAAAATCAAAGTTGCAGGCATTATAGGTGTCAGTAAAAGAGATAACTCACTAAAAGTTTATACTTTAAAAAGAAATTAAGAAACGTTGCTATGGTTACCCGAAAATGGTAAAGGGCAATTAAAGTAATTTCGTTAACTTGTGAGTTTGGAAAAGAAATTTTGTTTTCATTACCAATCCATCATATTTGCAAAGGTATTTTCGGTCATCTGTTAATCTACACGTTCCAAAACATACCAAAGCAAACTTTCCTACAGCATTAGACTGAAAACAAAACTTTAAATCCCTACTCAAATACTTAGCACCAAAAGATAGTACACACATCGATTCAAAGCTCCGCCCAATTGTAATATGGAAAGAGTACTCATTAATCAGCATGACTCTGACCTGATTTATAAGCTTCTGCACAGCTTCATCAGAGAGGCCATTTTTGTCACCCTTAGAACGGCCGTGATCCAGCAAATCCTTCTCGACAGCCGCCGCCTCCCCTTCTTCCTGCTCAGACTGCACCTTCTTATAAGGACTCTGGTGATGGTGGTGCTGGTGATGGTGGTTGGCGTGATAGTTCACAGGAACATAGTGATGAACACTTTGACCATTATGCCCCCGGACCGGAACATATTGCTGATTGTGATGATTCCGGACAGGGATCACATGAGGAACCGTAACGGGACTGTGGACGGGGACGTGAAATGGCGACGGAGGAGCCGGAGGATAGATATGCATCATCGCCGGCGGAGGTGGAGGAATGTTGAGCTGCGTAGGCGGAGGAGGCACTTGAGGGCGCGTGGGGACAAACGCGGGAGCTTGGGCGTTGAGTTTACTGAAGGAGACATTACGAGAAAGTGAGGGATCTGACGACAACGACGATGATGGCGGAGATTGATCTAGGGTTTCTGATCCTACTTCTTCCACTTCTTGGCCCATGATTTTCTTTAACTTATTCTGTAATTTTTTTTCACTTCAACTTTTTTTTTTAATTTCTAGGATTTTGGAGTGAAGAAGAAGCAGTGACGTGAAGAAATAAGGGGACGGCGGAGGAGACGGAGGAGACGCCTGGGCCTGTATAGGCCGATTAACAAATTTGGAGAGGTATTCTCGGCTTCCCTGACCGACTTGTCGTTTGTATTTATACGTCCTTTTTGTCCCTCTTTTTTTCGCAATTTTCTATTTATATTTTTTTTCTTTTTCATTTTCTTTTTAATTTCTGCAGTAAATTTGGTTTTTTTTTTCTTTTATGATATGTTCTGGGAGGTTTTAATTATGGGAAAATATATTTAAGTCATTTATACCTAGACTAATTCTCACTTAAGTTAGATAAGTTTCATATAAAAGGTAAAATTATGATCCCAAATTTTAAACGACTGCATATATGTAAGCTGTTTAAAAATTTTCACTTAAACTATAAGAGCATTTTAAAATTTTAAATTTCAATTTTATTTCAATTTCAATTGTAGTGTGGTTAGTTCATAACTTCATATCGGACAGGACCAAGTTTACCTTGGTCCTCGGGTCCCACTGCTTGACATCCATGATCCATGTCTGATTATTTCACATTTGATTTCCTTAAAAAAAATCAGATAAATGTCTTTTCAAGAGTCATGTGAAAAAGACACTTTAAGCTCTAAATTTTACCAATTAAACTATTAAATTTAATTTTTATGATTTTAATAAAACTTATGCATTTAAGGATTGTATAATTAAAAATGTAAAATCTAAAAATTAAATGAATTTTACTATAAAGTTCAAAGATTTTAGAGATTTTTAATTTATTTAAAATTTTTAGTATATTAAAATTGAATATGCATACTGTATCTAAAATGAAGAAACAAATAACACACAAAAACTCTTAAAAAAGAAAAAAACGTTAAAAATTAAAACTTAAATTTATTTTATAATTAATTTACTATTAATAATATATTTAATATTATTATGCATCAATAAATGTCAACGTACTTAGTACAAATTGTGATCTTATGGTTATAATTATGGTTATAAAAGAATAATTTTACTAGTTGTTCTAAGTCTCACTTTCTATTATACATTAATAATTATATTTAAAATATGAAAAGAAACATATTAGAGGAATCTTAAATTTTTAACCCAAAAAGTTAGAGATGGCAATGGGCTGATCAGTTTTTAAAAATATTTTTTTAAAAATTAAAAATATAGAATCATTTATTTTTTAATTAGATCAATTTAGACTCAAATTTACCCAAAATTAAACTCTTTTAAATAAAACAATGTTATTTTACTTATAATTATTAAACCTCAAGTTTATTTGGGCCTAAACTTAACCCATGGATCTATTGAAAACAAATAAATTTAAGTGTATGGCCAAAAATTGTCATTCCTTTAAAAAGTAAAAGGATGTCAAAATTATTGGGAAGGGCTTTGCAAATAAAGAAAGAGGAAGTAAGTGTTAATATATAAGTAAATTAAAAATGAAGAAAATAAGCAACATCAAATTAGAAAATGAGGGAAACGGATAAATTATTTTATGAAAAATACAGATTTATTAACTAAAAATTAGGCTTTTATATTTTTCATAACCTGAAAAACCTTGATGACTATTTCATTTGTTTATTAAATATGAATCTCTAATAGCAGTCAATGTTTGTATTTAACATCTCATATACAATAGTCACTAATAGATAATCCCCGATAAGTGTAAAACACAGAGAAATGGTTGAATAGAAAAACAAAAGGAGATAAAATCAAGTTTATACTAACATTAAGTTGGCATTAGTAACCAAGTGTCAAAACTCCATTATTAAGAATATAAGAGGAGTGACATAACACATTACATGCATCTCTCCTCTTTGAATAAAAAAATAAAAACTTTTTTTTTTTTTTTGTAAAACGTCAATTTGCTTATATGTGTTAGGCTTCGGGCTTGGCAGCCGAAACCTGGGCCTAATCAACCAAAGCTTGACCTGTTAATTTTAGAGTGAGTTGCCATGGATTGAGGCGATCCTGAGTCAAATATCAACTTTATAAGAGAAGTTTTTTTTTCTACATTTTGGATTATGCCTTATTACATTTCTTTTTATTTTTAACATAATATATAATATTATTTATTACGTAGACGTTAATGTATCAAATGGTCATATTTTGATTATATTTATGTAACAATTACATTAATGCCGATAATTATAGACTCTCAGTTATGATTGGTAATAGTCTAAGCTAAGTTTGAATTCGAAAAAAATACAATTCGACTTGAGATTAGAACAAATATGAGACATGCAACTAAAGTTTGAGTCTACTCATATATAATGATCAGAATTGGATCAAGTTTGATTATTTTCTTTCTAATTTAAAATTAAAAAATAACATTATTTTTCTCAAAACGATGCAATGTTAAGGTCAAGAAAAAAAGATGTTATTTGCACAATATATTCGGGCTTTAGGCTAGGTCAGATTAGGCAACCTGAATTTGATCTCGACTTAAAGTTAGAAAATTTTTAAAAATTAACTTTACTTAAATATATTATGTCGAACTTGTTGACTTTAGATTATGTCCGGTTAAACTCATACACAAATGTCATTTCTATTATTGATAAGTTAAATTTGTAAAAAGTTAAAAAAAAATTAAAAATTTTATTACTACTTATTAATAATTCTAAATAATATTACAAAATTTAATATCAATTTCATTTCTTTTAGATTTATATTGTTTTTGTTATTTTTACGGTAATAGTTTTGTTTTTCTTAGTCGGAGTGGGGTCGGTTATATTGGTTAGGATCAAGTCTATCATGGGTCCCATTTCAAAGTTGGGTCTCACACTCTCACTACTTGACATTAACGTCTACTTATTTCTTATTTGATTTTATTAACAAATCAGAAAAAGGTCTTTTCAAATTCTTTTTTTTAACTAAAACTTTTAATTTTAAATTTTTACCAATTAAGTTATTGCACAATTAAAAATGCAAATTTTAAAAATTAGATGTACTTTATTATAAGGTTCAAAGATTTTAGAGATTTTTAATTATCTGAATTTTTACAATAATAATAACAGTACTCGGAATAAATCCAACTGATATGTAAGGTGTAGGAAAATTTAGTAATACGCAATCTTACATTTAATTAATAAAAAAGTTATTTTCAAAATTATTTAAATTTTCAATGAATTAAAAATTTTATTGAATGAACACAAACAGAAGTGTAATTCAAAGGGCCTAATTATTGATTGATTGAATTCTTCATAGAGCTATTTCGGGCCTCTTCTTCCCATCTTACTCAAAGATGACATGGACTTGAACCGTACGACAAACACGTTAGTAAGCATGGAAATATTTGGAGCATGTCAACTTCACTTTTGCGGTCTTCCAGTAGTTGGGCAGTCTTTAATGTGTTGAAAAAAGCACTAATAACGATCAGCTTCTGACGACCCCTTACTCTTTCTTGACTCCAACTTCTGGTTGATAGCACCCCAGAAGGCAGGTATGGCAACATCATCAGGCACCTCCTTGAAGGATGGAAGGTAATTCACGTCCACAATTACATGATCTCCACTACCTTCTTGAATCTGGTTTTTGTAGCAGAATAAACAGTAATGAGATGGTGTAGATTCAATTACATTAAAAGGACATTCAGGCACCTCAGCATGCAACTAAGACAAAGACATAAACCAAGCCAAAGAAAGAAGCCTCCACTCAAGAAAGCATTACGTACAACAACGTCAAAGCCAAAGATTGTAAGGTCGAGTTTTCTTCCAAGCCAACTTGCAGCATTAGTAACCAGCTCAAGATCAAAACTACGGTTACCATCTTTTAGGGAATTACCAACTCCAGAGCAGTTAACTGGAAGAGATCTCAAGCTGTGAAAGATTGGAATATCGTTGTCAGATCAACAACCATGCTCTTATCTTTGAGAACATAGAAACCAGGATACTAAGAAATCAAATAAATTATACCTGTCAAAGAGTAACGGTCTGAGTCCATTACATTTAGATGATTTAATCAAAATATCAGCATTAGGTGTAGAATTCTTAATTGCATAGAAGATTTTCTCTCCCAGGACATAAATCTTGTATAAAGTGGATGAATGGTCCACATACTCCTGTAATTCCAATCATTTCCAGTCATGAATACAAATGATTGACAGCCAAAAAATAAAAGAAGGATATTCATAAAGCTATACTTTAATAGCCATTCACCATTTCCATAATTTCTTAGGAAAGTCTTAATGGATTTTCAATCATAGGCCACTGCTTAAGCTAAGTTTTACGTCAGGGAACTATGGTGTCCAATTCTATTATACACAGTGCATGCGTAGTGCATGGAGTGGAGTTCCGAGTTTATGTGGCAACCAAGGATACCAAAGCTGAGAACCCTATAGTTTGATCTTTGTTAGATGAATAACTAGGATATCCAATCCTGTTATATTCTTTCCATTGACATCATTTAATAAACATCTTGGTTCCCTATTAGTAAATTAACATCTAGAACCCCTTTCAACATTGTAGGGAAAAAGAAATCCTCAATAACAGCACATGCCCGAAACAAATATAGGCCTTCAGCTTATAAATGTGAGCTAGCGTTTTAATCCCAATGAGGACAAAAATATCTACAAGTTTCTGAAAAGAACAGAAAATACTAAGTATTGTCAACATAAAGGACATAGAAATATGAAAAAAACACAAAAGATGTACTTGGTTGCTCACCTGAACCAATGCTGGAAGAGGAACACTTAGATCTTTATAGTCTTCAAGTTTAAAGATTATTGCCTGGGATGCAACAGATAATTGCCTCAGAACCAGATTAAATATGTGTGTGTGTGGAAAGAAAAAGGAGAGGGCTTGATATAATCTGTCTTGAAAATAGCCTGTAATTTGGTAGTCTATCCAGAAAAACAAAAACGACGAACCCGTTGGGCCTTTGATAAAGGACCATATCTTTGATACAAGATTGATACATTCTTCATTGTGTTGTCAATTCTTAATCTTGACAACAATATTGATGATTTCTTTTCAGAATTACAACAGTCATATTAAGCATGCAACCCAGTGATATTGCAGATAAACAAAGATGGTATATGAATTAGAGCATATGCAATATCAACTCTTACCATACTGTGTGCATCAGCTACACCACAGGCAACTTGGGGTTTCACAATACTTGGAAGAGAGAGTTTAGCTTTTGACAGTCTTTGCACTAAATCAGGGTCACGAAAATCATTAACCTGCATAATAGAGTTCACAATATTACTTCATTTAGAAAAAAGATGAATTGTTACGCTATTTACCTGAGTTGAAATTTAAAGGGGCATTGTTGCTATGAGTAACATCACTGAAAGCCACCAAAGAAGGTTCAACCAGAAAAAGAGATCATCATAGTTATCCCAAGGACGCAGGATTCATTATTTCTTGAAAAAAAAAAAAGACACGATTTATGCATTGCTTTCTAGTTTATAATAATAGCAGGTTATGTTATCACAGATTCACATCATAAAGGATCGTAAAAATATATTGGTACCATTCTGAACAAAGACCTTTAAAAAGTGAGCTCCTCTGATTTTATGGTGGGTTTCAGAGTTAAGATCCTCCAATCCAAGTAGAATTTCTTGTATTCTTAGCCGATCCAAGACAGGATAGATGTTGTCAAGTGGGTCAATTACAAGGTGATCATGCTGACATTCCATGAACCTGTAGTAGAATCATGTGTTTAGTGAGAAAGGACTTTCTAATGTTACAAACTTTGTTTGTGGCCCTTAAACAAAAACTTCGGTGCAGACAGTTCAATCTAATAAATAATGTGGGCAACCAGAAATCTTGACATGAATTGCTAGATATGGAACATAATTTTACTTGTCGACAAGAAGAGGCAAAGCCGCAACACATTGCAGAGGTAATAAATATAGAATCACATACAAAGTGAAACAACATGCAGAACACGTATTAGTGTGAAAACCAAAATCAGTCACATAGCAACAAGGTCACTAAATAAACTAAATCAGGAGAAATTGTCTACAAAGTGGCCGGGAGTTCAATCTTTCAAGAGAAATGAATATAATAGATACATATAGCAAGATCAACAAAGGACAAGAACATTTTCAGAAAATTTACCTTTGCAATTCCTGCATGCCTGTGGTGAAAGTGATCTTGTTTGATTCTGATGATCGGCTTAATTCAACCGAGGTTATTTCATCAGTTGCTTTGTGCAGAATTACATCAACATGTTGTAACTGAGATTGTAGCGGGAGGTTAAATGTGAGAGGCAGAAAGATCAGCCCATTTGGAGTTGGACACAAGGGGAATGCACCTCTCTAGAACACAAGGACAATAATTAAATGTGAATATTAAAAATTAAACTGCAATTGATTCATTGGTAAAACAGAAGTAAGCCTGCTTGAACAAAGCTGGGCAACTCAAACAAGTTTGAGCAAGAAGGAAAATATTGAATCAGAAAAGAGTACCCAAATACTTAACAGATTAATTCCAAACAGGAAAAAGCATTAAAAAAAACAATTTCATGCTTCAGAAGGTTCTGCAACCAGAGTGAAAAAATTGAGTGGTAAAAAATCGGAGCTCAATCAGGGAAAAGTCAGTTCAATATGGACTTCCCCATCTAATCAGACACCATCAGGAAGTAAATATTTTGTTCTCTTTTCTCAATGTCTTTTTTTTATATATAAATTTCGATAACATATAGCTGAAAATTTTCTCTTTTGTGGTCTCACCTTAGCAAAATCTTCTTCACGAGAAGATTTCATGATATAGCCAACTATCACCACATTGTCACCAAGTGCCTGCTTGCAATTAGAAGTTTGGAAATTAAAGGGTCAGAACTGCTGAATCTAGATGAGTACAGTAATACATTAAAATAGATGAGGATGATATCAATATCAATATATAAGTATGGATTATTCTATCTTCTCAAGAAACAAAGCTTAGGGTGAACATTATACACTGATAAAGTTGCTGACTGAAGGTGTATAGATAGAGATACCCTAGGCCTGGTACGTTAGAAAAAACCGAGACAACCCATAAATTATCTCCTTTACACTACTGAAAAAGGTTTGTACTAAGGCCTAAAAAATCAAGAAGTAATCTTCTAATTTAGCAATACAAGTAAATTCCATTTCAAAGTCCTACCACTTCTCTCTCGTCCAACATTTCATAAAAAAAGTGACATACTCAAAACTTTTTTTCCTTTGTTTAGAAGCAAGTATGAATAATCAAACTCTTGTCTTTGCTACCACCAAAAGAATCTCTACCAACCTTTCTTTGTAAGTGACAGATAGTCAAAGGCAATTCTTCAAGCTTATTGATGCAAAGAATGCTTGAATTCTCACATGCACCAGCAGAATCAGCTAACAGGGAACCAAAACCTGGTTTCAACTTCTAAATTTACTGAGTAAAATCACTTACAAATAGTAGTATCTCATCCATATTTTCATGCACTAAACCCTTTGCACAGCATAAATCAAGCATCCCAGTTCAGATTCCATCAGTGAAAAGGGTTTCAAAGATACTCACCCAGAACTACAACAAACCAACCCAAACTCCTTAGTTGGTCACGTGCTTGGCTCTTGCTTTTGGAAGCAACATACAGTACACTTCCTCCGACAGTACCCCACGCTTGGCTGAGCTCCTTCCCAACATCATCTATGAATGAATCGTTAAAAGGAAAGCAACTAAGGGAGTGTTGGGTCGCAGTTGTCGTTAGCAGACTCACCTATTACGAGCAATCACTATCGATGATAAACAGCAATTGCCATTAAAAAACAAAGACAGTAACTTTGGAACTGAAAACAGATGAAACTCTTTCTCTTATGATCCTGATCTGAACCCAATTATCCCTCATCCCTCATCCCACAACCTTAAAACCTATTAAACCCACCAACACTTAAAAAGGGAAGAAAAAAAAAGAGAAAGAGAATAGAAGCAAACCTTATCATCTGAAAGAGATAGAGAATAAGAGATTCCCTGAAAGAAAAAGTACCGAGAAATGCAAGTGATACACATGGTTAAAATCACTGATGAAACAATGATCAAAAGAAAAGGGGACTGGTGAAGTCGAAAGTACCAGGCGCAACTGTGAGTGGCGGAGCTTACGGAGGAGAGCTGGCACATAGGAGCAAAGGGAAGGACTTTCAACATCATCTAACAGCACTGACTCATCTAGAATCACTCCTCTTATCATCCTTCCAGACATTTACCTTCCCTCTTTAAACACCACGCTCACCGTTCCTTGTCTATGTGTGTCACACTTTCCAAGTTTCACTTTCAAAACAAAACAAAAGCATGCAATTGAAAGAAAGAAAAACAGCGAAGACGTGGATATAATTCTATACGCCACAACGATTCTTGTTCTTTCAAAGCTGAAGTTACTCTTAATGGCTCGGAGGTTACTTTTTCTGGGATACCTTAAAGTTATGCTGCTTAATCCATGAGCCCAGGCGGCTTGATCCTGCTGGGCTGGGTCGAGCTACCACGACCCAAGTATGGTCTTTTCCAAGTTCTTCACAAAAAAAGAAGGGTAATTTGATTAAAAGGTCGTTGATTCACAACTATGGCATCGAATCTTCATCACGGGTAAGCTGAATGATTTACTGTACAAGCAAAGGAACAACGAGAAACGTATTCTGAAATAATAATGTTGTTATGTCCTTTTTGTCTTTTGCAAATCCATTTTACCTTCTTGTTTTTGATAAACCTATAAGTCAAAGAATACGCAAAACTAGCGAATTGTTTCTTCTTACGAAATCATTCGAATGTGACTGAAATCAAACTAGAAAGCAAATAATAGATACTATCAGCAGGAAACATGGTTCCGCATTTGTCCTGTCAATATAGGATCCTTTTTGTTTGCTATAATAATCGATGCTTTGCGACAAGAACACCATGCAGAACCAAATTTGGCTCAAGATAACAATAACCAGCTGCTCAAAGTAAAGAGAAGACAACAGACTGCTGGTTGAAACGAAAGTTAACACTATCATTCCATAAGCCGATCCATGACCAATTTGACAATGGCGGGAGCATCAACTGTGACAGCCACCTTCACAGTTGGTTTATCAGTCCATTCTGTCACTTCAGAAAACCTGGTTCAACATTTTCAAATATAATTCAAAGCGCATTTCTTGTCAAGGAAAAATCTCAATCAAGGTCTAGTTTCAAGGATGTGAACCATTAAGAGCACAAGAAGAATATTAAGGATGATTCTTCCATCACAAATAATGATGTTTATGTAGAGAATGCTGGGGTGAACTAGAAAAGTTCAGATAGAACGAGAATTAAATATTGGAGAGATAAATGTCATGTAGCAAGAGAAGTTAAGTAATCGTGAACCATGTAGAGTATCTCAGATGATCCTACTTTTTCTGTTTGTTGTACAATATTGTCAATCCTCTTGTGATGCCAGTTGTCTGAACTCTAACTACACCTTCTGTGTAAGTGATTAGTGAAGGATTAACAGCTGCAAGAAGAGCTGTTGGATCATGAAGGTAGACTCCTGTGTCGAGAGTGAATCTAAGCGTCAGTTAGAAGAATTGATTTCACTCATAATCAGTTCCAGGAAAACAAACCTCTCATGCTGTATGAATCATGATGATAAGAGAAGTACACTTCCAAGATTTTGCATAGGTATTCTGCAAATTTTCCATTTGACTGAGCCAGTATGTCTCGATCAGCATCTGAAATTTGTCAAGCAGAACACAAGACAATCAGAGCAAATAAGAATCTGCAATCCACTCTGACACTGACAAGCCGTGTCACTAGGTTTATCTTAGAATTCTCTGTGGGATTCTACCTACACTACAAGCTATAGCTTATCTACACATCAAGTGTGAAAGGGATGGTTGGGAACCTTCATTCTGAGATTGATATGAAAATTCAGATGAAACAACTATGAGTTATATTAAGTATATTTCTTTGTACATAAAAAAACTGGCATTATATGAGTTGCATTGTTTTAGTGTATGCGTTTAAAAACCATATGTATTACCAGTCAAAACAACTTGATGGGTAACATTAATTCCCACAGCCAAAATATCTGCTCCACTGGTAAAAACAATATCAGCAGCATCTGGATCGCCGAAAATCTAGTCATCCATTCCACATGTTAGGTAAAGAATGATAGGGAGAAATGTATAGAAGGCAGTCAGAGTGAGGCTAAGGAACTAAGACAATAGATCTTTCAAGTGAGAACCTACAGCTCAATAGATAAACTTTACTTGGAAACTTATTTATTAAATCCCTCAACATTAAAGAAACAAGGTTCTCCCTAAACAGAACAAGATGCAAGCTCACAGGTAACTCTAAAGCGCAAGATAAATTAGCTAGAAAATAACATCAGCCCAACCAAAGAGAGACAGTAGAGTGACCCCTTCAATGCTCTAACTTATTAGCTAGTTGGCTTGTTTCTTCATAAGCAAAATGGTTCCATGACATGCATAAATAATTCAGAGTAACAAAGGCACATACAACTCACATTTGCCTCAGCAGCTGGATTTACATTTCCATTCACAGCAAATGCACCACCAAGAAGAACAATCTGCCCAATGTTCTTCGCAAATGCAGGATCTAATTCGATCGCCTGTTTAATAGGTCATCAGTTGGAAACAAAAATTAAAGTTCCCATAGTTAAACCTTTAAATGTGGCCAAGACATTACCAGTGCGATATTTGTAAGCGGGCCCAACGCCACCAAAGTCACTTTGCCAGGGTGATGCTTTGCCTGCTCAACCAGAAAAGCAGCTGCTGACAATTCAATTGGTTTCCCATTTGGTGGAGGAAAGTTTTGGTTGCCAAGTCCATCAGTGCCATGGACAAAATCAGCAATGCGAAGTTTTGTACCTTTCTTTACAAGAAAAAGGGCCAAAATGAGCTATTGAACAAGAAATTTTTAACTAGGTTGAAGAAAAAATTGCAACTCGGGCCAAATTAGAATTGAAATTGGAATAGAAACACTAATAGTCTGGTACAATGAAGAACAGGAAATTCAGACTGGCAGCACTATCACGAGACTGGGGATTCCACAATAGGAATTACTCTGCTAGTAAATCCAGAGAGGCTACTGATTACATTGTTTCTGATATTCAGTCAATCTCCTACATACCAGAAAATTGTTGATTGTTTATCTTTTCTCCAAAAACAAAGGCCTTATATACTACCCTGCCTCTTTCCTTTTCAGATGCATAGTTATTCAGCAGCAAAGCAAGAAATGCTTAGAAACATAAGAAATTAATCTGAAACAAGCTCAACTCTGAAACAGAGCATTCAACATAGAATTAATTAAGATAAGGAGGATGAGGACATACAGTTATTGTGACATGAGAGCCTTCAGCCACTGGGATATCAGTTCGTCCTGCAACTTCCAACTAAACCATGGGCAACATAAAAAAGCTACTACAGTTAAATAAACACGAAAGGGAAAATTTTCTTTGAGAAAAGATAGAAAAGCTACTACAGTCATAACACCTGGAATCGAAGTACAAAAAATCAATCAAACTTACAAACTTGAACTTGGTAAGTGGTAAGAGAATTTCATCGTTTTTAGTCACTAACTGTGACCTGGAAGCCTACTATTAGAGCACCGTGTCTTACCAAATGCAGGGCATTCCTGGTGGCCAGGGTCGTATAAACATTCCCGTATATGGTTGTAAGACCAATCACCTCCACTTCAGGTGATCTCAGGGCGACAAATATTGCCATGGCATCATCTGATTTGCATTAACGCCGTGTCATAGTTTAATAACGAGGTAATTACATCCTCCAATTATAGAAAGTAAAAAACAATTGTTTCACTCCAGTAGTAGCAACGCCTCAATTCCTTGAAAGTTGTTAACTTTCTTCGAAGTCCAGACCATGAACCGGACGAGATTCATAATCTTACACCTTTCTCAAGCTTTATGCACTTCTTGAGAAAAAACAGAAAGATAAATGGAACCAGGAGCATATTCCAATCGAAAGAAAGAAAAATTAAAACGAATAAACTGAAGCCATTCATGCTCTGCATCCCAAAAAAGCCTAAAAATGCCAACTTGGTAAATTACCCAAATCAAAATTTAAGCTTTGAACCTCTCCAAATCAAGAAACATACCAGAAAACATATATGTGTATGCATATGCATAAAGACATGAAAAGAAAAGGCATATACCAATGCCGGGGTCAGTATCGATGATGATCTTTTTAGGTTCTGTCGCCATGGCCCTGATGTATATAGATCAAAGGCAGACAATCAAGTGATCTGGCAGAGATGACAGTGAAGAGCTTGAGACCAAGAATATGGAGAGTACAAAAGTGCCACCTTTGATGAAAAGAATACTGTAAATATTCGTTGGCTCTCTTTTCCGACCCCTATATTCTATTACCAACCTTGGTCAATGGTAAGAGGCTCAGATGCCCAACAAGTCACCTTCAAGGTGGATCGAGGTGTCAGAAATCAGAACGGTGACCTTTGAGGAGTCATTGCTTTTGGTGAATTATCTAATTTAATAAGTTGGAGGTAGTTCAAAAATCATTATAAATGTTTTACATATTTTGAATTATTAGGCTAATGACATGAGATTCTCATACTCTTTTTCACTTTAGTTGAATGTCGGTGATACTGAAACTTGCAAGATATAGATGTGATTTCAATCTTTGACCATTTGTCACGAATTTTCTTTTAATTTAATAGTGGGAGTCCTATCCCGCTTGAAAGTTTTCGGCTTAAGTTTAAGCACAATCGAGTTTAAGCGATTTAAAGTCAGAATCAGACAAAACTTGATTATATATATATTAAAATAAAAAATATTTTTTAATTTTTATTCTTCATATTAGATTTGACTAAAATTGGGCTTATAAAATTTAAAATTTAAAAATAAATTAAAATTTAAACTCAATTCAAAGTTCAGTTAATTCGGATTTAACTCGTTAACTTTAACTCAAATAGATCCAGATCGGGCAAGCTTTGTCATACTAAATATATATATATATTTTTGATTACTTAGATGAAGCTATTTAATTGTTATAAGACTACATATATAAAAAAACCAATGTGATTAAACTTAGAAACCATGTGGTGATTAAAAAAATAAAAAGATTAGACTATTTGAGAAAGTGCAGCAAAAGGCAAGTATTCTTTTAGTAACTGAGGTTGGGTTTGATTTGGGTCATTAATGTCATGAACAATGTAATGTAATGATAATAAGTGACTTGATTAACCTATGTAATTATGATTGTATTATCAAAAGGTTATATATTTTATATACTTTTATATGAAAACCACATTAATGAAATATCCAATTACATCAATACATGATCTTTTAGATAAGGAAGAAAGCAAGCCTGTGCTTTTTGAAATTTGGCACATGCTACATGTGGTCATGTCTCACCTTAAGGTCTTGTTTGACCTTATTTGGCTAGATTATTAGAATGCATTATACTAGATTTAGACTTTCTATAATCTAAGCTTAATTCGATTTTTTCTTGTGATTTGATTTCTGAGTTGAAATTAAGTTAAATTAAGGAATTTATAATTAATTTATTTAGAATCGAATCGACATTATTTTAGTATAATTAAAATAATGTTATTTTATTTAAATTAATTTATGTTGAATGTGACTAATTGACTTAAGATTTAACCAAATTTGATTAGTGGCCAAACTCAAACTAAAGGTTTGATAAAGTACAAAGACATAAGGTTCCTCGATGTTAAAGGTTGCCGAGTTCGACCCATGGTTTGACCGTTACTTTAAAAATAATGCCATTTTTTAATAAAAATAATACGAACTATGGGTCGACCTATCCCTGCTTGTCAAGCTACGAGCCACCCCAACCCAGGGTCAAGTCGGGCTGGGCTCATTCATGTTCCTATTTTCACTATACGACGTTGAACATGCCAATTTGAGCACACCATAACTTGTAGCTAGAGGTGTTCAAGAAAACCCGCAAACTTGTGAACCGGACCTAAACTGCATGAACCGAACCTGTAAATAAGGTTAACCGAACCTGAGTTACCGAACCTGAAAATCAGGTTCAGGTTTTTAACTTGCGGTTCTAAGTTAACCGAACCTATAGCAGGTTAACTGAACCGAACTTGATTTATAGGTTCAGGTTTAAACCTGAACCTGAAACACCCAAAAAACCTGTCATATATTTAGATATAATTTAAGAGGATATTAATAATAATAAATTCACTAGTATTTGCTATATTATTTCTTGAGTAAAAAAAAAGGAAGAAAAGGAAAAAACTTCTTTAATTCTATATTATTAAACGTTAATCTTGAACATTGCTATTATAAGTAACAACTAATGCAACACTCAATACTTCTACTATTGATACGTGTAATTAATACGTGTCAAAATTATTGATAGAAGTATTAAACTATTAATAGAAAAAATTCATTAACTAAAATAATATAATCATTTAGAGATTAATTAAAGAAATTAGTAAGTGTAAAACACATTTATTAAGAAATCCTACAATTTTAGTTTTTTAAGGCACATATATTAGCTTGGATATTTATG
>JANZLC010000005.1:6925981-6937590 GCA_026413385.1 Erythroxylum gracilipes | reverse complement strand
CTTAATATTATCCGAATCAATCCGAAATTTCTTTAAACCAATGTACCCGGAAAATGTCATGAATGCATGCCACAATTCCAAAGAGACAGAACAGAAATCGGACTAAAGTTGCTTAATATGCTAACCCCTAATTTGGGATGTTACAAGTGCTACCTCAGATAATGCAGCAGGCTGAGACTATAGCTCTAGCTCGAGGTGATCTTGGCGTGGATTGTAACTATAAGCGGATCCGTAAGATTGGTGCAATAAAGTTTTGAAGTGCTACTGATCTGGAGGAGGGTGAGGTATTGTGCGAGTAAGCATAACTAGTTTTAGACTGTTCGTAGTGTACCTTGATGAGGAGTTTGCAGTACATTGTTTCATTATTCTAGAGCAACACATAAACTTGGTGGAAGTCAATGAAAATATCTTACAAGTCACAAGAGATGACTTAGTAGGAGTTTTAGAGAGTTTAGAGACAAACATACTCTGCAGATATATCGGGATCTGAAGAAGATGACGTTTATGATTTTGGTTGAGATGGAGGAGATGTGTGTGGTAGAGTACGAGGCTTATTTTGCAGTTTTGTCTAAGTATGCGCTGAAAGCTATGGCAAATCCAGAAGACAAATGTTACCAATTTGAGTAAGGTTTGAGAAGGGAGATTTGTTTAGGTTTTAGAATTGCTACTTTTGATTTCAAGAAGTTATTAGAGACCTAACTCAAAGTAGAAGATGTGATAGAGTAGGCAGAAGGAGAGGAGAGTTGAAGAGGAGATCAGAGAGTCATTATGGAGAGGGAAGTCAGTTTGTTGAGAGGAGAGCTACTCATTCGTGGTCTACTGGTACAGGGCTTCAAGGAGAGTCGATGCTACATCAAGCAGAAGTGGGAGTTTCTACAAATTTGGTGGATATTGGAGAGCTAGTAGGAATTTAGGACCGCATAACACTGCTAGTGCACCATCGGTTGGACTAGATAGAGGGGCTAGTTAAAGGTTCAAAGAACCTTTTAGTGGAGGAATTAGAGGGGTATATAGTTGTGTTACCTGCGGGAGAGTTCATAGATGACCATATTGGAGACTAATTAGGATCAACCACACATTCTATATCTATGGAGAGTGGGGGCATTTACAAAGAAGCTGTTTGATAGTAGGTAGTAGTGAGTGAGTGAGGATAGAGGAGGGAATAAGTGGTTAGAGTGGTGCTTTTGGTTTAGGTAGAGTTGGTAGTAGAGGTGGTAGTAGAGGGGTTGGATGTGGACTAATAATGTTTACAGGTATTTGTGAGACATCTTTAACACAAGGTCAGACTCAGGTGATGATATATTATATGACTAAGGAGGAGGTGCCCGCAACCAACAATGTCATTTCAGGTACGATTTTATTATTTGACATTGAGGCTTATGTGTTAGGGAGGAGGGGAATGTTAAGGAGGGATGATGGAATGGAGCTACTAATTGACTTGATAGTGATAGATTCAAGAGACTTTGATGTGATTCTCATGATAGATTAGTTGACACAACACTGGACTGTAGTGGAATGTTATGCAAAGGTGGTAATGATAGAGTCTTTAAGTAAATTGAAGGTGATATTTTTGGGGAGATCACATGGTAGTCCCAGTATATGTGATCTCAGCCATGACTACTAGACGATTGATATTGGATGAATGAGAGGCTTATCTAGCTCATATTATTGATACTAGAGAGGTGAGTCCTAAGCTAAAGGATATTCTATTGTAAGGGAGTTTTTGAAAGTATTCTTAGATGATTTATTGAGTTTACCGCTTCAACAGTTGATAGATTTCACCATTGAGACTGTATATGGAGTTGTACCAATTTCTATTGCACCTTGCAGTATAGTTACTGTTGAGTCGTAGGAGTTAAAAAATAGTTAGAGGAATTGTTGTAGAAGGGCCTTATTAGACAGAGTATATCGCCGTAGGGAGTTCTGGTGTTGTTTGTTGAAAAAAAGATAACAGTATAAGGCTTCGCATTGATTACTGACAATTAAATAAAGTGACAGTGAAGAACAAGTATCCATTTATAAGGATAGGTGATCTTTTGGACCGATTGGGGAGAGTTATCATATTTTCAAGATTGACTTGAGGTCAGGATACTGAAAGTTAAAGATAGCTGAGTCAGGTATTCTCAAGAAAAATTTTCATACTCGGTATGACTATTATGAGTTCCTGGTGATGTCTTTTGAGTTGACAAATGCACCAGCTACATTCACGAAATTAACGAACAAGACTTTTCAAGAGTAACTGGATCAGTTTGTGATAGTGTTCATTGATGATATATTAGTATATTCGGGTAAAGAGGAGCACTGGCAACATTTGAGGATTGTGTTATAGATTCTAAAAGAGAGACAATTTTATGTCTAGTAAGGGCAAGTTTTGCATAAAGTAGGTAGTTTTCCTTGGACATGTGGTATCCTAAGAGAGAGTGATTCTTAATTTTGCTAAGGTAAAGGAAATTATAAAGTGGGAGTCACCTTGAAATACATCAGAGGTGAGGAGTTTTTTTAGACTTGTTGGGTATTGTCAAAGATTTGTATAGGTATTTTCGATAATACCTATGCCATTGACCAAGTTGCTCAAGAAAGGAGTTCAGTTTCAGTAGATCGTGTAGTGTCAAGAGATTTTTAAGGAGCTTTAACAAAGAACGACCTCTAACCCAATTTTGGTTCTACCATTGAGTGGTGGAGGTTTTAAGGCGTATACTAATACTTGGAGGGTAAGTTTAGGGTGTGCATTGATACAATATGAGAAAGTGATAATGTATGCATCCTGTTAGTTAAGATTGCACGAGTTGAATAATCATACCCATGATCTATAGTTAGCAGTGATTGTTCATGCTTTTAGGATTTGAATACATTATTTATATGTGGAGATATTTTCAATTCTTACTGATCAGAAGAGTCTTAAGGATATTTTGACTTAGAATGTATTGAACTTGAGGCAGAGAAGGTAGATCGAGCTGCTAAAGGATTATAATTATACTATTTATTACCATTTGGGGAAGGCTAATGTTGTGATAGATGCTTTGAGTAGGAAAAGCTTAGGCGTGATGGTTAGTTTGAGCAGATATAGTACGACAACATTTGTAAAGTTAAGGACAATGAACACAAGATTGGAGATTAATAAGGTGAGTGGTTTATTGGCAATATTACAGGTTCAATCAGTTTTGAGAGATAAGATTGAAAAGGCACAATCTTAAAATTCTTATCTGATGTGAATAAGAGAAAGCATGCAATAGGGTAGGGAGACTAACTTTTTAGTGAGAGCAGATGGAGTCTTATTGATTAGGAGACAGGTTAGTGTGCCGAATGCATATTAACTACGAGAAGAGATTTTGAAGGAAGCTCATGTTACACCATATGCTATGCATCCTAGTACTACGAAAATGTATAAAAACTTGAGACCTTATTATTGGTAATCGATGATGATGAGAGGTGTGGTGGAGTTTATATCGAGGTGTCTAACCTATTAGTGGGTTAAGGCAGAGTATCAGGCACCAATAGGGAAACTAAGACCTTAGCCATTTTATAGTGGAAGTGAGAGAAGATTATGATGAATTTCGTGGTAGCGTTACCAAAAACCAGACATATATATGATTTAGTTTGGGTGATTATGGATATGTTGAATAAATCAGCTCATTTCTTACTTTTGCAACAGACAGACTTGTTAGATAAGCTCACCAAGTTGTATGTTGGTTAGATTGTGAGGTTACACATGGTTCTAGTGTTTATTATATCAAATCAAGATCCATAATTTACTTCTCGGTTATGAATGAGTTTATAAATAACTTTAGGGAGTATGTTTGATTTGAGTACTACATTTAATCCTTAGTCGGATTAAGAGTCAAAGTGTGCGATTCAGACATGGGAGGACATGATGAGAGCTTATGCGCTAAATTTTAAGGGTGATTTGGATAGATATCTCACTTTGATGAATTTTGCATATAATTACAGTTATCACTCTAGCATCAGTATGGAACCATTTAAGGTTTTATAAGGTAAGCAGTGTACAGATCCGATATGTTGGAATATTAATGCCATAATACAAGTAGACTTTATCTCCAAGCCATTATATTTAAATTTACATGATAATTTCCTGCAAGGTGGTAATGGGCCTCAAAGTTTTACAATCAATTCAATATTCAGTTATACATATGTGATTGCAAGTTTTGGATCCGAAACTAAGTAAACCCTTGTCCGTTGGGCCTGAAATTTAGGAGCATGCAAAGGACTTAGTTTTCTTATTCTTTCAGATCTTTAGTTTGAGTCTATATTGTCTAAGTTGTTTCCTAATAGTACTAGGAGTTTTCTTTTAAATCTTTAGTATGATTCCATATTATTTAGGTTGATTCCTAATAGTATTAGGCATTTTCTTTCAAATCTTTAGTATTTATCTAGATTGTTTCCTAATAGTATTAGGAGTTTTTTCTATTATAAATACAAGTTATAAGGTGTATTTTTTGTGGTTCAAAAATAAAAAGTTCAGTCTTCTTCTTCACAAATTCAAAATTGATTCCTTCGTTTTGTGTTGGTCTTTACGCCTGTGTGGCTTGTGACATCCTTGAGAGCTTTATCAACAATTGTGGTGCTTGGCTTTACTAAATGTTGTGGTGTTCTCTTGTTTTTTTCCCTTCGACTTTCAATATTTTCTATTCATTCAAACTAACAACCTTTGCTTTTACTCTCTCAAATTCAATTGGTATGCCTAGTTTATCCATCAGATTGGTATCAGAGCTCAGTTATTAAGGTTTTCTTAAGCCATAACGGTCCATAATTGAGCCTCTCTCACCTAAATTCGAAAGTTTCAAGTTTGATTTTACTATGTTTGGTACAAATATGGTGGCAAACACTAAAAATGACAACAACTAAACCAACGACAACAATTTGCTCATTTGGGGTGTTAGAACTTAAGATCAGAGGGATTCATGTTCAAATTGAAGACATCAACAATCAATCAGGCTACTTACAGATGTAAGATGCTAAGTGGAAACATTTTATGGAAGGTAGAACTTAAAAACGATAACGTGAAAGATTTAGAAGGACCTGTGACGAATCTGATGAGGAGCAAGAAGAAGAAGAAGAGTACGAATTAGAGAGAAGCAACCAAGATGTCCTAGACGTGGAGGTTACATGTACAAAGATTGCAACTTAAAGCTTAAACTCCCCGATTTTGAAGGTAAGAGTGATCCTGAAGTTACCTTAGATTTGATTTGTAGAGCTGATCGTATGTTTGAGTATAAAGCCCATATGGATAAGGACATTTTTAATTATGCTATCCTTAAGCTAGCTGGCTTAGTGGGAATTTGGTATGATGATATGCAATGTGAGCGTTAAAAAGAGAAGGAAGAAGAATTAAGACTTGGATTTGTTTAAAACGCGAGATCAAAGCTAAATATGTTCCTAATAATTATAGGCAAAAGAATTATGTAAAGGAAACAACTTTAAATCAAACTTGCTTTGTTAACAAGTATATTGATGAATTTGAGAAGTTAACGATGTTGAGTCGTAACAAGGAGGATCCAGATCAGAAGATGGCTTGATTTTTGGAAGGATTAAGTTTGAAAGTCAAGGATAAGGTGGAATTACAACCTTATTATAACTATAGTGATTTGTGTAAACTTATTTTACGTGTTGAACAACAAGTTAACATAAAACCATATTAGAGGTCGTTTCCATAACAAAAGAATTCTACGATGCCTTCTACTTCTGTCCCTTCGAGTTCTAAAGCTAATTCAAGTGAGAAGAAGCAATATTAGAAAGGAAAAGGTACTTTGAACATGAAAGAATTTGATAAGAACAAGAGTCGATGTTTTAAATGTCATGGGTATAGGTATATTCAATCTAAATGTCCTACAAACAAAATCATGACAATTCAAGAATGTCAAGAAATCGATGCTTTGCTAAATTCTTTGTCCATTAAGGAGGTGAAAAGGAGTTAGATATTAGAGGAGATTACGAAGGAAGAGTAGAGGATGTGGTTGAAGGTGACGAGGAAGGGCCTAGTCTTATAATTCAGCATGTTTTGAAGGCTGCTCCTTCTCCAAGTGAGTCCTAACGTGAACAATTGTTCTATACGAAATGCAAGGTGCAAGGAAGGCTATGTAACATGATCATTAACAGTGATTCTTGTACCAATGTAGCTTCTACGATGCTCGTGGATAAACTAAATTTGTCTACTCTCAAACACCCAAGACCTTACACAATTCGATGGCTTAATAAAGGTATTAATTTGAATTGTTTCCTTTACAATTGGGAATGAGTATCATGATCAGGTACTATGTGATTTGATTATGATGGATACATGTCATATCTTATTAGGACGTCCATGGCAATATGATCGAAAAGCTCAACATAATGGAGTCTCTAATTGCTACACCGTTGAGAAGGATGAGAAAAGACTTGCGCTTGCTCCTTTATCTCCTTCTAAAATATATGAACTAAACATGAAGCAATCTAAAAGGGAGAATCTGATTATTGGGAAGAGTGAAATTATTCGAGAATTTGCAGAATCACAAGTAATATATGCATTAGCTTCAAAAGAGGTCCATGAAAATCTGATTGATTCTTACCCACTAGATCTCAAGCCTCTTCTGGATGAGTATGCTGATGTGTTTCCTGATGATTTGCCTATAGGTTTGCCTCCCATTAGAGGGATCGAGCATCAAATAGACTTGATTCTGGGTATACTTTTGCCTAACAAGCCCGCATATAGATGTAATGCAGAAGAACCGAAGGAGCTTCAACAACAAATCAATAAGCTTATAAGACTTGGATATGTGCGTGAAAGCATGTCACCATGTGTTGTACTAGCTCTTTTTGTGCCACAGAAAGATGGTTCGTGGCGAATGTGTATTGATAGTCGTGCAGTGAACAATATTACCATCAAATATTGCTTTTTCATGCCTCGCCTGGATGATATTTTGGATGAACTCCATGGTGCTCAAATGTTTTCGAAGATAGACTTAAGGAGTGGTTATCACTAGATTCGAATGAGAGAAGGTGATGAGTTGAAGACCGCATTCAAGACTAAGTATGACTTGTACGAATGGTTAGTAATGCCCTTTAGTCTCACTAATGCTCTGAGCACATTCATGCAACTTATAAATGAAGCATTGCACCCTTTCATTGGCAATTTTATTATTGTATACTTAGACGGTATTCTAGTTTATAGTAGGAGTAATGAGGAGCATATGTTGCACTTAAGAATGCTTTTCGACATGTTGAGGAAGGAGAAGTTATATGGGAAGATTGACAAGTGTACTTTCATGGTAGATAACGTCATATTCCTTGGATATGTTGTGTCTAAAGATGGTATGTCTGTTGATAACTCAAAAATTGATGCTATTAAATCATAACCAACTCCTAAATCTGTTAGTGAAGTGTGTAACTTTCATGGATTAGCTTCTTTTTATCAGAGATTTGTGAAGAATTTTAGTTCTATTATGGCATTGATTACTAAATGTATAAAGAAAGGGAAATTTGAAAGGAGTGATTTTGCACAAAAGGCATTTAAATTGATTGGGAAGTTGTGTTCCGCTCTTATATTATCTCTTCTTGATTTTAACGAGCTATTTGAAGTAGAATGTGATGCTAGTGGAGTCAAAATAGGGGCTGTACTTGTTCAAAAAAAATGTTGTATTGCTTATTTTAGTGAGAAGCTTAATAGATCTAAATTGAATAAGTCTACTTATGATAAAGAGTTCTATGTAATTGTTCAAGCTCTTAGTCATTAGAGTCATTATTTATGACCTAAGCCTTTTGTGTTGCATAGTGATCATGAAGCATTAAGGCATATTAATGGGCAACAAAAACTTAATCAACATCATGCTAAGTGGGTTGAGTTTTTACAATCCTTTACGTTCTCATCAAAGTATAAAGATGGACTCACTAATGTCATATCTAATGTGTTTTCAAGGAGGTATTCTATGCTTGCAACACTTAATTTAAGGCTCATTAGATTTGAAATCATCAAGAATTCTTATGTAGGGATGAAGACTTTGTTGAATTATTTGAACTTTACAAAAAGGGTGTGCATAACCAGTTTGTAATTCAGGATGCTTTTCTCTTCAAAGGAAATAAATTGTGTGTTCCAAAGGACTCATTTCATGATTTATTGATTCATGAAGCTCATGGTGTAGTACCCCACTACCATAGAGTAAATACCAGAATACCCCGAAGGACATTCCAATGCATAACCTATAATAATGGTATGTTAGGGTAGCCATTACAATCATTTAATCATGACATCATCATTTATATCTTCTTATAAGACATCATTTATAAAGACTATATTTTAAAACCAAATTCCTAATTTCATTTCTTGAAAACCGAATATACATTGTTCCTTTTCAAAATCATCAGAAATATGTACACTATCAAAACCCAATACAAAATATACTACATGAAAGAGGAATTATACAAAATGTCTAACTAAATCCTTCAGTCCTAGCTGACTGACCTTTGAGCTATTTCTTTTTCACAAAAATAAAAGATTTAAGCTTCTTGTAGAGTCTCCCAGTAGTTAATGTCCTACTAGGGCAACTTTGTTGTTCTTTCTGACCAAGAAAATGGAGTAATTTGAAAACACTTTCTTTTAAAAAATTGTTCTCCTATCTCTTAAGTTTCTAATGACACCAAAATCATTCAATTTGATTCAGTATTTTGAAGGTTATACTCTAAATACTTCGGACTATTCTTAAACTGAAATAGTACTCTGTACTCAACTTCAAGCCAAAATCTGGAATTCTTAGAGATAGAATTAAAATTTGATTTCTTTAGACAATTTGTAGTCTTATGTCTCTAGTTTACTTTAAATTAAGAATCATCTCATTTGGAAACTTATAGATCAAGATTATAGCCAAACGACCGAAGCATGTTCAATGAAAATACTCTATTCAAGAAATTCCAGAACTCCTCATCAATTTTGTCCCAAATTCACCAATCAATCTCTTCCAAATGATTTCAGATGGCTATTTTTTTAGGTACAGATGTAGAACAATGTATTTCGAGTCTATTGGTTCAAATTTCATATCATTTGGAGGTCAGGAGAAGAAGTTATGGTCAAAAGAATAAGGGATGTTTGAAATAGTCCCTCTTCAGTAGCCATAAAAGTCACGATCGTGCAGGAGCACGATCATGAGATTTCAGTTGCATTGTGCACGATCATGCTTTTCCAAATTCTTTCACAAAGTCACGATCATGCAAAAGCACGATCGTGCTTTTCCTCCTTTTTCGAAAACTCTGCAGATTTCTTTTTCTTCAGTTCTTTCACTTAAACCAACAATTTCTAACTTATTTCTACCCCCATTTCGACTCTCATTTAACTCAAATCATTTTCAAACAAATCCAAAATCCATTACTTCTCATAGACATCAAAAACAGAAAAAATCATTAACTCATCTTCTACATTTTCTGCATTTCTTCACTGCTGCATTTGTTCTTTCATCTTTTTGCATATTCATTCACTACAAATTCTTCATTTTCTTCGTAAACTTTCATTTTAATCATTCTTCCTCATATCTCGACATCACCTTACACCTATTATTTTTCTCTAAATTCATTTGAGTTCATTCTTAAATCACCCAAAATATTTTATGCACATGGCTGAGAAGAAAACAAAGCATTCACTTATATTTTCTTCAAAAAATTTCTACACCAATTTATACACGTTTTCATTGCTCTTTCAAACTCAAAGATCATTTCAACACTCTCTTATAACATTTTTATCCTCAAAACACACAAACAAAAATATCAAAATATTCATCCTATGCCTAAGGTATACATGAAAAATAACCATTTTCTCATGATCATTTAATGCTAAATTAATCACCAAATTTATATCATATACCAACAACTCATAAGGATTTACATGTACTTACTTGTTAAAACTTCAAATTCTTCAAAATCTCGAGAAGTCCTAATTCCTCATGCAACCACGTACATCATCTTAAAGGTAGTTTGCGTTAGGTTTTTCTCGAGGCAAAAGAAGTAGATAACAAAGTATGAGTGGTAATAGATAGAGGAAAGCAATGTTTAACTTTGGTAAAGGTTCGGTAAACCAAATCAGTGAAGAAAAAGCTAGAAGAAGAAAGCTATGAAGAAGAGAACTAAGTTAAGAAACAACAGTAACTTAGTCTTTCAAGTTTAAAAGAAACATGGGTTTAAAACTTGGACAGTTGTCCAATTTCTAAAGCTTTAACTAGTTCAATCTTCTCCAAATTTTACTCCAAATTGTCTCTAAATTTTCAATATCATTATCTCACAAATTCTAAAGTCATTTCTAAAATTTCTTTATTATCATTTGATTTTTATTTCTATTTCCATTTATCAATTTACTTACCACTTGGCATTTTTTCTAGTCCGGTAATACCCAACATTTTCGAAAATTTTCCTAAAATTCTCCGAAAGTTCTAAATCACTAAATACACTCTCCAAATTAGTTTCAATACAAATAAATCACAATTCTTAATAACATTACATATCACATATATAAATCAACTATACCCCAAAAAATGTCAATGAATGCATGTACAATTATTTTAATGTGCAAAATTTTCAACAATCACGCATATGTGTATGTCATAATATGCATGAGCATGAAATGCACTTTCTAATCTCTCAGTAATCTCTCATATATAAACTATTCTAGCCTCAATATGGGTAATGGGATGTTACACATGGTGGTAATCTTGCTGTCCATTTTGGTATTCAGAAGACTTATGAAATTCTTCAAGAACACTTCTACTAGCCTCGTATGCTTGGTGATGTGCAATCTATTGTTACTCGGTGTGGTATTTGCCAAAGAACAAATAGTACTTTTCATTAAGGATTTGACATACCTCTTCCTATTCCAAAACGACCATGGGAGGATATTAGTATGGATTTCATTATTGAATTACCTCGCACACAGCGTGGTAAGGATGTAATTATGGTAGTTGTAGATCATTTCTCAAAGATGGCTCATTTGTTGCATGTTATAAGACTAATGATGCCTCTTATATTATTGATTTGTACTTTAAAGAGATTATTCTTCTTCATGGGGTACTAAAAAATATTATTTCTGATTGAGATTTGAAGTTTTTGAGTCATTTTTGCCAGACTCCATGGAAATTACTTAGAACAAAGCTATTATTTAGCAGTGCTCACCGTTCACAAATTGATAGCCAAACCGAAGTTACAAATTGCACTCTCGGTGCCTTGTTTCATGGATTAGTGAGTAAAACCACCAAAGATTGCGATTTAAAACTTGCCAATGCTGAATTTGCCTATAATAGATCTCCAACACGTGCTACTAGAGTATCTCCTTTTGAAGCTGTTTATGGCGTGATTCCTTACATCCCTATGGATTTACTTCCTATTTTAAAGAAAGAATTGGTGAGTATAGATCAATAAAACGGATACTGTTCCGTTTCGGCCGTCGGCCGGTACCAAAACGGAAAAAAAATGTACCGAGTTTTGATTCAGCTCGGTACCGGTCGGTACCATCAATACCGGTACCGTAGGGACCGATCCGTAAAAATTAAAACCTTCAGGGACTAGTTTGCAAATAAAAAAAATTTAAACCTAAACATCTACCCGACCCCCCCCCCCGACCTTCTCTTCTTCGGTTTCTCTCC
>JANZLC010000005.1:6915851-6925881 GCA_026413385.1 Erythroxylum gracilipes | reverse complement strand
TTTATATTAATTGTGGTTATTATTTATATGTAAAATATTTAAAAATTATTGTTATTTCAAATTAATTGTCATTATTAATTATTATTAAGATTTTTGAAAGCATGGTTGATGTAAACAGTAAAGTAGTAAAATATACAGTACAACTGTATAATATATCAATATGGACTATTTTGTAATTTTTAAAAAGTTTTGGGACTATTTTATAAATTTAAAAAATATCCCGAAACGGTACCCGGTACCGACCGGTACCGGTACAGTTCCGTTACAGAGCCCAATCCGGTACCGAACCCGGTACGGTATTCGTAACATTGGTATAGATGCAAAGGCCAAGGTAGAGACAATAAAGAAGCTTCATGAGCAAATTCGTGCAAAGATAGAAAAGATTAATAAGAGTTACAAGGCTTGTGTTAATCGTTTTCGCAAGAAATTGAGCTTTCAACCTGGTAATCTGGTTTGGATTCATCTTCAAGAGGAAAGATTTCCAAGCAAAAGGAAGAATAAGCTTATGCCCCGTGCTGATGGATCATTCAAAGTACTTGAATGAATTGGAGACAGTGTATATAAGATTGATCTTCCAGGAGATTATGGAGTTTCTACTACATTCAATATTGGTGATCTGTCTCCTTACTTGAACGACAAAGATTTGAGAACAAATTCTTTTCAAGAGGGGGAGAATGATGTCGTAGCACAAGTGAACTTTATCTCTAAGCCATTATATTTAAATTTACATGATAATTTCGTGCAAAGTGATAATGAGCTTCAGAGTTTTACAAACAATTCAATGTTCAGTTGTATATGTGTGATTGCAAGTTTTGAATATGAAACTAAGCTAGTGAAGCCTTATCTGTTAGGACTGAAATTTTAGGAGCATGCATAGGAGTTAGTTTCCTTATTCTTTTAGATATTTAGTTTGATTTTGTATTGTTTTCCTTATTCTTTTAGATCTTTAGTTTGATTTTGTATTGTTTAAGTTGTTTCCTAATAGTCCTAAGAGTTTTCTTTTAGATCTTTAGTATGATTCCATATTATCTAAGGTTGATTCCAAATAGTACTAGGAGTTTTCTTTCAAATTTTGATTATGATTCTATATTATCTAGATTGTTTCCTAATAGTATTATGAGTTTTTTTTCTACTATAAATTGGGGTATAAGGTGTATTTTTTGTGTGATTCAGAAATACAAAGTTCAGTCTTTTTCTTTACAAATTCAAAATTGATTCCTTTGTTTTGTGTTGGTCTTTATGCCTGTGTGCCGATGACACTGTCGAGATCTTTATCAACAATTGTGGTGCTTGGCTTTATCAACTATTGTGGTGTTTTCTTAGGTTTTCCCTTCGACTTTCAATATTTTCTATTTTTTCAATTGGTATGCCTAGTTTATCCATTATATATAGAGGATGCCAAATTATTGGAGGGACCAGAGTTGGTTCAAGAGACAGTGGAAAAAATAGGGGTGGTAAGGTGATGCTTAAAGTTAGTTCACAATCGACAAAAAGAGTTTTCCTGATCAACATCATTGAGAAATGGAGTACGATGTTGGAGATATGGTATTCTGCAGGTATCACCTTGGATAAGAATTTTGAAGTTTGGTAGAACAGAAAAGTTTAGTCCAAGAAGCATCGAACCATATAAGATTATACAATGTATAGGGTCGTTAACTTACAAATTAGCCTTACCTCTACAGTTATCACAGATTTATGATATGTCCTATGTGTTTTTTTTTTAATTTAAAGAAATATATTACCAAAGCTGGAAATTATAATATACAATCCTATTACAAGGATAATTACAAAATTACTACAACCACTACTATACTACTAAAAACATTCCATAACCACATAAATTAGCTAAATAAACCATATCATTATGAGTTCTTGTCTAATGGTGTCTTGCTTCCTATTTGCTATGATTAACTCTTTAATCAAGTTAACTATAATGGCATCGAGCTCATACTTGTGTTGTTCCACTTCCTTAAATAAGTGTCTATTCCTCTCCCTCCATATGTGATATATCACCATTTGAAACGAGGTTTGGATGATGAGACCATCTCGCCTCGAGGTCTGGAATACCGTATAACATCATTCAACACCTCATTCCATTCATAAGAGAAATTTAGTATCCCTATCATATGCAAAATTCTGCTTTGCACCACTTTGGTATATTCATATTCAAAAAACAAGTGATTTCTACTCTCATTGACATGTTTACACAACACACAAAGGGGATCATAGCTACCAAACCATCGGTCCTTCGTTCTCAATCTATTTTTAATAGCCAACCATAAGAAAAAAGCAGATTTGGGACATAATACCTGTTTCCATAACAAATCAGGCCATGGTACCTCTTCATGCAGCTCTCTCCCTATATCGTGTGCCGATTTGGTTGTAAATTCTCCACCTTGATTTGCTGCCCAAATCAGCTTGTCCGTTTGATTTCGAAGTTGCACACCATTCACATAATGTTCAAGTAAGTGGCCAAATCTGTAACTATTCAACTGTGCCCTCTTCTGAACTATCCATGCCATTGTAGCTTCCTTAGAGATACGGTTTCTAAAAACTATTAAATATGTCCGCAACCATAAAGGGTTGAATTCATTCCAATTGTCAAACCAGAAATATGTATCCTCTCTATTCTCAACCCTACTTTTAATAATAGGATAAATCATGTCTCGTAGATGCAATAAACTTTTAAAAATCCAATAATGTTCATAACTCGATTGAATTTGCCAAAAACTCAGCCCATTAAGGTGATAAATTTGCACCCACTTGACCCACAACGCTTCTTTATCCACAAATAATCTCCATATTCTTTTCATATGTAATACCCTTTGCATTTGTGTGATCGAAATAATGCCCAATCCCCCTTGTTTTTTTGGCACTACAATATTACTCTACTTGACTTTGGCTCCCTTGCAATTGTCATTCTTACCAGTCCATAAAAAGGATTTCAATACCCTCTCCGTTTCCTTTATTACTCTCTTTGGAATTACCTTATAAGCAGCCCAATGTACATGTATGTTATTCAACACTGAAACAATAAGAGTAACTCTAGTAGCAAATGATAGGAAACGATTTTGCCAAGCATTGATCCGACCTTTCAATTTTTCCAACAATGGCAAGAAATCAGAAAATTTAGGCTTACCTGAAGTGATCGATACTCCCAAATACCTGAACGATGTTTCTTGGAGAGGCAACCCCACCAACCTACTAATCCACTCCGGATTACGAACATCTGAAGACAAAAAATTCCACTCTTCTGTACATTCATCTTCATCCTCGACCAACTAGAAAAAATGTTCATCAAGTTCATCATCATCAATAGCACATGTGGTTCAGCCTTACAGAATAATATCACATCATCGGCATACAGTAAGTGTGACAATTTCATTTCCCTACATTTATAATGATACTGATATAGCCCATTACACTCCACCATTTTAGTCAATAGTCTTGAAAGCCCCTCCATCGCCAGAGTGAATAAGTAAGGGCAGAGAGGGTCCCCTTGCCTAATCCCTTTAGTGATCATAAATGATTTCGTAGGAATCCCATTTATTAACACACTCATGGAAATAGTTTGAAGACATTGAAGTATCCAATGACAAAACCATGGAGGCATACCAATCCTTTCCAAGCGATCCTTCAGATATCCCCATCCAATCGTATCATAAGCTTTATAAAGATCAATCTTTAAAGCATAATTGTTAATCTTTTTTGCCTGTATGATATTCTCCCAACAATTCTTACATCATCAATATGTTATCCTCAATACTTCTCGAAGGGAGAAAAGCCATTTGGGCTTTGCTTGCCATTTTAGCCAATACACACTTCAGACGTTCAGCTAAAAGAGAAGATATTATTTTATACACTTTTGTGTAGCACGAAATTGGACGATAGTCCGTAATCCTTTCTGGTTGCTCCTTCTTAAGAATCAAACACAAGTAAGTATGATTGATCTCCTTAGTAACTTACCAGACGAAAAAAACTCTAACACCACTTTCATTAAGAGTTGTCCTGTGATATCCCGAGTTTGTTGAAAAAATCCAGTCGAGTATCTATCAGGACCAAGAGCTTTTGAACCGTTTAACCGAAACAAGGCCTCTTTCACTTGTTGAGCTGAAAAGGAGCATTTAACATTTTCAATCTATCTTAACTTAGAGAGAACTCCAAAACACCCTTAACCCCAAAACCATTCCCTGCACTTTCGGTATTTCCCATGAGTTTGAACAAAAAAATCCCTGATGTGTTCAGTAATTGCCTATTGACCATGCAACACATTACCCCTTCATCTAATGGTATTGGTATTTCGCCTAGCTAGAATAGCTGCTTGAAAAAACTTGGTATTGACGTCACCCTCTTTAAGCCAAGTTTGTCTAGCCTTTTGTTTAAGGATTAAATCATGCAAGTTCAAAACTTCTTGGTATTTTTTCATTCAATCAGCCTCAAGCACTCTTAAGCTATCATTAAGGGGGTCCCTATAACATTGCTTATGTAACTCAGCCAAGTTGGTATGCATATCCTAAATATTTTGAGTTCTATGCTTACTAAACTTTTTGATCACTCGTTTGACAATCTTCAATTTCTGCATCAATTGAAAAGCTTGATACCCTTTTACCTCAATCCTCCAAACTTGCGAAACATACGGCTGTTGAATTAGAATGGACGCATGTGATCAGAGAATTCTGGTTCTCCAAACACAGCTGAAGCAAGCGGAAAAGAGCTTAGCCACTATTGATTTACCAATGCTCGGTCAAGTTTCTTCCTGATAAACATATGTCCTTTTTGTTTGCTTTTCCAGGTGAACCATCTTCTAATTCCTCTGAGATCCACTAGATCAGTGCATTGAAATAGCCGATTGAGTTCAACTCCTGCACCTCCATGAAATTGCACACCTCCCTCTACTTTATTAGAATGATGACAACAATTAAAATCTCCTACCACTATCTACGCCCCTTGCATCCCTGCACGTAACTCCAGTAGCTCCTTCCACAAGTTAACTCTTTGGAAAGCAAAATTCGACGTATATATTAATGTAATCACAACTGAAACTTCCCAATTAACCCACACTGTAAATGCATGAATTGATCCCCCTTTTTGAGCACTCAAACCTCTACTTTGTCTGAATTATACGAACATAATATTCGACCATTATAATGATGAATGTGATTTGAAATGAAACTCCATTTAGTCCCTAAAAAGCTAATCCCTTCCGATCGGCATTGGCCTTTATTTTTGTTTCGAGAAGTCCTACCAAAACAGGTTTTTTTCCTCAACTAATTGCTTTACCATCAAATTTTTAAAAGGGTCATTAAGACCCCTCCTATTCCAAACTAATAATGACATATTGAGAGCAACTTAAAAAAGACACTTAAGGGACATCACCCCTTTGTGCTTTTTTTTCTTACCTTTCTTCCTTCCCATATTTCTTTTAGCAAGTCCCACCGAAACCTAATTTGTGCCCCCCACTTCATTGTCTGACCCTGCTTCTTTCCCAATACTAGTACTGTAACGCCCCAAAATGTTTTATGTCTTCATTAGCCTCCCCATCCATCTTCTTTGGTTCTTCAATCAATCCTTTGACTTTTCTACTAGATAATGGCAACTCTTCTGCTGTTACCTTATCACAAGTTCTAGGTATATGGGGACATAAGGAATCCCCAGTATCCTCATACCCACTATTAATTTCCTTCTTATCTCATCTTTAAACTGCCCTTGTTTGATGATCATTCAACTCCTTTTCAGTTTGCATGGACATTTCTAGTGACATCCCAGTCTCCATTACCTTCCCTACAGTAGCTTTACTCCCTGAATCTGACCATTTATAGCTACACGCAATGGCTCAACCACATTGACCTCACTCCCTTTCTCCACCCTATTCATCCCCTGGTCTATAGGCCTTTCTTGATCCTCAGTACTTTTCACTTCATCACTAGGTCCGCATGCCAATCAGATTGAAATATACGACCAGTAGCTACCCATTTTTTACCTACCATACTTGGCTTCCAGGGATATGTTAAGGTAATGACATCTCTGACCATCTTCCCTGACTCTCCAAGTCGCATGATTGGTAAGGATTCAGGCAGAACTGCATCTTTTAGCAATTCGATACAAATCTTAGCATAACCTATTCTATCCATTGCTGGCGTCTGAGAATCCATGCAGATAGGTTTGTCTAATACACTAGCCAAATGACTCAGCCCTCCACCGTCCAATACTCCATCGGAAGACTATGAAATTGGACCCATAATGGCATCACCTCTATCGAGCCCCTATCCAAACCCAACCCTGGTTTCCATTGTCTTAAGAATAAGGGCTGGTCACCTATGTGCCACGGTCCTTGTTCTATTATCTCACAGATATTTGAATTCTGAGGGAACTTAAACAGTATCGACCCATCTTCCATTAGCATAGCTTTTTCAAATCCTTTCTTACTCCATCTAGCCTTTGCCCACGCATTAACAGCTAGGAAAGCCATTCTTTTGGACCAGAAAAATCCAACCAATGCGTTGGACCAAGCTCGTGCGCCAGGTTGTAACAACTATAAAGGGGGAGAAACAAAACCATCTTGTAACACATTCTGGTAATATTTGAGCTTACCTTTATTGTGTTGAACTCTAATCTTGTCGCTCCAGGCTCCACCTCTCACTGCCTTCTCCGAATGGACATCTCCAGAAACCTTCGACATTTCCAAGTTGTCTATCTGTTTTCCTGTGAACTGCTCTCAAGTTAAAGAAGGGAAGGAGGCTAGTGATGGAGACGGTTCACCCATGGTTCCAGTGATTTACCGGCTGGCGTCCTGTTCTGTCTTCTGGAAAAGACAAACCGCACCACCGGATGTAAGCACGGATCGAGTTTGGAAAAGGTATCAAGAAAGGGCATAAAGGTAAAAAGCAAAAGAAGCAGGAATTCAAATTAAGAGAGAGGTCAGAGCATCGCATTAACTGTAGAATTAAATTGACTTTGATATGTCTTATGTGTTAATGTTGAGAAAGTACTGATTGGATCCTAGCTGTATTTTATCGAAGCTTGAGATCAAGGTTTAAAAAGAGATGACTTATAAAAAGGAACTAGTGAAGCTTTTCTGTGGATAAATTAGAAATTAAGGAGACAAGAGATTCCAAAAGAGGCTACTTGAAAAGTAGAGGATGAAGTTTGATGTCAGTGTTATTTGTTTGGATCTTTAAGTACGTAATTTAATTTAGAGTACAAAATTATTTTAAGAAGGGAAAATTATAAAGTATACAAATCCAACCCTTTAACAAAGACCTAGCCCATCCCATTAAAAATAAAGAGGTGCAGATATATATATATATATATATAAGACAACAACTGTTTTTGTAGAAACTAACAAAATGCAAACTCCCCTTCTCCTTCTCTATATTTTCAGGTAGTAAAGGTACAAACATAACATCTTTCTCCTGCATGTGAAGCTTTTTTCACATATTTACTCATTTTGTTTGTTTTGCAGTAGATTAGAGAAGATATTGTAAAGATTAACACCTAAAAACTCTATTGGAAAGGTATAGAACTTCATATAGCTAAGAAGGAAAAATTTAAGCTAAATTTCATCCCTTTTATTAGTGATTTTCATTCGTCCTAAAGTAGTTTCTAGTTGAAATTATGTTGTGATTGTTTGTGATAACAATTTTGATAAAATTGGAAAAAATGGAGAAAAAGTGGTTGGAGTGAGAAAAGAAAGATGTTAGGAGAAGAGGAGGGAATGACATTAGAGTGGAGAAGATGAAAACAATTTTTGGGAAAAAAGAAAAAGAAGGAAATTGGGTATTTATAAAATTTTAATATTAATTAAGGGTAAAATAGAAACTGTAAATATTTAAGGGTAAAATTAGAATTTAATTCTTAAATTTTTTTGAAATAATTGATTATGTAATTATAAAAAAATTGGCTAAAATATAATTTAAAAAATTTGGAACGTCACGTGAAACTGACCTACCGTCTAACATTGGCTCAAATCTGCTGTATAGCGGATGATGTAATCAACAAAAGTTACGAAAATGCATCTCTACCGTTTGGTTTATGGTGGTCTTATGAACAACTGTTTCTTCCAGTGGAGGAACATCCTAGTGAAGAAGGTGAAGCTAATGTTAGTCAAAGTACTGAGATTCTAAACCAAAATAAGAGCAAATTGAGTATTACAAAGTGAAAGGTGAAGGTCATGTTAAAGTCAAGATACAGGAGGATGATACCCTTTCAATATTACAATCAGCGATCCAACGCATTGATACACGTCCTGGGTTAGTTTTGACCTTGTAGTTGAATGAGTTTGAGTCACAGTCACAGAGCAGTTGGGAAAGAGTAGAAGGTTGCCTGTTATTTCAAGTCTAATATCAGATTAACATATATGCTGTGTGAGCTTAAAGATGATTAACCGCTTTGCTTTGGTTAGAGAATCTGAAGAGTTGTTGGTACTTAATATGCCTTGGACGTCATACTAGGCTTTAGCCTTTCATTTAAGAGACAGTATTACGATACACTTTCCATGTGCACACGCAAACATGATCGATTTTCAAACTTCATTTTTAATCCCTTTCAAGAACCAAGTTGGTCAATTAATAACTGAAAGGGGAGTAATCATCCCCAGGAGTGCAGAACTAGGAAACTTGTTTTATCATTTAAAACTATTAACGGTTACTTGTGCTGATGGTTGACGTCAGAACTTAGAAGTTCATGGTTACGACTTGTCAACTGAAGTACCTTAAACCTTATCTAGATTAGTTGATATGTATGGCATCAAGTAAAATGTCTCCAAATTGGATACTGAATATGATAATAATCTGGGTTAACACTTGCCTAGAATGTTGACGATATCCAAATGGAGCCATCATTATCTTTTGCACCAACACTCTCTATAGACGGCATGTCTTTTTAATGGTCCATGCGAAAGGGAAATGAAGGATAACTTGAATCAGAAAAGCTAACATAAGTTTTAATGTTTCGTCTTTAGGCATAAATATGATGCTTCTGTAGTCCAGGTATGTGAATGTTTTGGAAGGAATATTCTAAGAGGCAGGGGAAGGTACACAGGGCTTATTGTAAGATAGTCAACTGATTCATGCCGGCTTCTGTCAGCCATGGACGAACAGTGACAGAAAAAGCGAACTATTTTCAACCACCAATGGCTGCCTTGTTCAGCGAACTGTACAGAAACTGCGAAGAGGAGAAGGATGCGTGTTACCGCCCACAGAATTACGACAGCAGAAGTCAACAAACAGAAACGTTGGCAATAATCGAACTTTAAGGACCGAACCAGCACAAGCCACTTTGACATGTTAAAAACATTTAACCTGATAGTAGTATAAAGCAAAGGAAAGATGAAGAAGGGGTCAAATCCATTGACGTTTTTGTCAAATACAGGCTGCTTTTTAGCTTGGAGGACAAAAGAATTGCAAATTGGCAAGCAAAGTGCTAGAAGGTATCTTCTCGCCTAAGCCCCACCTGCTCATCTAAACGAGGATATGTTTGTTTATTTCCGAGGACCAAAATGAAAAAAGAAAGAAACAGCTCATGTTGTCATTTTAATCTTTTCTTAGTTTGATTGTTTGCGTGTACAATAAATTGCCGTATCACTATAATCCTATTTAAAAGTCTAATCTTTTATTATAAAAATAATTTCTCCCGCCAAACTTTAGTTATTTGTCACTGACACGAGACGTTTGTATATAAGTTTCAGTCTCAAGCACTTGACACGCGACATATAGATATACACACACAACGAAATACTCTTTTATTTATTATATACACTTGTCCTTCTTAGTGCAATTTTATAAGAAACCACGAAAACTAGAGATACAACTTTATATATATATATATATATATATATAGAAAAAATTTATTTACATAATAATTTAACGTGTCAGTTTTACTTATTTAGGGGCCGTTTGGTTCCACTTTTATTTTTCTGTTGTTGTTTTTGGTTTCTGTTTCCTGTTTTTAGTTTTTGTTTTTTTTCCTAAAAAAACGAAAACCTGTTTGGTTGAGATTTGCAATATAAAAACTGAAAACAAAAACCTGTTTG
>JANZLC010000005.1:6902294-6915751 GCA_026413385.1 Erythroxylum gracilipes | reverse complement strand
ATCGAGATAGAAAATAGGGATATGTTGTTTTTCTGTCGAAGAAAACTTGTTGTCAAAATTCAGAGAAACGATGTTTTCTGGTTTCTGTAAAATTGTTGTGGTTTTTTTATTTTCAGAAACAAAAAATCATAACAGAGTAAACCAAACACGTTTTACTTATCTGTTTTTCTTTTTACAAAAACGGAAACAAACAGCCCCTTACTCTTTAACTTGCATCACTCTTTTATTGTCACATCTATACGTAGGTTTACTAGAAAGAGCCTCTCTATTATATAAAGGTAAGGCTGAGAAATATTAAAATCGTTTTATTGGAAGACTTCAAACTAGATGTGATGATGACGATAATATATAGAAAAATCATCATGCATAAGAAAAGAAATGAGTCCTTATTACATTGTTATAATATGGTTACGGTTTTACGGAAAATCATGTGTTATATAAGTACCACTACCCATGGCCATCTTATGAAACTACTACATGAAAATAATTATTACAAGTATTTAATATTTTAATATTTTAAATATCATATTTTTTCTTAATTAGGAAAGGAAATTCATATATAACAAAGGGGTCTATCTAATGGTTTAAAAATGGGACCGAAATTTAAACCGGTAAGACAAGATCAGGTTTAAAGTTTAAAATATTCAACTGATATTAGACTGTCCTAAATTCAGCTAAAGATTGAATAAAATTAAAGAATTTGAAATATAATTAGTATTACTCATCAAAGAATTTGAAGTTTAATTAAAAAAGAAATTGTTAAATGAAAATTAATTGATTTAATTTATTTTATAAAAATTTATTAATTTACAAAAATTGACCGATTAATTAATAAACTGATCAGTTTTTAATAACTAGAGTTATTAAAGTAAATCGAACCGAAAATTTCAAAACTGAATTTAAAAATTAGACGGTTTAAAGTTTTTACGATCGAGTCGGTCGAATCGATCGAGTTTTTAATCATTAATTCCATCTTTAGTTTAAAATTTAAATTTTTCTAAAAAATTCTTAATAATTATTGATAGTATTTTTTGGTCTTCATAATATTATCTTAATTAGAAGTGATTCATATGAAAAAGTCATCCTTCTTATATATAAATTACTCTAATCTTTTTTTTTAGACAAATTACTCTAATCTTTAATTATGCAAGATTTATATTAACTTTTGGCAAGTGGTCGGTTAATGAGATACTCACACAAAATAAAAGAAGTTCGTTAAAAAATTAGAATCAATGTCATGTTCTCATATTAATTAAAGCCTATTTAATTAAAAACAACATATTCAGTAAATTATGTTAAGAAGCTTCTTTGCTTTGTTCTTCATTTGGTTATCTGGGATAAATGTTAATTGCTAATGTCCAAAGTGAAAAATTGACGTATTGGACTATTATAATCATGCAAAGAAAAAATGGCTCTCTACAAAGTATATATCACGATCATAACACAACCTTACCAAACCCAATTTTAGCCATAGTCTCCACTTGCTCAAAACCAACACGTCTTTGACAATGGATGGTCTCATTCCGATGGTCTACAGGGCCATAAAGAAGAACAAAGTTCGTCGGAAATACGAGTTTCTCTCATCCGAATCTGCACAATCCTACAACATCTCTGACTTTTTGGTCAGTTCTGATCATATGGTGTCTGCTAATCATCAGCTTCATATCAACCCTTCACCGTCAGCTCAAAACCATCCTGTGCCACTAGACAGAAAGTTTCACCGCCGGCACATGTCTGTTGATGACTTCACGTACGGAGATTATAAGAGGAGCAGGACTGTAATGGGTGCTTCTCCTTCTCCACAGAAGCAACTTGTCAGGTTCAGAAGTCACAGAATGTTTTCATGTTTATCAGGAGTCTAAGAGTTTGTCATTTTTCGTATGTCATCAAATGCCGTGACGTGTGAACTTTTCTGTGTCTGTGGTGATGATCTTCCAAGCTCTAAATGTTTGATAAAATTGCCGGTGTCGGAGGATTAGCTAGGATTCTCCATTTTCGAATAGAATTAATAAGGATGCATTGGCTGGAACTCAATTGTTCCTGCTTGTGCTGTGCATAACTTTATTTGATGTCAATCTACATAAAGAAACATCAAAATGTAACAAGTTTGTACGTAGATGTTTATTTCAGCAGGTTTCTTATGTAAAAAGATTTGCTTGAACTTGGAGATAGTTGGTTTTCCATTGAATAAACTGCGTTATTCTTCTTTTCCTTTTCTTCCGGTTTCCTCTTACAGAGTTAGATTCGGTCGATTTGAATAAAGGCAAATGACACAAACTATGTCATAATCCAGATGAACCCTTGTCTTAACATGTTGAACATAGAGTCCTAGTCAATTAAAGCAAGTTTCCAATCGTTAAGTTTGACTGATCGTGTTCCTGGACTAGGTAAAGACACGTCCTTTATCTCATTGTTCATCAGACGGAAAATGGAAAAATAAATTAAATGAATTTCTAGCAAATTCACAAACTAGACGTCATTTGTTAAGTCCTTCCTCGTAGACAAGTCGTGTTTTCTTTTGACTAATTTTTCATTTCCTGAAATGATTCAGGATTTTGAAAAATGAAGAAATCACCTTCTACCTTCTAAAGAATCTATCTAGAAAATTGGAAATTAATGATAGTAATGAAAAAGGAAAGTTGCATATGAACAGTCGTTAATTAGCTGATAATCCTGAAACAATATTGATCAGCATCTACAATGGAATTGCAGGTTAATTTTGTGGTATATATTTCAATGAAAAACCAGTACCACCTGGAGTGAGTTAGGCCTTGGTCAGGCCACCTTTAGGAAAAAGGGTGGCCATTGAAGAATTAGGCCTGATTACATTGGACCTCCTATATTATGATTGCTTTCATAAAAGTTTTACATGACGTAGTTGATTATTAAATTACTTGGTAAAATTAAAATAATAGTTTTTTAAATGTAAAAGATACGAACTTCTCTTATATTTTAAAATTATCAAAAAATCCTTATAATTTACACTTTTTTTCGACTTTCATTAAAAAAAAACTAATAAAGACTCGTAATTCGTAAACCAATAAATTGTTATTGATGTGTCATCTTTTCATTGTCATATGCCAACCCTAAACTAATTAGAATCAGTGAAGTATTTAATTAAAACCAACATAACATTCCCCTAGTAAGGTAATGTTTACATAGTCAAAGAATGCATAACCATTTGGTCAAAAATAAATACATTTTGTCAAAAAAAAAGAAGGAACTTGCAGCTACCACCTTTTGGATGCGCACTAGGTAAATTTTTGGATTGATGCAATAATCTATAAATCATGTCAACCGGATACTTCGAAGGCAAATCCTGTATGACAGGCTTAATCGAGAGAGCGTAGATAAAAGGAATCAAACATAAAATCTTTTAGCCTCATGCCTCTCTACTCAACCAACTCAACTATATAAGTAAATAAATAAATAGTACCTTAAGTAGCTCAAAAGAGCAATGAATTTCAATAGAATATTATCACACAATTGCACTAAAGGAAAAAAGAAAAAAAGAAACAATAACAAGTAAATAGTTACGAATTTTGGTGTGCATTTTCTAGCCCAAAAAAGGTTATGACTATGATTAGCATAATAGTATACAACACAATCAATATTTATCACATAAATACAAATTAAATAATATATTACTATATTATTATTAAGGATTTTGTAAATATAAAATGTGGATGATAAATACTTTTAATTCATGAAAAAAGTTTAATTTTAGTGACATTCAATTACGTCACCTCTATTTTTTTAGTTGTAATTACATTAGATAACTTTATCCTAGTATCAACTTATCATAGTTTAGACATCATATCTCATCTTATCATTTAGTTTAGATTAAATTATGTGTAACTTGATCACATAGTTTAGATTGTATTAAAGTTAAATTGATTTATCTTATCTCAAACCATGTATAAATATAGTTGATGAGGTTGTAAAAAACATGTATCAAAAAATCAATACAATACTCTACTTCCAATTTCTTCAGTTTTATTTTCTTTCATGGTATCAGACATTATGAATCAACTGATGATACTTTGCTTCCTTTAGCATAAACCAAACCATTGGCTTCGACCCCTTTTTTTTCTTAAGTTTTGTCGCAAACTCTGTTTTCTTTTGAACATTAGGTTGCAGGAACTGATAACAACACATTTTCTATATCTTTTTTCAGTTGTAATTACATTAATAACCTTATCCTAGTATCAATTTATCTTAATTTAGATAACATCATATCTCATCTTATCATTTAGTTTAGATTAAATCATGCACAACCTGATCATGTTGTTTAGATTGCTTCAAAGTTAAATTGATTCAGCTTATCTCAAACCATGTATAAATACAGTGGAGGTTGTAAAAATCATATATTAGAAAATCAATATAATACTTTACTTATAATTTCTCAGGTTTATTTTCTTTCAAAAGGATGAAAAACACATTCAATCATCCCTCCCTAACTATAACTAGTCCACACAACTATGATAATAATAAAAAAGATTCTTTGGCAAAATATAAATAGATTTCATTACTACTTAGTGATAATATTATATATCATCAATTACCTAAAGCCATTTGATACTATTATTCTCAACAGTAAACCATTACTTCAAAACATCTTAATTCAAAACTAGTAGTAAAATAAGCATTAGTCATCTAGACTCTTCAAATTCAATAAATGATATTATATTCATCATCATAACAAACAAAAAGTGGCAGCCATTCAAAACTAGAGAAAACAGTCTTTGCTTCTTATACCAAAGGTAGCTTTTCTAAAGCACCGTAGGCCAAATGTTTTCAGAGAAACCCAAAACTAAATATTTTCAGTTGGATTTTTTTTTACGGACAATAAGGCATTATTTGGTTTCAGGTCGGATAACTTGGATTCAAACGAGTGATGGACTTTTGAGTCCAGTTCAATTAAGGACAATAGTAAAACGAAACAACAATAACAATAAGTCTAAATCCTGATGTTCAAGGTTTTAAGGTCGAGAAAGTTCAGTAATACACAGCCTTATCCTAATTAATGAATTGATTATTTTTAAATGACCACAAGCAAAAAGAATGAAAAGAAAAAAAAAGTAAAGCGATACATTAGAAGAAGAAATCTATCCTTTTTAAATAATAATATTACAGGAAATGTAGTGTTTTAAACATAAAAAGTTAAGTGAAACAATAATAAAAATAGTCTTTATTTGAATCACCTAAACAACCAATGTCATATTCAGCTTAATCAATTAGAAAATAAATCTTAAAAGGCATGCTTAAGTTTTTTTTTTATATATAAACAATATGGAGCAAGTAAACTAAAAATTAAAAATAGATACACAAAGATGAAAAATTAATGGTTTCCTTCTTTTTTTTTCCCTTGCTCTTGCTTTGTTATTGTTATATTTTGTCTTTTCTCATTTTTCTTCTTTTTCTGGAGGCAGATCCCTTGCTCAATAAGTACAGCCCGAATTTTAGGAGATCAAATCTCCTGTTTCTGATTCCCAATACCACCCTGTATCCTCTTCATCCTATCCATCTATTAAATATTAATAGATGAATGGGATGGAGAGGGCACAGAGTGGCACTGGAAAGCGAAAACAGCCACCCCATATTCGAATTTTAGGCACATAAAATCAAAGAAGCAAAACTTCTTAACAAGAAACATTAATGAAAAATATTCAACAAAAATGCACTTATTGGTTAACTATTAGAACAGAACAACATTGATCTTAATTATTAATTCACCATTCATAATGTTGTTAGCTGAAAAATAATTGATAGAGTTAATACACTAACATTAACACCCAATATAAATTCTGCTAATACCCAAGGTCTGAAGAGACCAAGTAGTACATAGCCTTATCTCTAACTAGTAGAGAGACTGTTTTTAAATGATTCACAAGAAGAAGACTCAAGAAAAAATAATAAAAAAAATAAACAAATACTTAGTAAATAAAATACGAATGGACAGAGTTAATAATTAATCAATATTTGAATGCAAATATTGATGAACGAAAATTTCGTTTATGGACTAATATTTAGTGTATCCAGCACTTCGTCTCCTAGCTAGTTTCGTATTTGATGATATAGTTGGTCATGAAGTAAAGGCCAAAGCTTGAGTACAAACATCAAAGTGTAGCGGAAGGTAGAAAGATATAATTAAAAAAATTGAATTGATTAATGTGGGTTCAAATCTTATTCAGACAAAAGAAAGCAAACTTGGAATAACCAAGAGAAAAAATAAATGACATTTGTGATCTGAAGCTCCTTTCCAGGTTCAGATATCAGAATGCAACATTGAGTAAATATAGAGCTTATCAAACTTTGACAAATTACCTCCAGCAGTAGTCAGCAACCAGCAGTTTTCTGCAACTTCCTTACATCAAATGATTCAAGACTTCGGCTCTGCCAGGACTTCTCTATTTTCTCTGTTACCAAGTTTTCTTCCACTGTAGGGGTAGAGTCATTAAGCTGATCGCTAACAGTGTAATGTTATGGTAAACTGCAGCTATAGAACCTAACATGACCTTTTGGATTTTAACTTACACATGGAATGGAAGTCGGATGATGTTAAATGAACATAAACATATGTCCGAGTTACAGGATATTAGTGCAGGTACATGAATGTGCCAGGAGTTAGAGCTAACAGAGAAGAGGAAAAGGTCAAAAGCAATATATTGGCAACTATAGTTTGCCGTAAAAACATGCTTCATTTATCTAAACGGGGATTTGTTGTAGCATTATTGATTGATTTCTAAGAAGGGACAACTTCAAAATGTGATTTTCTCTTAAGAAAAATTACTGGACAGAGATACAAACAAGATTGAAATGACAGGAACCTTTTTATGCCACTGATCCACATCAACCAACATATATGCAATACCATGAATAGGTTCGTTGATGGTCATCTAATCAGAGATGAAGTGAAAAAAAAAATCATGATTGGATGACCATCAACGAAAAAATCCAGGGGATGCAAAGATCTGGCAGGCTATCTTTAAGCTTAACTTGCAGGGACACCCAAACATGAGAAGTTCTTAGTGTTACAAGTTATGGGGACTTCATATACGCCAAGGTATAAGCTGGGAGACTATTCCCTACAGGAAGCATATGCTTGGGAATAAACCTTTTCTTTGTCATATGCTGAATGGTGGATAAGATGTTGAAAGTTTGGTTGGAACATTTTGATCTTCTTGAAATTTGCAGAAATTATACATTAAACGTAAACGAAAATATAATCTTTCAATACCATTCTATCTACCTTAATAATTAATATATAAATAATAAAATGATAGTAAAATATCCAAATTAAAAGACATGATTAATTGTTGTTGAAATTTATGAAATCTCCTCTGAATATATATATATGAAATCCCCTCTGAAAATATATATATATATATAAAAATATATAATCCACTAGTTTAAGTCAGAGTATATATGATGTAAACATAATTATTATAAGTCACTTATATATTTTGGGCCTTACTATCAATTTAAAACATCATCAAAGTCAAGTACTGTAAATATGTAATATTGAAGTCATAAAACTCTCCCCATATCAAAACATCATAAAATAACATAATATTCATATTGTCAATATGACCCTGAAAATCTAAAGGCCTAAACCCCTTAGTCAGTGACTTGCCCAACATTTCTACTGTGACAATTTACTCAAAAAAAAAAAAAAACCACCTTCATAAACCTATCTTCCAATCTTAAAATCCTTAAGCTCAAGATACTTGACTGCACCAATGATCTTTATATTCTTGAAAAAATATATAATAGATGAGTTTTCATAGTAAATCTCAATAGGTTTACAAACTGGATCAACAATCATAACCAGTAAAGTTCTTCAATGACATGTGCTCTTGCTTCAAAACAAGTTATAATCTCAATTTCCATTGTGAAAGTCACTACAATAAACTACTTAGAACATAAAAATAGAACTTCTTGTAGTTTGTTTTGTTGCCAGAAACACCATAAAGGTCAACATCAACATATCTAAAAGTATCTAGATCATCTAAATACCTATAAACTATCATATAATCACTAATATTGCATATATAGTAGAATGCTTTCTTTACTAGAATAAAGTGTTCATGACCAAGATTTGCTAAATATCTGCTAAAAAATCTAACCCCAAAACCAATATCATGCGTGATGTATAAATCTAAATATATCAAACTGCTAACGACACAATTGTAAGGATTGGAACTCATCTTAACTTTTTCCCTCTAATGCTCATTGCTTAACTCATCACCTTTAACATTAGTTGATATGGCAAACTTACAATCCTGCATGTTGAACCTCTTTAACACTCTATCGATATAAGCTTTCTAAAATTGGCCCAAAACTTTCTTAGTCTTGTCCCAATAGACCATTCTAAGAAACAATTAGTGCCTCCTCAAGATCTTTCATATCAAAGTTCTTCAAAAGCATCTTCTTTATATTTATGCTTAAGTCATTATAGATAAGCAATATGTCATCCACATATAAGACCAAAAATATAAACTTGCTTCATTAAATTTGAAGTATATACAATATCTCCTTAAAATCTAAAGTTGTGACCACTTCATAAAATTTCAAATACCACAACTATGATGGTTACTTTAATCCATAAATTGACTTCTATAATCTGCAAACTTGGTGCTTATTCACTTCATATCCATACAGTGAAGCTTAATATCAAAAGAGGTTGTTAAAGTTTAATGATTCTTTACAAGTCTTTGGTTAAGACTCATAAGAAAGTCCTAAGTATAGTCCACTTCTTCTTTTTGAATGTACCTCTTAGCCATAAGTCTTACTTTAAACCTCTCATCCTTAACTTTAGCATCTCTTTTGGCCTTATATACCCACTCTAATAGGTTAAAACCTATTTGACATATTAATCAACTTCCAAACTTCATTGTTATTTATAGACTGCATCTCCTCCTTTATAATTATGATCCATCTATTTGGTTGATCATTTCTCATTGCTTGATCGAATGTAAGAGGATCTAAAATTTCTCTTGAAATACAATCAGTCTCACCTATAAATACAACAAAATCATCAAAGGGTTTAAGCCTTATATGTGTGATCTCTAATAGTAAGAGGTAAAGTTGCATTTAAGTTATCTCTATGTACCTCTAGAAATACCTCAACAAATCTCTCATGAAAATAGGAATATGTACCACTATTAGCTCAAGCTCCTTAATTGTTTTATTTTTTAGTGACACATCAACTACAACATTCTTTAAAAACTTGACAGTTAACACCTTTATATTTTTAGTGCTATGACCAAAATAGTAAAACATGTAACTTTTTGAACCTTCAAGATAACTTATGAAGAACCTATGATTTGTCTTATAGGATTTAACTTTTTTTCTAACGTGATATAAGTTTTTATCTCTGATATCCGTAAAAGGATTAGCTCTAAGGGCTAGGCCCGGAGGTCCTAGCTCTGAACATGTCGATTGTCGGCTGTCGGTGAATTGCTTAAGCTGCTACCATGGCAAGAGCGGGTAGTCGTGTGTCAACCGGAGGACGGACTGAGAACGACCCATCTAGGGGCCTTGCTTAAATGTCAAATAGTCGACTTAGAATTGGTGCTGATAAGGAGAATCTAACTGTTCACTTAAAACAAAGCATTGTGATACATATTTATTTATTTGTCTTCTTTCTTTTTGAGTATTTGTTTATTTATTTTATCTTTTATTTATATTTTTACCTTTTATATTTATTTTACTACTTATTTTTATATTTTTATTTATACGTATTTATTTGTTTATATTTTTATGTGGGTCTATCAAAAACAGTCCCTCTACTAGTTAGGAGTAAGACTGCATACTATTGAACCTCCCCAAACTCTATGTATCAGCGGAACTTTCCCTAGGTTGTTGTTGTTGTTATAGATAACACTAAAGCCTCAAATGACTTTAAACTAGAGTTTCTATCGATCTATAATTCAAAAGAAATTCTGGGAACTAACTTACGAGGAACATGGTTCAGGATCTAGGATGTTGTCTTTAATGCCTCATTCCACTGGTACTCAAGAAGGTTTAAATCTCATCATTATGCTCCTCACAATGTCCTTTAGTGTATGAGCACGCCTCTCTACTACTCCATTTGGCCCAGGTGCATTTGATATGATGTACCATATCATTATGTCACAGACCTACAAAAACTTAACAAATGATTCTTTCTCTTAATCAAAATCTCTATGTTTATTATAATACTCTCCACAGTGCTCTGACATGACAATCTTAATAGTTTTATTGAGTTGCTTCTCAACCTATGTTTTAAAATATTTTGAACTTCTCTAAGACCTCAAAATTATTATTGATGATATACAAATAACTATATGAAGAGTAATCATTAATAAAAGTCATAAATAACTTCACTTCATCAATAGTGGAGTTTAAATGTCCATTAATAACTAAGTGAATAATTTCTAAAAATTTACTACTTTTAATAGAACCTCTTTTCATACTTTTAGTAATTTTACCTCGGATATAACTTGCATAAGCTCTACTAACATCATCATAAACCAAATTAGAGACAACTTCACCCTTGTTTAATCTCTTAACTATTTCTTTTGAAATATGATCAAGCTTCTTATATCATAAAGTAAATGTTGTCTCCTTGGTTAAACTCCTTTTAATCCATAATTTTCAATATTTATATCCAATTCACTAAGATCTTTATAAATATTATCATCTAACAAACATTCATCAATGATAATGGAATTGAGGGACATTTATTGTTGAAAATTAAAGTGTTTCCAACATATACATTATTCAACATTATACTATTACCTAATCTAAATTGTAGCTCTATATCTTTGGTATACTCTACTTTTACTATGGTTTCATTGCCTATGAGCATATTTACCTCCCCTTCACTTGGCCTCCTTTGATTTCCCATTGTCTGTGATGTATTAGAAATATGAATAGAAAAATCGTTATTTGACCATCAACCATTTGGTGTTACATCTATTAAAGATGACTCAAAGCAAACTAAAACCTCAAGCTGATCTGACTTGCCTTTTTTCTTCTTTAAAAACGCCATATTCTTATACAATCCTTTTTTAAATTCTCTATTTTATAACAATACCAACACTTAATATTCTTCTTCTTAACCCCACGAGATGGCCTATTAACTTTATCTACATCTTTCTTAAAAGCTTTTTTCTTCTTTCACTTCTTATTTAGATTCTTATAATTTCCTTTGAGTTCAGAGGATTCAAATACCCAATTCACAGTATCACAGTTATCATGCTTTATCTTTTTCTCTTCTTGAACACATGCTGAAACCAACTTATTCACCATTCACACCTCCTTCATAATAGCATAGATGTCTTCAAGGAAGTAAAATTAGAGGGCAAAGAACTCAAAATTTGATGGATCAAAAAGGAATTTGAAATTGTGAGCTATAATCTACTTAGCTAATTGGCTATATCCTGCGTCTTTTAATGTAAGCTCTAATCTTATATACTCCATCATATTTTAAAGAAGTTAACCTATGCTCTTTTATACTATAGGCACAGGCTCATTATTAACAAAAACCATATCCAAATTCGTTCTTAAAATTTTTCTCAGTTAAGATATATTTGATTGTTCACTACTACTTGACTTACTAGATTAGTAAACAAGGTATTTTAAATAAGAGACCAAACAAAACTCAAAATTCACACCATAAGTCAAAAATAAAAATAAAACTAAAAACAACTCTTGTTCAGTTAACTATTTGATTAGTCAAACATACTATCAGATCAACCTTCGACCAACCAAACTATAAGTTCAGTTAAGCAAATTGTAGACTAAACTTTTTTAAAAAAAGTTATAGAAACTTACCAATCATTGCAATTTGAGGTTCAATTGACTAGTGGTTGTCATCTAAAAAACACATACATGTAAAACGCATAACAAAAAATGTATAAAAACTCAAGTAAAACATGATAAACACAAGATTTAAGCATACCAAAATTACAAAAACAAATAACAACCCACTTTGTGTATTAACTAATCACATAACTTATTTACATGAAAAAAAACATAATTTAATTAAAAACAAGTCCCAAAATTGACTAAAACCCATTTTAATGCAGTTATCAACTAATCTCATGACTTAATCACAAGAAAACAATAAACAATTGTAGTGCTTTACTCAAATTAAATTTATGAGTTTTGTTTCAAAATCCTAAAATCTTCAATTTAAGCTTTTCTAATCCAAAAAATTAACATATTAAAAAATAAAGGTTGTATAACATATTGAAATATGTTATGATACCTTGCGTAGAAATTATATATGAAACAAAAGCAACTATAAAATCATTTAGTAATATTCTATGTATCTTAAAAATTGATATATAAATAATATTTAGAATATCTAGATTAGAAGAGAAGATTTATTGTTGTTGAACCTTTAATCACATTTGTAGAATACTTCAAACAAAATAAAAGTAGCTTAAGCTTTTATCTTCTCTCCTCCACTAGTTTACGTCAAATTATAAATAATTAAGCTAAACCTAATAGTAATAGCGTTGTTTGGTAAATGACTTATTAGCTATTTTTTGGCAAATTGAAAGGTTTAGATATTTGATCATATCAAACCGCTGATAATTATGTTTGATAAACAGCTGATTAGGTTGGCATATTGAATTAAATTCACTGATTTTGAAAACGCTACTATGAGGAGCATTTTCCTCTAATGGTTAAGAAATTAAGGGATTAAAAGACAATTATATTCAAAAGTTATTACAAATTCCTCTAAGAGATAGAGATAGAGATAGAAATATAAATTTAACTTACTTTATACAAATTTTACAAAATTATTCATTAAATTAAAATTTTCAAAAATTAAATACTTTTAAATTTGTTATCTCTAATTATATTACATTACTTACTTTTGTATAGACCCGATATTTAGGTCCTTTTTATATAAATATTTAATATATAATATTATTATCATTTGTATATTGTTTTTAATTCAATTCAATTTAATCTAAAATTAATAAGTCAAATTTAAATTAATTATTTTTATCTACGTTTAAATTTTAAGATATTAATATAAATGATTTTTTAAAAATAATTTTATTTTAATTTAATATATTAAAATATAGTTTCAATTTTTAAAATTTAAAAAATTAAAATTAAAATTAAAATAAGAAAAATTATATTTCCTTAAATCAGAAATTAAATCGATATCATTTTTATAGACCCAATTTCATATTAAACTCATTACTGCTGCATTTGACGAAAAACTCTTGGTGTGATCTGATCGACCTCATTTTCAAGCTTATTTTTAGTGGCATATTAGCAATGTTATGAATACCGTACCGGGCTCGATATCCGATTGAGTTCTAGAACGAAACTGTACCGGTACCGGTTGGTACAGGGTACCGTTTCGGAAAATTTTTTAAATTTATGAAATGGTCCCTAAAATTTTTAAAAATTGCAAAATAGTCCATATTGGTATATTATACAGT
>JANZLC010000005.1:6869913-6891131 GCA_026413385.1 Erythroxylum gracilipes | reverse complement strand
TATACTATAGGGGCATTTCCGTCATTAACACTATTTTATGTTCTGTCCTAGGCAACCAAACACATTTTTGTACTCAGAACGAAGATAATTATCTCTGTTCTGTCCACCACAATCAAATATCTCACTGTTTTCAATTCTTGTTCTGTTCCGTCTCGTCCTGCCCAATCATGTCACGTCCTTGCCTGCTAAAGGCGCTAACCAAACGCTGCGTGTTTTAATGGTTGAACTAGTTAAGAGATATAGGATCCTACTTGGCCTAGTTTGGTTTATGCTGAATGTGCAGCCGTCAAGTCATCTCTCAAGTTAGTAAGAGAAGCCAAAAAATAATAATTTGGAGGCCATTGGTTCGGTATCATCGTCATTGTCAACATCAAATCCTGTGTTGGGTTCTGCAACTTTTAACAGTCTGTTTGACATTGTAGTTTTCACTTTGGACAATTTGCATACGACAACTTCATGTAAAAAAGATGCAATAAAACAAATTGGGTCTAAAGGTGAACTCATTCCAGGTAAGAAATAAATGTTTTAAACATAGTTTCTTTCAAAGAGAGAAATTGTCAACACCATGAAAACAATGAAACAATGTGAATATTACACATACCTCTACTCTTTTTTACTGTTTATTAAATGACCATTTCATTATAATAGCTTAAGTTGTTGTGTGAAGCCAATTTAATTGATTTTATATATTCACACTAATACACTCTCTCAAGTGAAAGCCCCTTAAGCTTAAAACTTGCACAGATTCACTTTACCTTGTGCTGAATAACAGGTGGGTGGTAGAATTTGAACTCAAGATTGGATATATAGAAAGTGATAGGTAATTAGGATGAAAAACACAGATTAAATGAAGATTTTCCGTTTGAAGTACAAAAGATGTTGATCTGACTCAAATGAAAACTGAAAAGATCATAATGTTGCATATTCCACAGATCTCTTACGATGGTTCTAAGTTATAATACAAGACGAGCTTACTCTCGTTATCATCCAAAGCATATATAGTAACATGTTTTCTTTTCTTCCCAAAAGCTGAAAAGGGTTATAGATTGCATCACATCAGAGAGAATTGCATAGTGAAGATATCCCAGAAATGCCCCTTCAGTACATCCAAGGTACATAGTAGAAGCTGATAAAACCAAGAATCACCTTCGAATCTAAATAGCACCCTTGCCTAATGAAACCGTATGTTCAGCTGATCTCCTAACCTGACGTGATCTCTTGTTCTATATATAGCTCTGCCTGTTCTTGGCTTAGCAAATAAGAAAGGCCTGCACTGAAATACCAGGAACTGATTCATTGTAAAACATGGACAGATTCTACCTTTCTCTCATCCTAGTTGTTCTTGCAATGATTCATCTTGTAGTTGAGGGTTTGAACAGTAATAAACTTTGTGGTCAATGCTCCAACTGCGAGTCACATTCATGTCCTGCCAGTGAAGCCTACCCTCACATGACAGCTTTTGATGACAATCTAATTGCTGGTGCCTTGCAATCTGATTTTGTGGATGCAGATGATAGAGGTGTTTACTCGGTTCCCAATATCGAAGGGGGCACCTCAGCCGATTATAATTCCTATTATGGTTGGAAATCCACCTCTGGTTCAGCTTCTGCCTACCACAGGTAAACCATAAACGCTGCATTCTCCATTCTAGACCCTGACATTTTAACCATTCTCATCTTGAACACGAGATCATCACGAAGAAGTTTAAGAGTTTTCTGTTGCAGGTTTAGTGACTACATGGATCGGTGCTCAGGTGGAGAAAGCTATCTAACTGTAGACAAGCATGGCAAGGTTAGCCTTCGGTCGTTGAAGTCACTAGAAAACTTAGCTGAGGCTGATTGGAAATCAGTCAATCCACCAAAGAAACTGAACCACAGAGAATTCCGGTTCTGGGTGTCTCGTAGCTCAGGGAAATGTCTTACAGTTTTTGGAGAGAAGACGACAAAGAGAACCGTTGGTGTAGCTGACTGCAAGTTTGATGGCTCCAGCACAAACCAACTCTTTGCTTTCAGATTCCATTACCACAATGCTTTCTGCTGCTGTGGTGTTCACAATATCTAATTTCTTCAAGAGTTAAGTTACACATTTGATTATTTATTATAATTACATCTCATTCAAGATTAAGAATATTTCCAAGTGTAATGTTTCTTCTACGTGTCACTTTTTAAGCTGGAATTTATACAACCTTGAAGTAGAATTTCAAGGTTCTTCAATTGGCTCAAGTTCCTTTTCTTTGCTTGTGCATCAAGATGTTTATAGTTTATAACCAACCCAAGTCAGGATGTTACATAGCATGATTAAGCTTAGCTTGCTTGAGATCATGGAAACATAAAGAATTAAGTTCTGTTCTTGCAATCCTCCCAACGTCACAGATGCCAAATCTATATCCTAATTTTACCTAGGTTCAGTTGAAGGAATAGCTCCATAAGAGCACAACACACTTCCCAACAAAAATGTTAATTTTGAATCACTGATTCCATACTCAAGCTTAGATGAACAGTAGCAGACAGCCTTCTCAATTTCTGAGTAGATACAAAAGGAAATGCCACATAAAGTATACATAGACTACATTGTTCATGCAAATTTTCGTTCATTTAAGTATTTTCGTACAAATAACTTTTGCATCAGTTACTGTTGATGGGAATAGATGGGATCAACTCTTCCTCCTGGTCATCTTGAATGTCATTCAAACAAGGTGGCTTAAATGCTCCATAATAGAAGTATGCCATTATTTTTGAAAATTCATCTGCAGTTCGAATAGCTGTACCACAACAACAGCAAAAAATTGAGAGAAGTTACTGATATCAGATAAGAGAGCTGAGTTATGAAATTGACAAATCGTTGAATGTTTTAAGTTACCTTTATCACGGTACAAGATCTTCCCTGCTTTAGTGAAAATAATTTCTGGGAAGACAGAAACCTTCAAAGCAGAGACCAAATCAGTCTCCATTACAGCGTCAACAGCAACACACTGTATGAGATGGAAGATGATTATCAATGAGCAGAAGTCACTAATAAAGGATGGAAGGCACAAGAGAAAATTCAAACTGCTACTCACTCTTGGTGAAGGAAGTCTGCAATTCCAAATAATATGCACAGCCTTCTCCAGCTCATCTCGAATTTTCTCATTTTCCTTTGGTCTGATCGGAGAAAAAATAGCGGTAGAACATTAACGGCACGTTAATTGTTGAATGACATAATTGCAGACAGTCTAGATAAAGACTTATTTCGCAAGGTAGATCTTCAATGATAATTTTCATCTTCTAGATACGAATTTTTTAAAGGAACAGAAAGTGGAGCTAGTTGTCCAAGTTCCAAATAAAGTATCAAGTAATGTTTCATTTAAGGTCAGTTATCAAAGTTCAGGTAACATATGGGAATGCCATACTGAGGATGCTAAAATCCCATGACTGATCAGAAGATAAAAATGACAATACAGGTGCAAATTAGATGATATGACCACAACGACTTTGATTGGACATATTGAAATTCAAAGCACCGATACTAGAAGGAACTAAGAGAAAGCAGCAAACAAAATGACTAAAGAGAAAACCTTCTGTAGCGATTATGCACTAAGATGATTAACGGACTAATGTCTTTAAACACAGTCTCCTCCCACTCAGCAGTCTTAATGTCTTTGATTGGACGAATGTAGTTATCATCTTGCCACACTATTTCATTCTCACTATCATAGTTCTCATCATCATCCTTCTTGTTATTCTTGATGGTGATCTTGTCAAAGAATTGACCCAAGTTAAATCCCCATCCATCAGCATCTTCAGGCCAATCAGGATCATCTTCTTCAACGACAAGTGGGTAATCTTCAAGAAGCTTCTGCATCTTTATCTTTTTTTCTTCATGGTCAAGTTCCTCCTCAGGATCAGGATGCTTTTTCAGTACATTTCTGACTGCCCTTCTCCACTCACGCCTTTCTTCTAGATCTATATAATTTGTATCATTCTTATTGTCTTTCTTTGCTGAATAATTGTCACCATCATCGTCACTGTCACTAGAATCTTCGTATTGCCTTCTCTTCCCATCATCAGACTTTTGGTTTTGCACAGTTTTAGAAGCTCTTGTTCTGCTACTTCTAGGAGCACTACCTTGCAGCTTTTCCGACAGCCAAGTTTCCATGAGCAAAAGTTATCCAAAACGAAGCTTATAACTTATAGTCATTCTATTTTCAACACTAATCGGGAAAGAATTCCAGATTTAGGAGCATACCAGCAAGGGAGCTTTCGGAAAACGCGACGAGATACAAGAACAAGAGCAGGAAACATCAGTGTCGATTCTTCTAGTTTCCGTATGACAACTAATACCAGCAAATGGAGGCAAACCTCCGTATTTGTGCTCTTTTATGGGTGAGAACAAATTCTGTAACCTTAAAGTATGTTGTAATGCCATTAGTGCATCACAATGTTGAAAACTGCAAGAAACATCCAGAAAGCATGAGGTAAAGATTTCCTTTTCACCATTCTGGATAGAGAAAGCGCATAAGTTGGAAAAAAAAAATGGAATTGAATACAAATGTATCTCCACTTGAAATAACTGCAAATGAAACTTTTAAGGGCAAAAATCATTAGGGTGTTAAAAAGAAGCAGACTTTACGTTGCCCTCTAGAATATGAAGCAAACACCAAACAAAAGTCCTATAGCAGAATGAAATTAAGCATATCCAAATTCAGGAAACAACACCAAGCAAAATGAAAAGCTAAAGTCGGCAGCTTTACCCAAAAAGATAGAATTTTGCTAGCATATACTGAAGTTGCAACACGTAGCAAGAAGAGCAGAGAAAGGTAAAGGAGAGTGGAAGTGGAAATCGATAAACCCTTTACCTTAAACCCCAGAACAACTTCAAAGAGCACAACAAAGAGAGTTTCAGTTCTTGGCCTGCCTTTCACTAGTTGGTTGTTACGGGATAAACCCAAACTCCCAAAGTATCAGTACCAGTAATTGAATGCGATGGGTTTGATACTGAGATCTATACCATGTTTTCTTTTTTCTTTTTTTTTTCCTTATTAACTTAAAAACTCCTTTATTTCTTTGTACCCTTTTCATTATTTTTCTAAAAATGCTTGAACATAACTTTTTGATTTTATTTAATTTCAAGCTTATCTAAAACTTAATTTTTATAAACAAAATGATATTATTTTATTTAGAAAAAATAATCTAATAAATCTAAACCTGAACTTAACCCATAAACGACTCCTTAAAAATATAGTTTTATTAAAAAAAAAATGCTCTAAACCTGAGATCACCTAGCGTATGAGCTAACTCATTGTAATGACTCGAATCTAAACTCATAACGGACGATGTCATCCCTAGCTCGATGAATAGATAATAGGGTATAGCGAGCCGGTAAGTTGATGGCTCAACTCAAGGCTTGTTCAAAGCTCGTTCACTTATTAAATGCGCTAAGCTCCGAGTCATTAAAATGCTTTCACGAAGTTTGATCTTGAGCAAAATCAAGATCATATGTGCATTCAAAGGCTTTTTTAGATCATTAAAGAACAATGTTGAATCATAAGTAAATGATCTCATTTCCTTCAATAAATCTAAGCATTTCTTGTATACGGATTAGTTTACATAGGCAGCCATTGTGCAAAGGTTGCCTATTGAAGGTTTTGTTTTTCTTACTTATCACAGATAGCTCAGACTAATCCAACAATGTCTCTCTTATTAGCATATTCTGCAGAAAAGAAGAGACAGAAAAACAGCAATTTGAGCATGACCATCTTTTAATGCAGCAAAAGGCCTCAAATCACTACTATGAAATGAGGAAATTTTGATTAGGCATCATCTCACACATGCTTGGGGATGCCAACTAACCCCATACTGAAGAGGTTAAAGTAGCAGTAAAATAGTAACCATGAGCAACACTTAGTTCTCTCTGTTTAGCTGCTCATCTAATCATTTTTGTCACAAAATTTGCTCAGTCAATCGATCGAAGTTGGCTTCACGGTGACAAATTCTGCTCAGCAAATGTGCAATCTGTGCCACATCAACCACAAATCCACTTGGAGCTTTGCTGGCATTCAGCTAAGGCTTCTGTCAATCTTCCAAAGCATGCAGACCTGTCAACACTACTGCCAATGGAACTGCAGTCACAAACTGCTGCCGGACAAAATTGAAAAGTGAAGGCAATCTGGCAATGGCATTCTAACTCATCTCATGTTACCCTCCTTCAAGACATCTATCATACTGTAGATGCACTTATCCGCTTTCATTTGAATCTGCAGTTTCCCCGTGTTATGGAAGGGTACAAGGAAGACAATAGAGTTAGCTTCACGTTTAGAATCCATCTCATATTCTAATGCTGCAAAGTTAAAAAGAGTAACACATTTTGGATATGGAATGGAAGTGCTTCACCTTCTTAGCAAGAAAAATTACAGCGTCAACAGTACCCTCTGCATATATTGATCTACCACAAACATTATGCTGGAACTCAAGGGTAACTCTGAAAGAAGAGAGAGAAAAAAAAAGAAAAAGAAATACTTTATGGTCGTTCAGCCCCATGAAAAGAAAGGGAAGAAAAAAGAATGCACAAATTGTGCATTTTTGCTCTTACGTTTCATCAGGTGATGTCAGATGATACATATGAAATGCATGACCAGACAAATGCTCCTCAGGAACTCCTACCATCTCAATTTGCTGTTTGGGATCTCGGATCATTTTTGCCTGGAAAAAATAATATATAATATAATGAGAAAGAGGAGGAATAAGTGAGAGAAGTGGAACTAGAGCACAGTCAAAGCACACTGCAGAAAATGCAGCATTCAGAATTAACCAAAAGCTCAGTTTGACAAAAAGGAAAGAAACAGATAATGGTAATCATCAATATTCAATGGGTACAAAATACATGCTGATAGATAGTTACAATCACACTTCAAAGACAATGGCAAATAGATGTCTCTTAATGTTCTACCTTTTTTTCCCTATTGGTAAATATTTCTCATGGTACTCCAATACCTGTATTTACCATATTTCTAGTCTTTCTTCTGGACAACTTTAATGCGTATTAAGCTCATGTAAGGACCAGATAATTTTAGCCAAGGTTTCTTTTCATGTTATAATAAAGCATGGATGAATGTACCTGCTCCACATCAAAAGAGACTCCCAATTTTTGGAAGCAAGAAATTACAGCTTTTGCAGTTCCAGAGATGTCCAACTTTCCTGCTTGATGGGACTCCATCACCTAGAAGTGAGACATATGTAACAGCATGTGCCATCAGTTTTGACTTTACTATATAATAGATCAACAATTAACAAACAGTACCAAGATTTCAAAATGATTGACCAGAAATGTGATTTGAATTTAGAGTGTACATATTTGTACGGGCTATATTTCTACATCAGTTTGTGTCTGTCTAGGCAAATATAAATGCTTCATCGATAAGCACAATCACTTTATTTTCTTCTCCATCCAAAAATAAATCCCATCTCAGAAGCAGGACTGCATTTCTCGATAGGATATGTGGCTTCTGTCCTCAGATCAAATCAGAACTGAGCACAGAAGTAGACAAAATGAATCATCAGAACAAGTAAGATATTATTAACCTCTTTTAGTTTTTCTCCTACAAGAGAGAGACGGGCTGTCTGCTGACTTCTGTAAGAGTTTCAAGTCGGGCATCAACCAAGTTCACGTATAGTAGGTGATGAGATTTCACCATAATCATTTAAGCTTTTTGGCTGCAACAAGGTCTGGACTAGCTCCTATATGGTTCATTTCAGTGTAATTCAGACACATGCTGTTAGGTCCTAGTGAGATGGTACTGATCAGCTCAAGTTTCGTAACAGTTAATCCAGATTCGTTTTTTTTTTTCACGTGTTTGTGCTTCTAAATGCATATTCTCCACCAAAACTGCAAAGAGAAACAAGGAAAGTACCTGCAGGGAATAGCCAGAAAAAGCACCAGGGAATTGCTCCGCCATAATCTCCATGGCCGCAAGAAATGCAACAACCTAAAAGAAAATAATCTATGTGGGCATGCAACATGATAAAAATAACAGAAAAGAAGATAACTCTTTATAACCAACCAGAGTTCCTAAATTCAACTCACTTGTTTCCCCATTTGTGGAGAAATCACAGCATAAACCTTCGAGTCCTCAACAGTCTTGTATAATTGATTCCTATCTCCGCCAGTGGTTCCCATAACAAAAGGCACTCCAACTTTGCAATAAAGCTCAGCATTTCCTGTGCACAAAATAAAAAGAAATAATATTACAGAAAGTGTCAGGGGAAGCTTCAAACTGAATGTAAGTAAAATTTGGGATGGTAAACCACCTTCAATCAGAAAGGCAGTAAAATCCTATATCATTAAGGATCGCCAGAAAAAGATATTAGAAAAGGTTACCGTTCACTGCAGAAGGCACAGTGTAATCCACGACAATTAGGTTTGGGTGATCTGACAAAACCGATGTGAGGATGCTTTCTCTCTCTTTAGGACCATGTATTTGTATCTCCTTTCCACATACTTCCACAACATGGCCAGACTCTTCCTCAGAGCCAAATGAAAAGGGAAGAATTTGAAGCCCTGCAGAATCTGCAGCTTTGATGACAGCTTTCCCCATTTTGCCACTACAGCTATTCACCTGCAATCAATTTAAGACAGCCAAAATAAAGAGGAAAGTTAAGTGACAACTTCCAAATATATGCAACATATATATGCTCTGGTAATATACATAAAGAAACAGATATAACTCTCAACTAAAAACAGACAGGGATTTTGTCTTAGCGTTATGATATCTTTTGTAAATACCAGCAAAAATGAAAAGAAGAAGAAGCAGAGTAAGAAGAAGGCTTAATGGAGACTACTTGATGAATCTGAACAGGGCCACTAGATGGTACGTTTATAGAGTGCTCAAGCTATTACTCCAAACAAATTTGCTAAGCACGATGAAAATGCTATCCAACTGTTAATTGTTTTCCGTACCAGGTTCGCAGGAGAATTTCTACAAAGAAACATTGGCATTTGCCAAAACCCCAGGAACCAAATTCAACCAACATTGTAACCAAAAAATACAAGATAACAACAACAAAATTTCACAGACCAGCGTAGCCGTACCATGATTGGGATGGCAGCAGTATTGGATGAAAGTGAGTTCACAACTGTCAAGCGGGCTCGATTCCGATGACCTGAACAACTTCTTCGTCTTGCTTGCCCAATACCACCTCCGTATACAGGGATACTAGGCAGCTTAAGAGATACAGTGGCAAATGCTATCTCCTGATCAAAAATCACAGAAAAAAATCCACCAATTTAACAAATCACAGGGCCATTTTCTTGTATATGTAAAACCGAATACGATAGATGAAAACTTGGGAAGAATTATCCGCATCTTCTTAACAGCTAACGAATGAAAGAGAGTAGTACAATTTTCGGAAACCTTAAAAACAACTACAAACCCCAAATGAAAAGTTTATAGGCTATGGTGGGTTGAAACGTCTTACCATAGATGAAGTTTGTAAAGTTGCAACCTTTGGTGCTCCTCCTTAGTAATGGCGGCTAAGAAAGTGTGAGAGCAAACAAGAGACAAAATGGTGATAGAAATGAAAGGGAAGAGGTAAAAATAGACAGCAGATGGTTAAACACAGTAAACCCTACTCTATGGTAATTTAAACCTTTAAACTATGATCATCTAAACCAGTGAAAAATGATAACTATTCATAAATACACTAATAAATTATTAATTTATCATTAATTTAAAAGAAACCTTGAACTTATTGGTCAATGTAGGCCCTGTTAGTTCTGTTTTGGGTTACAGATCACTCGGACAGCCCTGACCTGTGTCTGCAATTCGATTTCCCCGTTGGGTTTTAAGCAGTTTGGGACTGTGATGATGGCGGCGGCGGCGACGGGTGCAACGGCGATGACGGTGGTTTCTTCCTCTGGTCAACGGGTGGCGTCGTTGACTCAATTTAATCAGAATCGTACCTCTTTGGCTCTTCCTCAGAATTTAACCCATTTCTCGTCTTCCATATCTATGCCAGGTACAGTTGAGACTTGACCCAATTCAAGGTTATCATCTTTAGTGGAAAGTTTACGTCTTTTGAGGTTCTTTATGTGAATGGTTATGTATAGCTTTTGGGAATCGTCGCATTGGCGTTGGGATTGAGAAGAAGGAAAGTTGGGCATCGTCTGGGAAAGCAGAAGCAGGTGTTAGGCAATTGGTTGGATCCCTTACCAGAGCTGAGGGCCTTCGTTTTGCTGTGGTTAGCTTTCTTTCTCTCAATCTTAATCTTAGTGCCATTTGTTATCTAACTTTCATTTCTGTAGTTTTTGGTGGTTTGCAACCATTTAATGTACATTAACTTCCTATCAGAAACAAGAAATTAGGAGACAGAGACTGATTTTTGTGCTTCTTTCGTCTATTTTAAGTTCATCCTCGCATTTTTTTTTTCATGTACTAATGTTTCAGTGCTACCAATACTAACTAACCTAATCCTCATTGCTGTTATTCACTTGGGGAAAATGCAAAAGGTTGTTGCGCGATTTAATGAGATTGTGACGAAGCTACTCTTAGAGGGGGCTGTGCAAACTTTCAAGAGATATTCTGTAAAAGAAGAAGACATCGATGTATGTGATTCTGAGCTTGAATTTTGAAATATTTCGTTTATAATTATGTCAACACAGAGTTTTGACTGGTGTGGTCACTTTCCTTTTTCTTCCTCTTTTTTCTTGGTTCAGATTGTGTGGGTTCCAGGTAGCTTTGAAATAGGTGTTGTTGCAGAAAAGCTGGGAAAGTCGGGAAATTACCATGCAATTTTGTGCATTGGAGCTGTGGTATGATTTTCTCTTTTAAGCAATGAAGCACTAATGGATTTAGTACGAAGATATAACATTTGTTCGGTAGGGGTAGCTCCTCACTGTTTGGTTGCTGACTGCATTCTAGCTAATGGCCCTAATGTCCACTTTCTTTTTGCTCGTTAGTAGATAAGGGGTGATACATCACATTATGACGCTGTTGTTAATTCAGCTACTTCCGGGGTACTTTCAGCTGGTCTCAATTCAGGTTGGTCCTTGAGCTTTCGCTAGTCAGACATTTTAGTGTCATTTTCTTTGGCTTCCCATGGAAATTTAATAAGGTACAATGATACCATTTCTTGTGTCTGTAGTTGTTCTTTGGGATGGGATTATATGTAAAGACACATTTTTTAAACATCATTTGATTGTGCCATCAATAATGGTCAAACTAGTCTTGCCATTGACACATGTGATCGCATTCACTTTTTAAGTCATTTAAGCCCATATACTCCTTGCGAAAACATAGCTGTCTCCAGAAAACTACTATGCGTACATTTGGGATTGCTGGAGCTAGATGTTGTATGTATGAGTTCTTCTAGAAGAATTGTTAGAGAAATTATCTCATTTTCTATTTATCATAAGCTATTGTTGATTTTAGTGCTACTGTTTCTGGTTCAATTGAAATGCTTCCAATGGTAACTGATGATATTTGTTCATGACTTTGAAGGAGTACCATGTATATTCGGTGTTCTGACTTGTGATAACATGGAGCAGGTAATGTGATAATAAATTCATATGCCAACTCTATGCATTAAAAATGTGTTGAATGCTTCACATTGTGACAAGCGCAGGCTCTAGATCGAGCTGGTGGAAAAGCTGGGAATAAGGGCGCTGAAACTGCTCTGACAGCTGTAAGTTGATATTTTAAGTAGGGTGGAATATAATTTTTCAGCTCTGATGTATGTTATTAACTTCAATGTTGAACACTCCGAGCCTCTTCTTCTCTGGTCATTTGTTTGTTCCTTTTCCTTCAACCAAAAGCTATGCTCTGGTGTCAATCAAGAGCATGTTTTTCCACAACTTAGTTCTGTGAGATGTATTATGTTCCAAGAAACATTATCTAGTTCACTGGCTATACTCTTGCTGTGCCTCATTCTTCAAATACCTGAGTGATGCGCATAGCAAATAGGAAATTCAAATCCCATGTACAGCAATGGGCATAGTAACTCTGTGTGAATCTTGAAACCAGTTATTAATCATGTCATGATGCTCAACACTTGAAAAGTTCAGTTCATTTTGTTGCAAGTCGTCATTGACTGAAAGCTATATTTGGCATTTTCTTCATTCAGATTTGCAGTCTCTAGACCTTGAAACTAATATTCAGGCATAATCAATGAAAGGGTATGATGCATATTGCTACGATTGCATGTAGATAAATACAAATAAAGAAAACAAAAAAGCAGAGGAAGAGGCCAGACTTTTTTATATTTTTTTATCAATTCATATAAATCAGACTGAAAGGCATAGTTGATTGATAACAAGTGAATATTCCTGTACTGCACCTTGTTGGTCCAGGAGAAGGAAGAAATTAGTTTAGTCGAGAGATGGTTCGATTCAAGGACGCATGATGTACCCGCTTTTTAAGTGCAAGACAGGGTTATGGATTATAAATGATAGGATATTAATTTCAACCTCTCATCTTGATTTTTCAAGTACAATTGCGTGGAGCCGTCAAATATTTTGTATACAAATTGTTGTGCTTTTCTTATATAAAAACTGGCCAACAAAGTTCATACGTCTATGCGTTTCACAAGTTGATTGACTATTACCTTTTGTTACTTGTATTGCAGATTGAGATGGCTTCATTGTTTGAGCATCATCTGAAGTAGTGGACTTTGAACTTGTTACTTTCGACAATGTACACCCTTTTTCCTGCTAAATTTTTCAAATATCTTTCTGATGAGACTGCAGAATTCTCTCAAAGAGTGAGGATAAGTGAGACTTGTTACGACGTCCCAGGATTATCATAATAACTTTATAGGCGTTGAGAGGGATCAATGTTGTGAATCGTTGAACTATTGCAACCATTCTCCTGTAGTACCAAATAAATTCAGAGATTATGAGTTTGATGCCACATACCATTGGCCTTTCTTCATGCCATGCCCTGGAAAGTCAGGAATATGAAAATGTCTTCTAGTCTTAGGAGAAATGGACATATAGAGATTAAAAAACGAATCAATGTGATTTATATCTGTATGATTTCCAATTTGTGATATGTCTGTTTTAAACTTCATTTGCCACAATAAAGTAAAATGCAACAGCAAACAGGGAACTTTCTTGGGTTGTATATTATTACAAGAAGGACGCGGTGGGACAATGGCTGCTTAGGGTATTATGCTTGAACTAAAGCTAGATGTTTAACACCAAATTTTCATGTGAAAGACTAAGAAAATTAGAAAGGATGCATATACGCTGAGACAATGCTTAGCTGGATCAGTGCTCTGTCCCAACTTGCTTGCTTCCCTGGCATTTATACTTGCAGACGTCAAATGAACGAGTTGGCCCCATGTTTTGCCCACACCAATACGAAGCCTTGTACCACAGGAACTTTTTAAGTTTGGCCTTCATTACAGTACAACAGTCCTAGTACTAGTAGCAGCCTTGTACTACAGGCACCTCGGCTCACGTTGTTCCTCGGCCAACTTTCTTTGTTCCCGTAACAAAAACGGGGTGAACAAAATGCATCATCCAATGGGATAAAGAGAAAAGGGAAAAAAGAAGCTTAGAATCAAAGTTAAACATGTCATGAAAATGCAGATCTGTCACGTTAGACATGAGTTTTTGTTATATTCATGTCTAAAGAAGTACAATAAAGGACTTCGGTCTTAGACAAGTGCGCTTGCACCCAGTAACAGACATCGGCCATGAAAGGAAGATCTCGAAACCAAAATATTCCTTTTGATTTCTTTATTAAATCATAAATGTATGGTAATCTGAAGCAAATAATTTGACGTATCAAACTTCTTCTTGTGTCTCTCTTTTGATGGTGGCATTGCAACTTTCCTTTAGAACACCGGGAAATGTCAAAGCATACCTCTTCCTGGTCGAATTGGACCATTGTCCTAAAAGATGTTTCTCAAATTCATCTTCTTTCTCCCCACCAAGATTGCTCGTATCTAGTTGTCTTCAATCTCAGTATACAAGATCACCAATCATTGCAGTGATCATGTCCTTTTTTATATATATATTCATCAAGTTCACAACCTATCCATTCAACCTCTGAATGCTTGGATTTTCACTTATGGCAGAGTGTTGCAGCAATAATATTTGGAGATGGATCAGAGTCAGGTCTATATCCACTGCCAAAAGGAATATCAGATGGAGCTGTTCCCATAGCAGCAAACTATAGACTAATTGATGCAGTTGTGCGCAACTGCATCACTAGTAACATAGACAAGATTTATGCTCTTACTCAATTCAACTCTACTTGTCTCAATTCACATCTCTCAAAAGCGTATGCTGGGATTGGTATTGGCAAAGAAGGCTTCCTCGGTTGCGGCATATAAAACTTCTGAAGACTTGGGCTGGTTTCAGGTTTGGTAGCTTATCTTGCTTCACCATGCATGTATAACCTCTACTTGATTGAGGACTGCAATAACTCATATGAACTGACTCATTTCTTATTTAATGTTAGGGAACTGCTGATGCCATATTTAATGTTAGGGAACTGCTGATGCCATGAGAAAATGCTTCTGGATATTGGAAGAGCAACCAGTATCAGAATTTCTGGTCCTTCAAGGCCAACATCTCTACTCATTGAACTACCAAATTTTAATAGAAGCCCATAGGAGTGGCCATGCTGATATCACCATTGCTGTTTTGAAGTCAGTAAGAGATCAAGACCCAGGTCTTGGCTTATTAGAAGTAAATTCAGAAAACTAAGTTGTAGAATTCAATATCAGTTCAGAAAGCAAGCAAGACATCATTATCTCTGTATGTTGATTCAGGAATATCATGCTCTTCCATGTTCTGATTCAATGGGACTATAGTCAGTCATTTTCTCTTTGATACTCACAACCTTCTAAAAATTCAGGCTTCAAGTTCCAGAAAGTTCAAGTCCGCTGCTCATAGTAAGCATTTTAGCATGGGAATCTACGTCGTTAATAGAGATGTGCTCGCAAGGCTTCTAAAAGATCATTTCCCTGAGGCAACTGAGTTTGAAACTCAAGTGGTAACTGGCGCAATATCAACCGGAATGAAGGTTAGAGCTATTACGGGTTTTCCATTAACAGTTCGTGGTATAAATACTTCTGTTCATTGTATTTCATATTCCGTATCTTCTTATTCGACAACGAGTAGACCTTGATGATATGCAAAACACAGGTTCAAGCTTATCTCTTTGATGGGTATTCGGAGGACATGAAGAGCATCGCAGCATTTTACCAAGCAAACATGGAATGCGTAAAGAGATCAAACACGGGATATAAGTCAGTAACTTTGGTATTGGTGGAGGCAAACATGGAATGCGTAAAGAGATCAAACATGGGATATAAGTCGGCAAATTTGGTATTGATGGAGGCAAACATGGAATGCGTAAAGAGATCAAACATGGGATATAAGTCGGTAACTTTGGTATTGATGGAGGCAAACATGGAATGCGTAAAGAGATCAAACATGCGATATAAGTCAGTAACTTTGGTATTGGTGGAGGTAGACATGGAATGCGTAAAGAGATCAAACATGGGATATAAGTCAATAACTTTGGTAATGGTGGAGGCAAAAAAGTACTTTGCCAATGAAATAACATAATCCTCTCGTCATGACATCTAATCTGAAGTTTTGTATTGAAATAAAATTTGAGGGTTTAATAGTACGTAGCCTTACCCCTATATAGTAGAGAGGTTATTTCCGCTAGACTTATATGTAGATGTGACAGAAAAAAATAATGATGCAAGTTCACAAAATAAATAAGTAAAAGAAAGTAAGAAAAAAATCACAAATAATAATACTAATACGAACAATACTTAATACAAATAATAAAAATACAAATATAAAATAATAATAATGAAATAATAGTAATAGAAATAAAAAGTAAAAATAAAAAGAATAATGATAAAACTGAATCTATTAAGAAACTCGATAAAAGGGAAAAAAACAAAAATAATAATAACATAATAATAATAGTGTAATTTTGAAAATACAATAAAGTTTTTAGAGCTAATTTTATAGTTAAATTGACATGGGAAAGATAATTTAACAACACTACAAACTGTAATAACAACAGACGATAATCGCGAGAAACTGAAATATCAAGAATGCGGACAAGGTGCCACCCTTACCTTCACATACAGTTAGGATCCACTAGTGAGTATATCCTTTTTAAAGGACCACAGAGAATAGCTGGAGAATGGGTAAAGATATACCTAAGTCGATGATGGTGAAAAACCCATTGTGACCTTGATGCCACTACAAATGAATCTGGTCTACTCCTGACGTTCTATATGGAAACATTAATATTAAATCTTTAGTTTCAAAACCGAAGAGGCATATACCTGGCCAAGATCCTCTATTGTGGTAACTCCATCTTGTATTCTTGAGATCACAACCAGTCACAATATGTATAAATATATAAAAGATAACATCACAGGGCACGAAGACTTGTATCACAGCTGTCATAAACATCCTCCTCCATTTGGCCTCTCAACACGCCAGACAAATAGGACCAACCACACCCACCTTTCATCATTCCAGCTCACTCTTTCTCCAACTTATAGATAAATTCAAAAGTTAAAAACTCAGGTACTAAGTTGATCAAAAACCCAGTCTAAATTTCCCGAAGATAACATTCCTACCGATGATTAATGCATTCAGAAGAACACCCTAAATCCAAAGGGGGAAATTGAAGATCAAAGAGTACTTTCCTCCTGAGTTAATGTGAGAAAAATAACTAATCCAAGAACGTCAATGAAACATTAAAGAATAAAAAGATCAGAAAGAACTCTTTTATCATCTACTAGTTGAAGAGGAGGAAAACCGTTAACCCAAAATGCACATCAAGTGCCCATTGGTGTTATGAAATGCTAACTCAAAATCTCCCATCATTGAAAGGAAAAATCAAAAAAAAAAGTCGCAGCTACAAAACCTTTTAAACGAAGAACTTGAAAGAGAAAAAAAGCAGACAAAATATACTCATTAACAGAATAAAGTTAGAAACTTGAAATCTATTAAACATCGGAACTAACGAATAACCCACTTAAGAATTGAGGAAGAACCAAGGAATCAAACAAATGCATACTTGCATTGACAGTAAGAAACAAACCCAGAAATAAAAACCAAACCTTTCCACCAAGATAGATCTTCTCCATGTCAACAGAAACAGAATCGTTCGACTCTGCCATAGCTGCGGCTCCCAAGCAAGTAATGCGTATTACTTGCACTTACCAGTGAAGCCATTTTAAGATCTTCCTCAGAAAGAGGAGACCTGATCTACGCGTCTCGGTCGGGATCACAACTAGATAATAGTCAGATATGCTGCTCTTTATTTGACTATTGTCTTTGCATTGCTTCTGCAAATGTTTCACCATAAATGGCCTATTTCCATCTAACATGAATTCGTCCTTTTGTAGCAGCTTCTTTGATAGAAACTCTCCTCTATACACCATGCCTCGCTATCTCCCTCCAGCAAATATAAGTGGTGCTGTCATAACATACAGTGTCATTGGCAACGGTTGTATCCTTAAAGTAAGCTAAATAATTACACCAGAAAACTCCTGTAAATTTCACAAATGCAAACACACATTATAGACTTAATCTTGTTTCTGAATTTCAACTTCCTTTGGTTTCCTGGGATTTGTTTGAACCTTTCTAAGTATAGAGGTGTAAGATCAAAGGAACAGTGGTTGGTATGAGGAGCAGAGTTGGAGACAGGGCCATAATTGAAGATTCTGTGATCATGGGTGCTGATATCTATGAAGTAAGTGGGACATTAATTATTTTCCAGTTTTATGTTTAAAATGGAATTGAACAGCACAAGAACTATGATAAGATTATGGCTTTCTTTCTGTACAATCAAAATTTGGAGTAGATGAATATGATTTCTAACAGATGCTGATGTACTAAACAGGAGGACAGTATAAAAAAGAAGCTCGATTAATTCTCATACAGTTACAAAACTAAGAATAAAATGAAGTAATTAAAATATCACAATTCTCAATAACAAAATATCACATAATAAGACATCATAACAATAAAAGTCTGTAGCCAAAAACACAGTGAAATGAAAGTAAGAGCTGAAATAAAAATTACAATGATAAGTTTTATATTTATATTACATACTTAAAATTTGACACATACATTAATTAAATACAAGTAAAATCAAAAGTAAAAAAAATTAAAACTAAAATATTATTCCATTACATATCCATTTAAATCATATTTGTCCCAAGTTTCATTTAGTAAGAAGTCATCACCACTAAGAAAAGTTGGATCATAATCACCATTCAAACTCAATGCATTAAATGATAGGTTAATATTTTTTTATTTAAGAGCATTTTTTAATTTACTCTCATTTATAAAATTTAGTTCCTTTGAGATCCAATTTACTAAGAAATCAATACAATCAAGATAAATTAAATCAATAAAACTACGTGTTTTATTAAAAGTCTTAGTAAAAAATTAAATTAAATTATTAAATAATTATAAACTACAAGAAATTAGATTCGACTTACTAATGATAATAAAATATCTTTTTCAGATCTTTCAAGTTATATCGCACAAATATCAAATCATTCAAGCTCTTGTATTTTAATATATTTCTTTTTTTAAATGGATTAACTTAAATATACCCGGATTTCTTTCATACCCAATTACACTCAAATATTAACTAAGAATTTGAATTGTAAGTCCTTGTAATTTTGGAACAATAATTTCAAATCGATTCATGTATTAAACTATTAAACAATGGAAGTAATCTCTTAAATAAAATAAAGTGACTATTTTCAAACAAATAGCATATTATTGGTAGTAAGACAAATTGTGTATAAAGAAATTTTATTTCTCAAATTAGCTTTGATTATTTCCTTGATCCTTCCTATAACATCATAAAAGCAATATCCTGCTGACTTCTTGTTACTGTCAGACCAATGAAGTACTCTTACTTGTGGCTCATAAACTCAAGTCATAAAATAATATTAATATCAAAATTAATGGATTCAAGTATAATTATATAAACTCCAAATCTAGTATTAAGCTTAGCATGCTGATATGCAACTCATTTTTTACTTATAAACATTTGTTTAAAGTTCGTATTCATCTTAATAAAATACAAAATTGATAAGAAATTTTACAAATCTTATAATGAAATGACAACACAAATTTTCACTATTTGTCAAATACTTTTTTATCAAATTAAAATTCGTACATGATTTAAAGTGAACTTAGTAACATTTCATGTTCTATGCGTGGGTTCGTCAATGATAGGAAAATATCTACCATCTCATATATTTTCTAGCACTAGGTCAATACAATGTACAATATGAAAAAATTTACATGTTTTGTAACATCTTCCAAACACTTTATAAGGAATATCATAGTTATATCATAATTAGTGATAAACTGTACAACAATTTCAAGCCCATTTTCACTCCAAATTCATCCAAAATCTCTAATAAAGTATTGACATTTCTCAGAAGGCATGATTTATCAATTGACTTCAAAAATACTATCCTTTTAAAATAACAAGCAAAAAATTCATAGCTAACTTATGTCATCACACATGATTGAATACTCATAAATTACCCAAATTTTTTCTATTTCACTCACATAACTTTTATTTCACTAATAGAGTTTAATATAAGATTACATCTATAGCCATCAATTGGAGGAGCTTTAATCTTGAAATGAAAGAGGCAATAACATTTACCATAAATTGATAATATCAATAGTGGGGCAGTATCAAACGACATATTACATCATCCACCATCTAGCCAATATTGACATTTTCACGTTTTGAGCTACTTCTTTGAATTTTAATGCACAGATGGAAAGGTTGACCTCTAAGACTTGTTCATAAAGTATAAAAAAAGAAGAAGAAGACATTTGTCCTTTTCTTTGTTGTATATAAGTTAAATTTCAATTTCATGTTCTTAAATAGGCACACGATCTTCATTATTATCAATAATTTTCTCACTAGTGTCAAATGAACTATCATTAACAATTTTATAGCTAATTATTTGCCTTTTTGTTTTTCATTCTTATGTTTATCAACTAATTTTACATGAGTAACTAAATTATTAAATCTTCCTAGAGAGGTCAAAAGTATTAGAAATTCTCTTTATTTATTTGTAAAAAGTTAATGTAGGTATATATAGAGAAGGAAACATAACTTCATATCAAAAAAAAAGTTTTTCTAATATCTCCATTTGTTTTTAAATTAGTGATGAACAACATATAATAATCAATACAACCAACAGGCATAATATCTGGCTTTGTAATGACCCAACTACATTGTTGTCCTCTGATATTATACATAAGCATTTTTGTCCCCACTATCCACTCTCTAATGTCAAAGTATTTTAAAAGTATTTTACTATAAGTTCGATTAAATTCCAGATAAGCACAGACAAAGTATCCTAATTAATGCCAAATATATATTAAAGAGAGAGAGTGAGTTTCTGCCAACTATTGGAAGCCCATACCAAGTATACACATTTCAAATGTATGGTTACCTTTTGAGATGGCTCAAAAAGGACCCAAAAAATTTAATGAAAAAGAAAATTCAAAACAAATAGAGATCAAAATACATGTCTTTAAGAAGTAATTACTTAAGTTCACATTAGAAAAGGGAATTAAAAACTAAAAAAAATTGTATTGCATATTCAAAAGTTTTTATATTTTATGAAAGACATGTTACTTTTTAAAGAATAGTTAGACATAATAACAAATTCAAATCCTAAATTCACCACCTGTCAAGGCATACTATTTTAAAACTAGAGCGATAAAATGTATTCATAAAAAAGTCTCAAACCAATCTTCGCAATCAACCAAAATAAATCGATATTTGTATATGCAATATAAAAACCATTAAAACCATAATTATGAAAAATGGATAAGAAATTTTTAATTTACCATTGATGAACATATGTTAAAGTATGCTTAATCTTCTTTAAGCTAAAGGAATTTTGACCATATAACAGAGAATAACAAAGTTAGAAACAAAGTAAACATGTGGAGCTATTAGCTATGAAACCATAAATTATAAAAACAAAAGAAAACAAAACTCAATGAAGAAAGGAAGATGAGTAATGACCAATGTTATGAATACCGTACCGGGCTTGGTACCGGATTAGACTTTGGAACGGAACTGTACCGGTATCGGTCAGTACCGGGTACCGTTTCGAAATATTTTTTAAATTTATAAAATAGTCCCTAAAATTTTAAAAAATTGCAAAATAGTCCATATTGATATATTATACAGT
>JANZLC010000005.1:6852560-6865788 GCA_026413385.1 Erythroxylum gracilipes | reverse complement strand
CGGTTAATTTAGATAAATGATTACTCACTAAGCTATAAGCTTAGCACGGTGGATTTGCCCCGTGTAGGTTCAGAACGAGGAGATTAAAGACTGGGACGAGTCAACCGCACTGGCCAAAGGAGTCTGATTTTGTATAGTTAACACTTTTGGGCCTGTAAATATTCTGTGAATTTTTATTCTGAGATTTACGACATGTAATATCTCCAAGTCATTACTGAAAGAGAGCCAGAGAACTCAAAGACAAACACTGTTAGCTTAAGACAACGCAAGAGGAGATGGTTTCATACAAACAAAAATAGTGTCGACAAGTTGACGAAGGTTGTTTTTAAGGGTAAGCTTGGGCATTCTAATAAGCTCGTCAGGATGACTTTTAAGTAATTAATGGTGTGGTATATTTATCCTCTAAAATGGGCTGGAGGGGAGACTATTGCATGTCTAGCCCCATTATATAAATATTTATTTGTTTAATTCCACTAAATTTGAATTGCGTAAGTGTTAGCTATCTTCATATAAAAAAGAATGAACTTATTGGTGACTGTGTGCAATATAAATCTTATCCTTTTAAGATTTAAAGATAATTTTGAGAGACAGAAGTTGCATGGAACAAAAATACATAATGATATAAAAGTTTTACAATCCAAATAGCTTTCATCAGCTACATTTATATTAAAGTTTGATTTCAGTAATTTATTTAGGAGTGTTATTGGTATATGTGTGTATATATCAATTTGTACTCAATTTTATAGGTACTTGGCAAAAGTCTTTTGAAAGAGTTTTAGAAAAGTCAAAAGAGATAGATAAATTGTAGTTGCCTTGTGAGGTTTTCTTGAGTGAGAGAGCTTGAAATATTTATCTTTTGTATCCTGCTATTTGATTTAGTAAATTTTATTATTAATTTGTTTCATAATTTTTACTTCTATACTAAAAGGTGGTTTTTTACTTTAAATCTTGTGTTCAATTTATCTTTCAATCGTCTTCATTGCTATAGTAGTTTGTTATTGGTTGATGTTCTCAAAAATCTTGTGAGCGCTATATTTTAGAACTCATAATTCTCATACTTTTGATAAGATTCATGTATTATATAACTCATTTGACTTGAAATTTTTGTCAAGATGAAAGCAGAAACTTAAAAAATAAATAGAAAATGTCGTCAACCATCATTTCACCGTACTTTGTTTCAGGATTAAAATGATAAAGCCATTAACAATTATATTTTAAATTATAAATTTCTTTATTATGTAAGAATATTGGAATAGATTAAAAAATATTATTTAGAATTTTAATTGATTTTTCTAAATAATAAAACAATTTCTAAGGGACAAAAAATTAGATTATCCCAATTCATTCCCATCGCTTTATGAAATTAAAAAATTAAAGTTGGAGTTGAAAATTAAAAAATTATGCTTAGCATAGAGCATTGTGAAATTAAGCCATGTTACTGAGTACATCGCTAAACGCCGTCGGATTGATCGTCTGCTGAGATAATTTCTCCTCCTTATCCAATATTAAGAATGAGCCCGCTATCTCTTACTCTCTCAAAGCAGTGAATAAAACTTGTTGGCGCAAGGAGTTCGCACGTTAATCGACAACATAGGAAGCAGCTTCTTGTCTCTCCTAGTGGAGTACCGTAATGGGTATGTCTTGTTTTCTCAGGAAATAAATTAACTGGTTTCTCTTCGTGACAACCCACCTCTTTTTTGTGTGTTGTTTATTGGCTTTTCATTAGTTCGTTGTTTACTCAAAGCATGGAAAGCTTATTGCACACTTTGCCTCAACAAAGCTCGCTAAAGCCATTCGCTTTCAATCCTAAAATAGTTAATATTGGCACGTTCCGGAATTTGAGAATTGGTTTGCTTCAAAAGAAAGTTGATGTAGCTTATAGAGGAACCGCGTGTTATAGTTTGGGTAAAGATGGTGTTGTTGCCACTGAAAGCATTGTTGATACTGATAATATCAGCGATGCTGATGCTAAAGAAATAAAAGAATGGGAATTGGAGTTTCTTGGGCAGCTTAACTCATTAGGGTCTGAAACACCCATCAAGAAGAAAAAGCAGCAACGATCAGAAGCACTTGAAGGGATTGACGGTATGGATTGGTGCTTGAGGGCTAGGAAGAGTGCCCTGAAGTCTATTGAAGCTAGGGGATTAAGTCAAAAAATGGAAGATATGATTAATGTTAAGAAGAAGAAACCGAAAAAGAAGTTGAACAAGAAAATTTTAGTGAGTAAAGATAAGGGGAAAAAGGAAACTAAAGACTTGGCTGAAGATTTGGAAATTGATGTGGAGGAGGATGTTGGATTAGAAGATGCACTAAACTTTCTTGACAATGAAGCTGATGATCTTAGAAGGAAGATCGGTGCGATGGCAGGTGGTATATTTGAAGAAAAGAGGGAAAAGAACATGGAAGAGTTTGTGCAGAGGTTGTCCCAGTTCTCAGGACCTTCTGATCGTAAGAAAGAGTTCAATTTAAATAAAGCCATAGTGGAAGCACAAACAGCAGAGGAAGTTCTGGAGATTACAGCTGAGATGATCATGGCTGTTGGGAAAGGGTTGAGCCCTTCTCCTCTGTCTCCTTTGAATATTGCCACTGCCATTCATCGGATTGCTAGGAATATGGAAAAGGTTTCAATGATGAGAAGTCGCAGGTTGGCATTCGCAAGACAAAAGGAAATGTCAATGCTAGTGGGGATTGCAATGAGAGCATTGCCTGAATGTTCAGCACAAGGTATCTCAAATATATCATGGGCATTGTCCAAAATAGGAGGGGAGCTGCTTTACTTGTCTGAAATGGATAGAGTTGCAGAGGTAGCCGTGTCTAAAGTTGGTGAGTTTAATTCCCAGAATGTTGCTAATATTGCTGGTGCCTTTGCTTCGATGCAACACTCGGCCCCTGATTTATTCTCAGAATTATCAAAAAGAGCAGCAGACATAATTCACACTTTCAAAGAGCAGGAACTTGCTCAGGTTTTATGGGCCTTTGCTTCTTTGTTTGAGCCAGCAGACCCTATACTTGAGTCTCTGGATAATGTTTACAAAGAGACCTACCAGTTTGAATGTTGCTTTAAGTCAGAAAGATCAAACTGTGATGAATTTGGTTTCATAGAAGACTCAGATCTTGACACAGATGGAGCTTTAGGCCCTCCTGTGCTCAGACTTAATCGTGATCAGCTCGGGAATATAGCTTGGTCTTATGCTGTTCTTGGACAACTGAACAGGACATTCTTTTCTAATGTGTGGATAACTCTAAGTCATTTTGAGGAGCAAAGAATTTCAGAGCAGTATAGAGATGACATCATGTTTGCTTCTCAGGCTTACCGTGTGAATCAATGCTTGAAGGTCGAGTGCCCTCATCTTCAGCTGACTCTTGGAAGCAACCTTGAGGAGAAAATTGCTCGTGCTGGAAAAAGCAAGAGGTTTAATGAAAAAATTACTTCATCATTCCAGAAAGAAGTTGCTCGTCTTCTGTTCAGCACTGGCCTTGACTGGATTAAGGAATACGTTGTGGATGGGTACACTTTAGATGCAGTTGTGGTTGATAAGAAGGTTGCTTTGGAGATTGATGGACCAACCCATTTCTCAAGGAATGCTGGTTGGTATCATTATTCTGTTTTAGCATCTCCTATATGCTGATACCTGATTGAATTCAAACAACCATTATTGAATTCAAACAACCATTCATATTTATTCCCATTTGGTTGTCGTCATTTTCTTGATTTATTTTCTCATACCTCTCTGCAGGGGTACCTTTAGGACATACTATGCTGAAACGGCGTTATATTGCTGCTATTGGTTGGAATGTGGTCTCATTGTCATATCAGGAGGTAAGTTCTGAAACTTGCACTCTAGCGTTGAACATTGCCTCATACACTAACCTTACTGTCAGAACTTATGGAACTATATAAGTTGTAAATTAATACATTATCTATGCATAAATGGCATATTAGAAGAGAATGTTGGCAGATATATTTACCAAATTATACCAAAATTTTTCTTCTTCAAAAGTCATCTATTGACTTTTAGAACATAGATTAACCTTAGCAAAGAGTTGCTTGAAGCTAATTAGTTGAAGAAAAATTGACAAAGAACAATTGTTACGCTTTAAGGGAAAAAGGTTTGGTACAGCAGAGTTGTGAGAATTATGCTAGTACTTGCACTTGGTGCCCTCAGAAGTTATAGTTTAAATTCTCTGTCATCTCCTCACCACCAAATCACGCAAGTGGTACAACTTTCTCCAGCACTTATCTTTGAACCCAATGTCCAATTTCATCAAGTTCTTAAACAAAATTTGAATGTCAAAGGAATGTTTTGTGTTGTGCATTAGACGTGTTTCTTTCTGAGACCAAAACCCTCACTCAAAATGCCTCCGAACTAAGAACATGAAAGTTTTTCAGCTGGTTAATTTGATTTAGCTTAGGCTAAAACTAAAAGCATATTTTCTGGCTTGTCTCCATGTAAACAGTACTAGTAGCATTTATCAATGCATTTTAATGTTTCATTAGTATGAGGTTTATTCTCAAAAGAATGTTCATGCATGTGGTGGCTCATTTCGTAGTTCTTGTGAAATTACTTGTGCCACAAATTACTTCAGAAGGGAACAAATTCTCCCAAATTAGTGATGGTGGTACTTGAATAAGGGACTTACTGGGCTCAAAACTGATAGGAGAAACATCCTTCACTTAATTTAAGGATCAAAAGAATGTCTCACATTATGTACAGATTTGTATCGCAAGGAACCTGTGAATTGATGCTTTAAAAGTATACTCTTTTCAGGGAAACTCTGTTTTGAAGATGAATAGAATGACATTATCAGGATGAAAATGTCATATTGTTATGTGAAAAAATGGCAAAATACTCCCTGCATAACTTTGTCAGGATAATGAACAGCAAATTTTGGGATTCTTTACCATTGTGATTGATTTATGTTTACCTGTTCCTGGCAGTGGGAGGAACTTCAAGGTGAGTTTGAGCAGCTAGAGTACCTTAGAGAAATTCTCAAAGAACACATTGGTTGAAACAATTGGCTGCATGGCATCAACAGAAAAGTGGTGGAAACAAGTTGCTGATAATTGATATCTGATCAAGCCAATCTTTGCCTCACAGCCTATCAAACTGGTATATGAAATGGTGATGCTGCATAGTCTAGTTCACTTAGTTTATGCAAATAGCTATATAGTTCAGCAGACTAACAAACTACTTGCACTCTTGACAAAAGAATCTCTTGCCATTTGAGTCCGTCTTCCACAAAAATGGCAAATGAAGAATTGTAAGTGATGGTTAGTGCCAAGTGCCAACCACAACTTACCATTGAAATCAGTCACTATGCTTAAAGGGACTGGCTTATGTAGTTGAGAAGAGGTCTTTCCTTTTATCTAAACTTTAAATCTAATGGTAAAAAATGGGGTTAGAGCGGAAAGGATTATCTTATCTTGTAGTTTAGTTAAAGATAGCAAATTACTATAAATCAGTTCGGTCTGTTTTGAAATTAACAGATTAAGTTTACTTTGATTAATTTTAAATTTTAATTTTGATTGAATTAATTTCAACTTTGAATTTAATAATTTTAACTTAGATTAATAGAACTAAAATCAATATTAAAATAAAGTTTGAACTTAGTATTTAATGATTTTAATATAAAAATCAGCCATTATCTATAGAAATGCGAAGTTCTAAATGTGTCAACATTTAAGTTTTTATGAAACCAATGAGAAAATAAAACTAATTCCAAAAGATAAAGCTTGCCGACAAGTCGACATCGGTTATTTATATAAAGCAACAAAAGCATCAAATTCCAGCAATTCAATTTTCGTAGTGTCAGGTGTACGCTTACAAATGATGAATAATCTAGTCTAAATAATTAGATTAAAATTTGGTTTAATAATTGTCCATAAATAACCCGCCACTTGTCCCAAAAGTCCAACTGTTCCTGAATCTTAATTTCTCTGCTCCCACCCACTTTCTTGCCACTCCCTCCCTGTCTCTTCTGTTTCCCACAAACAAAAGTTTCGATCTTTGTTATCAGGTAATCTTCATTCCTGTGCTACTAGTTATGTCCAACAAGTATCTCGTTGATTTATTTTCTGATTATTTATTTGCAACAGTTTTTTTCTTATCTTGGTTGATTTTCAAGTGTATGTGATTTTTTTGAGGTGATCCGATTAAAGGTTGTGGCTTTACTGCTCTTTTCCTAACTTCTCGACTTAATTTGATGTCAGATCATCAAGAGATCTGATCCCAGATCCTTTTTTTCTTTTTGTTTGTGAAAGCTGAGTGCTTTGAATCAAATGATGGTCACCTAGGATTCCTTTTTGACCTTTTGGTTCTTCATTTTATACTGATTATAGCTCCATTTTTTTGCTTTCTAATGCATTCTTTTGTCTCTTAGGAACTTAGTTTCGTTTGATCTAGTTTAGTGTGACATGTCTTCTTCTTTTTTTTTTCCGGTTAGGATCTTAGTTTTGTTATTTGGATTTGTTAGGTGTACCATATCAGACATGGCATCTTCGGATAAGCCAGAAATTGTGGATAGAGATGCGAAGGACAAAGAGCGAGATAATAAAGAGGAAGAAAAGGGTGGATTTATGGACAAAGTAAAGGACTTTATTCACGATATTGGTGAAAAGATTGAAGGGGCTATTGGGTTTGGTAAGCCAACGGCAGATGTTAGTGGGATTCACCTCCCTAAAATTAATCTTGAAAGAGCTGACATTGTAGTTGATGTGCTTATCAAGAACCCTAACCCCATCCCTATCCCTCTTGTTGATATAAACTACCTCATTGAGAGTGATGGAAGAAAATTGGTTTCTGGGTTGATCCCAGATGCTGGAACTATCCATGCGCATGGCGAGGAGACTGTTAAAATACCAGTTACATTGATCTATGATGACATTAAAAGTACATATGATGATATTAAGCCTGGAAGTATCATTCCTTACAAGATTAAGGTTGAACTTCTTGTTGATGTTCCTGTTATTGGGAGAATAACTATTCCCCTTGAGAAAACCGGAGAGATCCCAATCCCTTACAAGCCTGATATTGATCTTGAGAAAATAAAGTTTGAGAAGTTCTCCTTTGAGGAAACTGTTGCAGTACTTCATTTGAAGCTGGAAAATAAGAATGACTTTGACTTGGGCCTCAATGCCTTGGAATATGAAGTTTGGCTGTCTGATGTGAGCATAGGAGCTGCTGAACTGACCAAGTCAGCTAAAATAGATAAGAATGGAATTAATTATATTGATATTCCCGTCACCTTTAAACCAAAGGAATTTGGTTCTGCTTTGTGGGACATGATTAGAGGAAGAGGTACTGGTTACACTATGAAAGGAAATATTGACGTGGATACACCTTTTGGAGCAATGAAGCTGCCCATCAGCAAGGAAGGTGGCACAACCCGTCTCAAGAAAAACAAAGAGGACGGTGGCGATGATGACGATGATGATGAGGTATGTTAATCCCATTAACACTCGCTATTCCTTGGGCCAAATGCAAGGAGGAATGGTTGATTGTTCTATTTTTTAGCAACTTGGTGATGTTGATGCAAAGACCATACTTATTTTACTTTTGCTTTCTAAGTTTTAAGACTTTAAGCTACTTGTGTTAGTTTGTATGTTATGAGTACAGTATTGATGAATCGCTGCTTGTGATGCTATGTCTGTTGATAAGTTATTAACTCCAGCTTCTGCCAAATTGCTCATGCCACCAAATTTTCTGATAAATCCAATTGCAACGTGACTGCTCAATTGTTAATTTCGAAACAGTATCATGATTTGGGTTGAGCAAAGTAGAAAACTTATTCTCTCTAATCTGTGCTGAAGTTTTGCCTAATCATCAGTTTTTCTATATTCACTGCAGGAGTAGAGAACACTGTGAAGACAAGTTTTTTCCCAATCTTCTGTTGTTCAGTTAAAGCTGCCAGAGGTTCAGCAGAATAATTTATGATCAGGGTTTTTGAAATGAAGAATTCAAAGCTTAGTGCTTAAATTGCAGAACTTGGTATCTTCATGTGCATTTGTATGTTGTGTGATCAATAGTTGAAGATGGTGCGGTTGTTATATGGTAGCATGCCCAGTTTTACCAATAGTTATTTACCTTCCCTGGTTGTTAGTACCATGTATTATTCATGTACTCAATTTGTGTTTGTGATTGAAATACCTGCACTTGTGCCTTGTCTTTCCTATACCATTTTGGGATCAAATTGATTTGTGTGGAGATGTTGAAAACAAACTTTATATGTTCCACATAATAGAGTAGAACTGAGCCGCTTTGCTTGCACATAAGCCCACTTTTCTTAGAGGCAGAGCTACTGTGCTCTGACTAATACGAAATCTTTTTTTTTTTTTAATTTAAGAATAAAACTTTCATTTAACTAACATAACGTACAAATAATCAAAGCACAGACATGCTAACCGAGTCTACTCAATTACCCCAACTAAAGTCTCGTGCTAGGATTGGAAACATCGTAATCAAGTGCATTACCAAGAAAAGGAGTAAAATGAGCAATCATATTAGTTAATCTTGAAACCCAGTGAAAGGATAAGCCAGTGATTTGACTTGCAAAGAACAAACAGTTTGATGAGAGAATGAGCAATCATATTACTTAATCTTGAAATCCAGTGACAGGATAAGCCAGTGATTTGGCTTGCAAAGAACAAACAGTTTGATAAAACAGTACCAATCTCTAATAGTATAACAGATTTAGCCTGAAGTGCATGAAAAACAGATTGACAATCTGTTTCAAGATCAACTTGGCGGTGCTGGGAAGAGATGAGCCAAGAAAGTACTTCCCGAATAGCAATAGCTTCAGCAAGTTCTGGGTTCTGTAAAAATGAAGTGTAACAAATTAGGTGCATCATAAGATCACTTGACAAATTAAGAGATGAACTTAACAAATAACTTGTTCATAAAAATTGAATTCCTAACCATATTGTATAGGGATAATAATAAGTTAGGCCTCATAAGATTTGAGTCTAAATTTGAATTTAAGTTTAAATGTTTTAAATTTTAGATTGGAAATTAAACAAGTTTTCAATAGTCATTAAAACATCATCAAATTGATTAAAGATTAAATATAATTAAATAATTTAGAATATAATTGAAAGATATTCTCTGAATAATTTGAAATTTAATTAAAAGAATAAGAACTTATTAATTAATAAAAATTAATCGATTAATTAACAAATTTATCAAATTTTAATAACAAGAGTTATTAAAATAAATCAAAAAATTAAATAGTTTAAGATTTTTATGATTAAATTGTTCAAATTAATCATTAAGTTTAACTTCTATATGAAATATGATTAACTCTTTAAAAAGTAAGATTGAGTTTGAATCAAGGGCCTTTTTTTTTTTTAGTACAAGAGAGATAGAAAACAAAATTAGCGCAGATGGCGGGGATACGAAACTCCTTGCTCATCTCGGTGAATAAGCTCCTGTATGACTTCCGGTGGCTCCTGTAGTAGGTGCAGGCCCGAACTTAATAAACTTACAAAAGCTGTCAATCTGTCAGCACACTAGTTTGCCTCGTGAAGGCATGTTATAGTTGGACCTCCCAATCACGTTATAGTAGGCCACGGATACCCGAGCTTGAATGGAAGATCAACTTAAATTTTACACTTTCAGGTTGGGCTGACCAAACATTTATATGAAGCCTAATATTACAAGCAACGAGTTGAAACCCTAAACTGAAACTATTCATCTACAGAACTTGAATGGTGGATGTCCGTGGAAAGTGGACATTGGATCCACGATCTGGTCTCTTAACAATGTGGTCCAAGTACAAGTTGACCCAGATCAGTCATCTTCTTTTCCTCGTCAGATCTTATGTGGTGCTCTTTGTCACAAGATTTTGATTGCATGCCACACATTCTCACCATAAATGCTATATAATATAAGATGACGACACAAAACATATGTTCAATTTTATGATAAATATCTCTTTGAATCCTTAATTGCAAATATTATGCATCACACATCGAGTAGTTGGTATCATCATTCACTTTGGTGATCCTGTGCCCTGAAACAATCATTCAATCCATCTTTCTGATGGAGAAACAACAACAGTGGTCAATGTGCGATGGTTTTGTAAAACCATTGGCCACTGGGTTGGGAGAAACGTCAGGGGCTTGTGAATAGGGACTTGGCATGGACTAAATGTCAAACTCATTTTGTTTGATTCTGCAGCACCCAACCCAGTTTGGTTGGTCTAAGCTAAGCAGGATTTGTATTTGAATTGACCCTAACCTACCAATTTTTGCCAGCTTCATGCTGCTTCTTTTTCCTGAACAATTTTGCTCCACCTGGAAATTGGTCAGAAATGGTGTGATGGGCATATCCTTTTTCTTCAAAAAAGATGGATGGAATCCGTGTGGAGACAGCCTTTTTATCTTTGCTTTCTACCTTCAATGTTCAATGAACCTAATTGTACACAGTAACTTTCCTCTTGCCTTCTTTTTTTCCTCGCATATAGAATATAAATTTTTATAAGTGGTAAAATGACTTTTATATAATCAAAGTAACTTTTTTAAAAAATATATAATTTTAAAAAAATTTCAAAGTTACTTTTATTTTCAATTTTATATAAAAGAACATTTCATTATAAAATAAGTGTAAAATTATATACTATTGGACCTTTCCAAATTCTATGTCTCAGCAAAATTTATACTAAATATTATTATTATTGTATAAAAGAACTCCTCTTAAATTTTTATTAAAAAAGTAAAATATACGTAATTAATTAATTAATTAATTATTACTGACATAATAATTCAATTCATGTTAGTAATATTTGATCCGTTCATATTTAATGATCTCCTGAACAACCAAAATGGAAAAACACTTGTAATAAAGGAGAGGGGAAGAAGATAAGCAAGAAGTTCCTACAATAAGCCAAAAATTAGAATTATGATTATCCCATCTCCTGAAACCTAAAAATGAAGTTCCTTTGTTTTTTCTTTGAATCTAAGACGAGGAAACAATACTGTGATTTTTGTCTTCCAACGTGTAAAAGATGCAGATAAAGTTAACGGAGACATGTTCGTACAGGAAGAATCTATGCCAGGAGGTTGATAGGTAACGACATTTCTCTGAACCAGTAACCTTAGTTTCTGAGAAATTTCGTGAAAAAAAAAAGGAGCTTTCTTTAGCTGACCCAAATAATGACATAATTGGCTTTATTATGTGTAAATAAATACGAAGAACATGAACATGAACTGGCAAACTGGACAAAGGTTTGGTTTTGGGTCAGGGCTAGGGATGTTGAAAGCACTGGCACTGACCGACCCTACAAGCCAATTTGACAGGCTTCTACTTGTTAAGTACACCCAAACCTTGTCTCCCTTTATCCCTCCCTCCACAGGTCTCAATCAAAACCAAACCGAAACCATTTGCGCACATAGTTCTTTTGTGGTTCCAGTACAAACTACCAAATTTCCTATTGCCTCTCTCTAGCTTGCTTCTTTCAATTTTGCCATCTTACTTCATTCACTTATTCTTCAAGTCTATGAGATCTTTGATTATCATATTAAACTCGCAGATAGACACTGCGCAAATATGCAATGGTAATTCGGAGATATACAATGCCCAGTTATTTTTTAAATTAAAGAGTATGTATTTATAGGCTTTGTTACGAATGATTATCGTTAAAGTTAAAATTTTGAGAGGAAAATTAGAAGCGAATGATTCGGGATAAAATTTTGCAAGCAAAAAGAGGAAAAAAATATAAGAGTTGAATATTTAAATTGGATTAATAAAAGTAAAAAGAAAAATTAATAATCCAACATTATAAGTAAAATTTTGAAATATATGATCTTGAATTAATTTTAAGAATTAACAACTTTAATTTCACTTTAATTTGTATGTTATTAATTATTCACTTTATGTACTTGTTAAGTCACAATTGTGCATGTTATTATTAATTATTTATTAATTAAGTATATATAGTAAGTGCGAATGAGATGATTGTTATGGGCTTGATATCTATGGATTTGTTCGAATGAATTGAAACATTTATATTGATTATTAGTCAATTCAAAGAATAGGAATTGAGAACAGTATTTATGTGGGTGTATGCACAAGACAGTCCATTTGATGGTCGATATTCTCAATATATATGCACATCATACAGATAGAAGAGAGTATTTAGGAAAAAAAAAACTTAATATACTCCTGATTAAATCTTTATAATCAAACAAAAGAAATTACTAAAGTATAGAATTCATGGGCAAAAGAGGAAGATTCTCAACACATTCTTAAAGACCAATCGAATTTCAAATACAAAACAACATGTAAAGGTGATAGATTATATGTATCCTTAGAATTTCGTTTTTCAAGCACATACCTCTTTATACAATTGCTAAATAAATTAAATTTGAGTTCATGATATTGGACTTAACCTAACGCTTTTTAGTTTCAATTTATACGTCTTTAATTCTCCAATTTGGAATTAATGTAAGGCTTTTTAGTTTCAATTATACAAATAATGGGCGAACAAGATGGGATGAATAAATTATATTAACAATAAAGGCTTGATTAAATATGCATGATGATCAACTAATATGACATAAGAAAATACATTTCATAAGTAATTTCAGTGACAATTGCAATCATATCATCTACAGTTAATCAACAAAAAATTAGTGTAGAGCATTCAGACATTCAACACAATTTAACATCATTAATCATTATAAAGACGCCAATTAATAAGTGAAGATTGTTCCTTCCATCTTGATCTTTAGAGAGGAATATCAAAACTTCTTAAATCTAAATCACTGAATTGAATCATTTTCGATTCTTAAATTTATTAATGATCTAAAGGCTAAATATGTAATTAAATGAGAGCAATCTAAGCATAGTGTTGCCTAAAATGAAATCAAGAAATCACAACTGGAAATATATATCTTATATTAATCTAAGTAGAAAAGATGTCAAAAAATTATTAACAAATGAGTAATTATGATAAGGAATCTAACTTTAAAATTATAAACGTTGTCCATAACCATATATTTGTTTATATGTATTAATAGTAAAAAATGATTGTTTTAAACTTTTATGTTCTGTACTTGCATATATATATCCAAGATGTTCCTTTACATATACTGTCTCCAAACTTTCAGCACAATCACTATTGTAGCAAGTTTCGATTAATATATCAAATAATCATTGAGGTTTCAATTATCTCCATGCGTATGAAATTACTTTATCATGCTGCATTGGATTTTATCCTTATCTCTTATACA
>JANZLC010000005.1:6831085-6852460 GCA_026413385.1 Erythroxylum gracilipes | reverse complement strand
ACTCCCATCTCCAGGTAACGAGATTGAGATCGGATGAAAGAAAGGAAAGGCTTTGTTTGGTTTTGCACATGTTGTATTTCAATTTAGATTGTTGTAAGAATAAGACCTTAGACATATGTTGAGAATTTTTGGAGTTTTGTATATTTTGTATTCGGATATTGATATTGAAGCTGTAATATGGCTGGGAATGCCATTAAGGTTCGTGAATATTTATCTTTAGATGTTAATGAATATTGGATGAATGATTTTGAGAAGTTATCGATTTGAGATGAGAAATTGTGTTAAGTTAGGAACCACGATTGAGTTTAACGGTATTTTGTCAATAGGGTTGGGTTCCAGAAACGGGATCCAGCATTTTGCCCCTTCCTTTAAGCCTTATGTCTTATAAATCTTAAGTGTCATGCCCAATAAGCCCTTATGCATTCTTACCACTTTTAATACTTCAATTTAAATAATCTATGTCATAGAAATCCTACTAACCTTGACATAAATAATTAGCTCCACAAATTAATCCATAAAATCTCATAATTCATTTAAATTATGTTTAATTCATCAAAAAAAAATTCGGGGGCCAACAACTCTCCCCATCTCAAAAGAATTTCGTCCTCGAAATTCTCATCTGATTGATCAGGAGTACATGACGTTCATCCATTTCTCATTTACCTTCGTCTCTCGAATACTTTCTTTCAAATGACTGTAGTCAATAGACTCACTCAGTCTCTTACTCAATCCTTTATTTGGTCATTCACTTTCTTAACTAGCTCCTCATTATGTTTCAGATCACTCACAATTTTCCACTTCCTATATCGATGACATCAATATCATATCATATCAATATTTCCTTAACATATTCATGTACATCACATTTCGAATCTAAGACATCTTTTATCAGTAGCACTAACTCATAATAATTTCATACATACCAATTCATATCGGGCTTAGCGAATCCTTTTTCCTAACCTGAGCACACCTTGAGCTCTATGTAAGCACACCTTGGCAAGGAGATACCCTTAGAGACAATTTATCTTTCACTTAATACTTCACATAACTTTAGTGTCAGTTCATGTAACTCTTATATCAATCTAATTGTATTCCATGTCTTTGGCATGGATTCACCTAATTCATTCATCTTTCTTGAATCACTTAATTTCTACTACTGATCAATTTCACTTATCAACAACCTCTCCAATCAATCTAACATTCAATCATTTTTAGGCCTTAATCATCACAATACAAAAGCGAACAAATCTTTTTGTTATCTAACTCCTCATACAGTATTATAAAGAAATCAGTTTGATAATGATTGTGATGCTTAAAGTCAAATAGAACTATACATTGATCTCATGTTCCTATGAACTCCAACTATAAACTTTAAGCATATCTCCGACAGTTAAGACTATCGACAATTTAAACATTTAGTCACTGATTTTACGTAGCCACTACATGATGTTCCAGCTTATTCTTACTAGGATGTATAGATTAAGTTGCCATTTGTACTTTGCTAACAATCTCTTTGCTCAATCATCTATATCAGTACACATACTTCTTATTTCACTCACAAGTATCATTTTTCTCCCATACTACATATCATTTCATTCATCTCATGTAAAGTCATTTATGTCTATTTCATTTCCCTTTCTCTATTTCCGCACTTCAATCTCATTTTCCTATTATCATTTATTTCATCTTCCATATGTATATCCTCAATCAATTCAAAATTATCGATGCATAATTATTATGAAATTCTGATCTCAATTCTACTAATATCTTCTTACTGCGGATCATAACTCTTGTCGTATTAATCGAACAACCACTTCGGTTCTAATTTCCTCTTCTTAAGATCATAACAAAGTTATGTTTTCATTGCACTCTACTTATACACTCTAATCACATCATGTATACTTATATCCCTATATTTCTCAAACAATCCATGGCAATATATTCTTATCCATATCACTTTCGAAAATATATCACCACAGTACGATATTGGTGTCATGTTCAATAATACATCCTCCAATACTATTGCATTGAATCATTATCTGTTATGTTTACCCATACACTATTTCTCCTTTCTAATTATCCTCAACTTTCTTTTTCTCATATCCTGAAAGAGTATCAGCATTTTCTTACTAATTCTATCACCTCAAACTCTTAACAATTGCTTATATGTGTAACTCATACACATGCGCCCATGTAAGATCATAATACTGGCGCTCTGATACCACAAATGTTGAACCCCATTTTCGGTGTCCAACCCTTGAACCATAAAACGTGGGCGTGTTCCAATTAAATCTCCTTGACCATTTTCGATTCATCTTTATGCTTTGATATTAAAACATGTAGGCCTCGTTTTTGGAGTCATACTCTTGAGTCATGAAACCAAAAAAAATATTGGGTCCTGGGTCCAGAAGTTTGTCTCAATAAACTTTATGTTTCGCCGCGACGAACGGACAAATACTTATGCTGAAACCCTTCGGGAAAAGTTCGCCCAAGACCCTTCCCTAGGCTTTTCCATCTATCCAAATCTTACTTTCATTCTAAGTTGTCCCGAATTCACTCCCTCTAAGGTAACATCAATTCATGACAATTTAACTACCAGTGTTATTTCATCGTACTCTCTAATCTCTTTACTCATTTAATTCCTTGCTTAACACAATTTCCTATTATTCCTTTTTCCATAACACATCTCACTTATATAAATAACAACAATTCGCATTCAACAACCTCAAAAGGAAGGAATTTTACAAAGCTTTGATTACTTATAAACATGACATCATTCGCTTAATACAAAATTACACATGGATGCTCATGTTCGATACGCCACTAAAGCTACTCAAAAATCAAACTAACTTAGTACAAAAGCTAACTATCTTATAGTTGCCAAATGCCTTTATGTTCTTGATCACTTGCCCTTTTGCTCATTACCTGAAGATGAGGAGAAAAGGGAGGTGAGCTTGAAGCTCGTAAGTAACAAGTTTATAACCGAGAAACAAGCAAAAACCCTTTATAAAACTTATTTTTATTGAACCTTTTCATAACCATAGTAATTTTTCATTTAAAAATCATAAAGCGCTTATTTCAAATCCCTAAATTAAACTCACTGACTAAATCGTTAGAATTGAAAATCATAAGTCAGTTTGTTCTCGCACAGAAAGAAAGAAGGCCTAGAACGACAAATCGGGATTTCATTCATATTGTTAGAAATTGCATCGTTGTCATCTCGCACCACCATGGCAAAATGTTATTGTCGTCTCTCATCAACGTGACAGAGTTTGATTTAAGGATTTAAATTCTAAAACAACGTAATTTAGTTAAATTTAATTAAATTTAACGTGTATAAGTGCTTAGAATTTTTGTCTTATACAGCAAACCATTTTAACAACGTTGACAAAAACACTTAAAAATATTATATGTAAATCACGGTCCTCAAATGCCTTCCACTTCAATTGGTCTACTCATAAAAGAAAAGCAAAAAATTAGATGTTGAATTATGTTTTTGTTAAAAAGATAAATATTCAACGATTATACCAAACTGATTCGTTTACACTAACACAATACGTTTACCTTCCATATTCCACAAAATTTCCCACGTTCATTTACCACCAAAGTAGTTTTGATTTGAGGATGAAAAGTAAACTACGAAAAGAAAAAAGAAACAAAGAACAAGAATCTAATTCCAACTTGCGATAGTTTAAAATGTTCAATACATGAACATGGAAAGGTAGTTTCTGTATTTGGGCAAATCTTGAACGTGAAGATGAATGTGAAGACTGGAGGGATGAGGAGTGTGGATGGAGCGTGGAAACAGCCCTACACCCAATTATTATATTCATTCAAATATTTTGTACGAGGAAGATGGAAGGAATAAGCAGCAAGATGCATGGGCATGGGGATGGAGACATGGGCATGAAAGAGAATAGAGGAGGTGTTTGAATGAATGTTGATGCATTGAATTGGCTTGAGTTACGGCATTTGCATTTTAAGGACTGCCACTTGCCATATGACTCTTCCAGCTAATCCCATCACTCTCATCACCCCTTTGTCTCCATTTCAATAGCTCCACTTGCCTAGCTCTTTTACCTTACCAACTACTGCTTTTAGTTTCTATGTTTCTTAGACCCCTTGTCTAATTTGTAAAATTGAGTGATGAAACAGAAATAACATAAAACTCCATTTAGTCGAAACTTTGCATTGACTTTTAATGTATTTGTGCACCTTTGACCTTTCTATTATAAATGAGATTAGAAAATTATAAAATATGAAAAAGAGCATGTCATTTTCACATAGAAAGAGTCATCTAAAACCCCCATTTCAAAAACTAAAAAAAGATTAACTTTGATTGGACACACATTGCAAAATTCTCAACCTTCAAAAGTCAGTAAAACTTAATACGAAGAGTAAGAGAGGGGTCCATCCACTAACACCAGTAATGTATGTTAATATAGAGAGAGAGAGAGAGAGAGAGAGAGAGAGAGAAGGGTCCCATTTAATAATAAACGTATTTCTAGAGACAAGGGGAGGCCAGGGGTGGTGAACCTTGTGGGGAGACACAGAGCCTTCATTTTCCAAACCTGTCAACTTGCATGTCAGAAACCCACTTGAGTAGCCAAAGTTCATTGAACCCAACCCTATGAATCATCAAAATCAAGTAAGTTAATGAGTAAAGAAAAAGAGAAATGAAATGAATCATAATAATAACAAGAAGAAAGAATCAAAATTCATTTCCCTATTCCATAAACAGGCACCCTCTTTCTTTTCACTTCTCCCCCACACATCCCCTCACCATCTTTTCTTATTTCCTTTTTTGTCAATCTTCTCCTCTCCTCCTCTTCAATTTTTAAGAACTTTAAAAGGGACAGAATTTCTCCGAGAGGTAGTATATCTTTGAGACGCAAAGATTGCATATTGGTGCATTCTCTTCTTGGACCTCCAACTCCATCAACAGAGAACACAATCTTTTGTTCATCACAGGTTAGAACTCATCACCCTCAATCTCTCTTCCCCTTCTCTCCTTTCTTCTTGGCCTATCTTTTCTTTTTCTGTTCTTCTTGTACGTGCTTTCTTTTCTTGCAAGTTTAAGTTTTGACAGAAGGTAAAAGTCGGGTCTTTTCTTGCAAGTTCAGATTTTTGATAAAAGACAAACTCTTCTGATGTTTTAGGTTTCTGGGTATTGTTAGTCTGCCTTTTGTGACCTAAACTTTGTTGCTCTTCTTTCTGGTGATTTCTTTTTCCGTAACAACATTGGATAACACTCATCACTTGATAAGAAAAGTTGGAGAGAACCAATCTATCGTATGTTTCTCATAAGTTGTGGTTTACGATGAGATGGAGGAGGCCTGTGGGTTTTGATTTACGTTTCTGTGCTGTCCTCGCTCATCCTTTGTTGTATTCTCTTTTGTTTTATCTTTCTACAATTCTTTTTCTTATTTTGTTTCGAACAGCTTAATCTGATCTCTTGTTTTGTGGAATGCAGTTGGGCTATTTGGGACGACTTATCTTGGTTCTGAATTCTTCAGAAACAGGCAGTAGATGAAGATTGTTGCAGCCTAGAAGATAGAAGAGTCTCTTGATGTCATATCACATGCTTCTTGTAAAGCTGGAATTTAACATGGTTCACATTTCTAGATATTGAAGCACGGAATCATCAAAGAATCATTTGCATTTGGATTTTGATAGAATCGGAGTTTTGGGCATTTGCGTTTTCTTCAAGGCGAATAAGCTACTACATCCCGTTTCCTAGTGGTTGTGTTTTGAGTTACACAAAGGCTCTGGTAGATATTTGCATTTCAAGACTGCTCATTTAATCTGCACCTGCACTTGCTAAAAACCGCATTTCAACTTCCTGATTGAAGAACGGGATTCTTGATCTGTTGCAAGAATTTGTGGGGTTTTGGAGTCATATGCCTGAAAGTTTCATCGATCTGATCTGGGGTGTTGAAAAGTTTTCAACTTGGTGGAGTTTTAGATGAATTCAAGACACACTGAGGCAAATAAGAGCCTTCCAAGAGGTATAATTAATCTCCAAGATCGATATTCTAGTAGCATTATGGATGTAAGCACAAGAAAGGTCACTGCTGCTACTGCCCGGGTACCTCCGCCTAATCATTCAGCTAGAGTAGAGAAAAAGAAAGGAGAGTCTCATCTTCAGCGTTCATTTTCACAGGGTAGCTCCAGGAAGTTGTTGCCTGCAAGCTACTTCAGTTTGGAGTCATTACTTTTGCTCATATGCTTAACTGCATCTTTGTTAATCCTCCCTTTGATACTACCTCCATTACCTCCACCACCATTTTTGTTACTTCTGCTTCCAATAGGCATCTTAGTTGTGCTTATGATCTTAGCATTTATGCCAGGTAATGCAAGAGATCTAACGTATACATATATGTAAAATGTGTTTGAAAAAACAAATCGCCAACCAGTTTGTCCTTATATACGATTTTTGTAATTCTCTGTTGTCAAGTTTGAAAGGGAAATATAGAAAACTGTTCTTTAATTTCTTACTTGCATACAAATTGATCTATTTGGTGCAAAGGCTAAAGAATGATTGTGGACATGAACATGGTAGCTTTCTTTTTTTCATCAATAGACCAGCCCCAACAATCTCCAGTTAATTTCCATGTGATGATGATACCAGACAACTTTTTGGATGCTCTTACATGTGTCTTTTTATGATCTTTACAGCTATGGTTGTTGGATCCAATGGCTAAGAGTGTTGCAGTTGTTAACCTGAGTCAATTTTAAACGATTTTGCCCAGCGGTTCTGATGTTTTACACGATGGATACGGATGACATGAACAGAACTAATGTAGCAACTTTCAATGAAGCGTTGATTGTAATTAAGAAACTGAGAAAGGAATAACAAACCGGTAATGACATCTCTCATCTGAATCACCGTTTCAGGGATAAGAAAAGTGGATTAAATTAGTGTCGGATGTTATTTGATCGAAAGGAATTACAAAAGAACATGACGACTAACATGTCGCAATAGCACAGATTATTCTATTGAAATTTAACCATCACAATGTAACCATGATTTCGTCACCACCTCATAAGATAAGACTGGTTCATTATTATTTTGATCTACTATACCAAAAATGGTAGCAATGCAAATGGCAAAGCAACCCCCTTTAACAATATGAAAAAAGAAAGTTGAAATGATGATATATTTCAGCTGAGATCTTTCCAATTTCAGATAGACCAAATAAGAATTCAGTCCTGGAGGCAACATTTCCAAGACGCTAATTATACTATACATAGGAGATTGTTCTCTTTTATTGAGAATAATTTCCTAGATCCATGCCATTAGATCAAGATAGAGAAATAGGCTGCTGGTCAAACTGGCATGTGAAACATAATTGTTTTATGATTTCTAAGATTACGTTTCCTGATGGCTTCAACAATCTTTCAAGCCCACCAGCCAGCCATCGTACAGAGGCCAAAACGGTGAATATCCAAGATCTTAGGTCCTAAGACTGGTTCTCATAATAAAATATAAAAAAATGGGTCAAACTCAAATGGCATTCGATTTAGTCGGATCAAACCTGCTAAATTCATTTAAAGATTGCTACAGCAAACATAGGAGAAAAGAAATAGTAAGCAGTAGGTAGGTGATCATGCTACAGCTAGCTAATATACAATGCCATCACATATGAACCCTTTGTTTGTTACAGTAGTTGTTCTCCGTTTTGATGTACACCCACTAACGAAACGGATGATACATGATAAAGTTACTGTAGAGAACTTGGATTTTAGCCAACCATATTAAGGAACATAATTAGAAAATGTCATCTTAGCAAGAGTTGGTATACTGTATATGGCATATATGGGAGATATGGGAGAAAACTGTGGTGAAAATCCGCAACCCAATTTTCTAGCCAGCAATGTGACCGTGGGCATGAACCAAAAATGGGGGAAGGTGATGCTCCAAAATACCCAAGAGATCTCTTCCCCGGCTCACATCTTCCAGTTCCATGGACACGCCTCCAAGCCTTCTCACAGCTTCAACAAGCTGCCCTCTTAGCCTTTGCGAAAATAAACTACCACCAGCAGTAACACATTCTCTATACAGTGGCAGGTAAGCAATGGCCACCTTGAGAGGGCCAGGCAGATCCCTTAAGCTTATAGGAGATCCACCCCATTTCAAAATCCTCATCAAGTTCATGTAATGTACTTGTCCTTGCCTTACTCCATCCAAGAATGCTGCCACCGACCAATGCTCTTGCAGAAATGCCTTCAGCTTAGGGGCAATAGCCTCATCATCAGACCTGGCGATGCTATCTGCTACAGAATAAGTAGCTCCAGGGTCACCCAGGAAGTCAGAACGCAGAAGAAACGCCACACCTTCCAGAGCCCTACCACTTCTCTCACCAGCAGCCTTGAGAATTTCTATGCTCAGTGCTGCCAGAACATGTTGAGGAACACGAGGGAGGAGATAAGCAGCAACTTCAACTTGGCTACTGGAAGTGGCAGTAGTAAGTGCAAGGCAAAGTTCCATGTCACGGCAACCCCTTTTGACAAACCATTGGACAACCTGCATACAACCCCTTTCTGCTGCTCTCATCAAAGGACCCAAGAAACCCACGGCATTGCCCTCTTCCACTAGACATTCCATTGTACCAATTTTACAGTAATGAGAGGCAAAACCCAGAGCTAGATCAACATCAACATCCAAGCTGTTCCTTTGAGCAATCTATACAGAAAACAAACACAAAGAGGGTGAGCCTTAGAGCAACCAGTAAAGTTACTCTTTTGTGACCAGGTTCGAATCTCGAAAATAGCACCCAAATTTGAATGAACACAAAAGTGTGGAAATGTCAGATAATAAAATTATATGTACTTAATCAGCTATTCTGCAGAATCAGATGTAGTTTGCAGGATCAGAAGAATGGGGAAAAAATGGCAGATGTGTAAGTCAGTATGCTGTATGCCACATTCCTAATATAACAGAGTGACTCAACTGAGCTACGAATGCAAATCCTACATGCCATGAAATATTGAATGGTTTCCAGGTAGAGAACACCTTTAGATAAGCAAATTCATGACAACTTATTGTTTTGTAGGCATTTCTCTTATCCTTCTTGATGTTAATCAACCCACATGAATAGTACATCAAGGCACTGTCCATCTTTCAAAAGGAATTATAGGATAATAAAAGTAATGATAAATGCTCCAAAAGTAGATACTTATACAGCTGCCTAACGAGTGATAACTAGCCCATCGGGAGCCCTGTGGAGGGCTTTACACAGGAAATCCAGAGAAAGAATATGCTATAAGTCAAACAAAGGGAAGCATCCTTAAAACTTCTACCAATAAATAAGTAATAAAGCATATGATAGTTAAGTGTTTCCTGAAAAATATGGAGGAGAAAGTTATACACAGTAGATATCAACACATAGGATATTCCAAGGATAGACCCATAAAAACTTAAATTCTGAAGTAAAACGTACTGCTTAGTCCATCAAGCAGTCATGAGGAAAATATCTTATTCATCAATCAACAAGCAAAGCATCCTAGTTATTGTTCAAATCGGTCCTTCAATCTCAACTATTAAGCTTGCTAATCATCTATCATGTTATATGGTCAAGTGATTAACAGAAAAGGATTTCTCACAGATAGCTTGTGTTTCTTAATGTTACACCACTCTGTTCTTTCAAGAATTCTTTCCGAGATGGAAAAACACCATCTATTACCATAGCCTCTAAACACAAGGAATTACAAGCATCGGGGTGGAATTAAAAACCATTAAAAGCTTTTAAATACAGTTAATCAGTCTTGGTCATGGCATTTCCCTTCCTCGTTAGCTCCCTAGAATCATGCAGGGAAGTCAAATCTAGGAAGCAGTACGAAGCACCAATCTTGCATCTCCTTCACAGGCCCAACTGTCTACCAAATTGCCAACATTTGCAACTAATGATGCAATAATTCCTTTCCTAGTTTCAAGTGCTGCGAGACAATTCATTTATTGGTAGGAATGCAAGTGAGTGTATTGTTCCGGTAAGACACCTTGAACATTACCTGCAACAAGATCCGCACAAGCTCTGTACTTCCAAAACGAGAAGCTTCAAGGAAACATTGATTAACATTGTCAGCACCACCTTCAACCAACATACCCAGCAATCCTTGTATTGCAGTAGCAGATATTCCAGACGCCCAGCCAGGATCGAACGAACTGGAAAATAGAGTAAGAGGGAAACATGCTGCATCAAATGCCTCAGTAAAATCCTTCCCTGTAAGTTGATTGCCAGCAAGATCTAGATACGTCTTGAATGCAGATAACTGGAGTTGAATCTCTACATCTGAGTTATGACTCACTCTACCCCTCTTCCCCTCACAACGCGAGTGGAAACCTATACATTTTAGAGCCCATTCAGTAAACTTTTGAACCTTGGCACCAGCTTCTGCCTTCAAGACCTCATCCCCATTGCACTCTTGCAGACGCTCATGCAACCTGGTTAGATATAAAAGGCAACAAAGAAATTACTCAATAGCATTATGAGAAACCAAATTAGAGTCATCCTATAAACAATCTACTACTGCAAGCATTCATTTTTCTTCTTTTATTAATGCATTTAAGTGCAGAGAGAGCAAATATGTAATATCCTGCAATTTGGATAATCAATGGTAACTTCTAATCCTCTGCACTCCTGATTGGTATCTCATCCCAGAGGCTTCTCAAGCATTGATATAACTTATAAGGACTGATCAAACAAGAGTTAAATTCACACCTCAAGAAGTAAAAATATTTTTAAAACACGGAAGCAACATTTAAATCACATACATGTTGAAATCTAGTATCACAGTTTGAGGAAAACCCAAATTATTACTTTTGCTTCATCAAAAGTAACTCAAAACTAAGGGAGGACAAAAACAATATCAACAAAGAGAAAAAACAAGGATGTATGAGCAGACAAGCACACATAGCAAAAATACAAGTAATGAACACAGAGAAGCAGCAGCATTACAACTGGTGAACTGATAGGGGCATCCAAAGACGATCCTTACACCTTATGAGGATCAAAGAAATATATTATCTTCTGTTCCATATATGTGAAAAAAACATTTTAAAACCATAAGGAAAATTTTTCTGTGAAAATAGTTATCCCGTGCCCTCTGTTTCTACAAACAAATTAAAAGAACCAAGCGCTTCTACTATCTATCACTAATGACTGCTTTATATTTTAGCTACATATAAAGCTCCAATTATAAACACGAATCAAGACCGATCACCGATCACCAAAAGATACTTCACAACAATTAGTTATGAGGAAACCTAACAGCCAAATTGAAGATAATATCAGTGTTTGACATTAATATAGATATTAACGATTCATCCAATTTACCTTGTTACAAACTGGAAACAAATAAATCAAAGAAAAGTATTTAAGAGGGCAAAATCGAAAAGGAGCGTCTCTCAACAGACAGGAGGAAAAGCACAAAAAGTACAAGAGCATGTCTATGAGCGTCAGAAGCTTGTAATGGGCAGAAGTAGACAAGTTTGAAAACAAAAGTGCAATTGGTGTTTAATGTTTTTATAGTTTCACAGACTAACGGTCGAGACATATGGAGAATTCGTCAATTCAAGTATGTGCCTGATTTGAAGAAGTGTCAAGTGTGTGGACAAAAATCAACCACAAAAAAGCATCATCACCAAAAAGGGTAACTAATGTAATGCCACGTGCCAATGCATATAGTTAAGAATGAGTAAAAGAGGAAACATCAATATAGTAACAGACAATGATCACGTCAAATACTTATTAGTAAACTGCTAGATTTGGTTGTACAAATACAAGCAATAACAGCAACATCAAACCGCAAATTCACAAAGATATGTTACAGCTACCCAAGCACGCCCTAACTTTGCATGCATCCATATAAACACGTGCAGGCTTTACACAGATATTCACATGTTTCCATGGCCATACTCATGCTTTTGAAGGAAAGCAACTTAAATAAGATATCCAATCTTGAGATTGCAAATTATTTTTTTCTGTTTCCCTTTCTCACAATGACATACCTTTGGGCCATTACTGTCACTGTGTCTGAAAGACTCATTGTTCGACTCTGGCATGCTGAAACACATGAGGCAAGAAAGGAAGTCCTAAGCGCAGCTCTAGTGAAGTCATAAGCACCATTGGCGACAATCTTCTTAATCAATCCAGTGATTCCATGAAGCTCTTGATGTGTACTCAAAAACCAGATAGAGTCCAGTGTGATGCACAAGGCATCATTGAGGGTCTGTCTATCTGCCAAAAGAATTAAGCTTTCAGCAAAATCCCAATCATGGGAACTCACTGCACCCTGAAACAATCGACCTAGCTCAATCCTGTCTTGTCTACTGAGCCTCTTCTCGGGGCCAGCATTCTCCTTCTTCCCAGTGCCAGTCTCTATCCCAGCCAGTTGCGATTTAAGCTTCTTGATACTACAACTACAAACATCAGATCTTCTTGATTCTTCACTTATAAAATGGGCTTCTCCTGAAAATACATCACTTCCCTCACCTTTTTCAGGAGTAAAACACTGATCCACGTTACTTGCATTTCCAATTTCATTTTCTTCTGTTTCCATTTCTGCAGAGAAAGATTCTTCAGCATTTATCTCATTCCCCATATGCATACCCGCATCATCTAAAAGTGCCATATCATTTTCCATTCTTCCTCACTCTTCAACCACACCACTTAACCAAACCAAAAGTATTATAATCAAGCAGCACTAGAACAAGGATACATGGTTTCAAAAAGCCATAACTGAAAGCACCTTTTGCTGTAAATACTGATAATTTTCTCCACCAAAACCTCAACTCCTATAGACAACTTCTTTATGATTAAATATACGCCACACAACCTTCTCCAATCCAGATAACAAGCAAAACAGCAATGATGGGATATAAAGGAGAACAAGAGCAGCCGATAAGAACTCTTTATATCAAGGATATTTTAGGTGCAGAACCAAAATTTGCATCTCGGCCTCGTCAAAGGTCATAGAAATAATCTGAAAAAAGCCACGAACAGCCGAAACGCAAACCCAATTGTCACCCAGAAACGAAACCCTAGAAAGCAGAAACCTTTTCGTCACCAATCAACCAGAAAGTATCTAGAGCCAAATCATAAAACACAAAAACCCATTTGCATCAAGACTCAGGTGTTGCAAGTGATGGACATATAACCATATAGCTAATTCAGATAAATTAAAAAAAAAACTAACTAAAATGAAGAAAAACACATATCTTTTTAAGGAAATGAACCACCAAAACTGTGTCCAGTAAAGGGTGATGATAGAGGCGTTCGTAAAGCGAGAAAAGAAAAGGAAAGAGAAAGAGCAAAAGAAAGAAAGAATCTAGGGACAGAGCAGATACAGTAATCAGCAACAAAAAAAAAGAAAAGAAAAAAGAGACGACAAAAGGAAGAGAGAGAAAGAGAGAGGGCAAACCTCAATTGTAATAAATTGAGAAGAATGGTAGAGAGAGAAACCCCCTGCCTCTTCTATACTATTATCAGTTTATGTTTTGGGGCATACCATATGATCTTAATGGTTCTCCTTTTCTATATGTAATCTAATGTAACTCAATAAAAAATAACCATATCTATGAATTAATTTATAGTTAAGCAAAAACTTCATTTTTTTAGATAATTGAATTGCGGTCATCAATTATACGTAACATTTTTTTATATTTTTACTATCAAAAAATTATTTCTGTTATTCGAATACATAATTTTTAGATCAAAGCATAATCTTATTTATTGCTCAAAGACTCACCTTAATTCCAATAAAAATGAAAGATGTTAAGATCTTATCTAATAAATGAATTTTTATTTTTGCATTATTTTTTTATTATCACATCTGTAAATAAGTATATTAAAAATAATCTTCCTATTATATAAAGGTAAGGTTGCATATTATCAGACTTTCTTATACTCTGCTTTATTACAGGAATTTGGAGTGGATGTAATGATGACGATGATGAGACTATAAAGTAATAAAATTAAGAACTTATATAATAAGTAAATTTTTATTTAAACAATTTATTGAAAATATGTTATATAAAATAATAAAATTAAAATTAGCAATTAATCAGTTTTTTCATAAATGAAAATAGACGAAGGGAGGAGACAGGAGAGAGGAGAAGAAGGCAACTTTACTCTTTAACTGACTGAACTCAGAACTGATGGGCACATGAAAGTGAGAGTCGTCACTAAAAAATGAGAATAGTGAGGAAGTGGGGCCTCATGCTCATCTCATGTATTGTTACAATCATTACATATACGCATACAATACACGCTCCTCTGCTCTGTCCGTTTCTCCTCCTCTGTTTTATTAATTGTTTTGGTTACAACTTACAACACATATCCATTCATTGGACGCCTGTGTCCACCTAAAGACAGAACAATTGAAAGATTGCATTAAATTAATATTTCTTGGACCAAAAGGTTGAATCCCCAATCCTAAGGGCCCCCAGTTGCAGACCCGACCACCGCTGGGGGATTGAACCACGGTTTAATCCTGAGCAGTCCCCATGAAAATATTAAATTAATATTTCTGAATTTACATAAGTGTACAAGTAACTCTGTGTAACATTATGTACGGAATTGTCATTTTTAATAAAAAATACATCTTGTCCTTTTTGTTCAACAGGTAGGAAATCATTTTCATGTGTGAGGTGACCAGTCGAATATAGGTAGCTATTAAAGGGGACTGCACATGGGCATGGCACTCTCAATAACTCACGCTCCCTTGTGCTTGCGCTATTCATCGGCTCTCCTCTCAAAGAAATACCCCCAGGTTTATTCATAGAGTTGTTGTATGCTAGACGGTAAAAAAGGTTTAATCGGTAATATATCGTTTTAAAATAACTAAAAATTAAATAAATTTTAAAATTTTAAAATATAATTAAATGATATTATTTTTAGGTATCGAAAAATTTTTGAAGTTTAATTAAAAATAATTTATTAAATAAAAATAAATATTCTATTTTAATTTATAAAAATTTATTAATTTATAAAAATTAATGAATTAATTAATCAAATTTTAACAACGAGAGTTATTAAAGTATGTCGAATCAAAAAATTAAAAATCAAACAGAAAATTAGACAATTTAAAATTTTTACGTTTGAATTAAATGAGTTTTTTAAGTATTGTTTATTTTAAATAGTTATGGCTTTCTATGTAAAGATGCCATAAATTATTTATGCTTTTCAATGTGAAATACTATAATTATAGTTTTTAAAAAAGTAAGAATTGCAAAAAATTGAAATAGAAAATCTTGTAGAAATTTCCCTTGCTACTTTAAAAAATTGGATTTGTAAACCTAAGAAGAGAGATCCATCTTCTTCTTCTTCACATACTGTGTGGAATAAACCTTTTTTAGGTATTCAATTTTTTTAGTCAAATTATAATAAATAAAATATCAAGTGAAAAGTTTTATTTGCGTAGTTGAAACTTGTATTCTATAATTAAAAAGTTATATTGAGTGATCATACATTTTTTAACTCAAATATCTCAAATTACAATTTACCTTATCATTACCATATATGGATGACAAATGTGAACCAGTTCGTCAGGCCGATCCAACTCAATTAGACTTTGCTTTGAATTGACCGAGTCACAAGTTGAGGTTATTTTGATTTGATTGGGCCCATGATTGGACAAAAATATACAAAACGATGTCATTTTTTTAAAATAAATCAAGTGGGTCTGACCAGCCAACCTATGGCTTGTTGGGCTTAAGTTCGAGCCATGGGTCGGTCAGCCCATGATCAGGTGGGGGAGGGGGGTGCAGCCTAACTTGGGTTATTGCTATCTCTATTACTAGACCCTAAATTCAATTGTCTTTAAAAAAAATGCATGACTAAAATAGTTTAAAGAGTGTAAGGACTAGGATGAGTAGGAACAGGGAATGACAATTGGATCCGGCCTTAGTCCGGCCTAGCTAGCTCTAAGTCAATAGACTTGGGCCCTTTTTTAAACAATTAAGCCTCGAATTAGGCTTGGGCTCAGAATACCAAGGCTCAACCTAGCTTAATTTAAGACTCGATTTTTATATGCAAAATGATATCATTTTGATTTTTTTAATTGAAAATAATTTGGTCGGGTTGATTCCAACTTGAGCTCATATTCGGGCTATCTCTAGCTTAGTCGGGTTCAAACTCTAACTCGGGCTCGGACCTACTGCCACCCCCTAGTAGGGCTAAGTTTTAGCCCAATTATAAACACTAATTCTTGGGCTACTTGTATACTGAACATTTCTTCTGCTTTCAACGGACAAATCAAGACTTTAAAAACTATGGATCATAACTGGATTAAATTCCTAATATATTACATTTTAGAAATATATTCCTCTGAATTTTTAATTGTTTTAGAGTATTTATCATAACAATCAAAATTACCAAATAATTAGTATTTGATATAAGCTGATCACTTTTTAAATCTTTCACTTTCTTCATCATACGACATTCTTATTCTGTTACTTTAGCTTAATTTGGACACGTATATGAGAGTTGGTCGAGATTCATAAGCATAAAACAGTGAGCGAATAATACAGTTCGAATCTCCTTTTCTCTCTTTAAGAATTGGAAAATGATATCAGCATCTTTGACGCAAAGGCTACTTGTCACAAAGATCATAATCGAGAATCTACTAAAGAATATTATATGTCTACACATACATCAACTTTCGTAATAGATGAAGATATTCGTAAGTATGGACGTATCTTTAAGAATTACTCCCTCCATTTTAAAATAAAATTCGTTTTAGAAATATTTTAATTATTTAAAATAAGTATCGTTTGTAACTTTTCATGCATGTTTATGATTTTATTTCCAAAATTACCTTTTATTTTTTCTCACATCTTAATTATATAAATTACACAGATTATATTTTAAAGGTACTCAACATATAATTAATAAGGGTATATCAAACATTTCATTAACTTTCTTAATAAGTGTGCAACCCTTTAAAATGACTTTCATCAGCAAATTAAACTTTTTTATTAACTTGCATTCAAACTTTAAATAAAAATAAGAGTAAATTATCAAAAAAAAATCTAAAACTTATCTCAATTTTACTATATCAACCTAAATTTTAAAATGTTGTGTTAAAACACCTAAACTTTCAATTTGTTGTGAAAATAATCTAACATTAATCTTCTCGTTAATAGCACTGACGTGGTGCATCATGTCAATTTTTTGCATGCGTCACGTAACTGTCACATGTACAATATTTTAATTAATATTCATTTTATTAAATCCTAAAACATAAACATATGTTTGCTAAATATTATCTGGTATTTTTTTCTGCTAGGTTTGCTGTAGCATCCGAACTTTGCGGGCGAGCCTCGCTCTACCCCTCAAGAGGCCCGCGATGCTACAGTGTACAGTCTATCGCTCGGTCAATAACTGAGCTCTACAATCACAGCTAATCGATCGTTCATCAGTCGATCTACATAGTCGGTCTACACAGTCACAATCACAGTCTCTCGTTCGGTCGGTCACCCCATCCGACCATCACACTCATCACCAAGACTTAGCGCACGCCCAAAGCTATGGCCAAACTAATGCTTATCCCTTATTGCTCATTGAAGGGTCCTAGCCCTTCCTTTGAGGACGGGATGTTACATTTGCCGTCGATTATGGAGCTCCAATTGCAATTGCTTCAACCCTACTTCTTTTGTTGCTTCCCTTCTTATCATTGCTCCGGTATGTTTAACACAATTGCGATTGCTTGTTCTTCCCTAATACATTTTTTGTTTTTGCTTCCTTCCCTATTCTCATGCTCCACTTCCAATTATGATAGCCTAGTTGTGACGCCATTACGTTTAGTTTCATTTGTGCTTTAACTACTTTCCAAAAGAAAAGCATTTCCCTGCTCTATTTTCCTGACCTCTTTCCCATTATAAATTGTAATGAATTTTGATGTCTGATTAACTTATGGTTTTGGCTTCTTATTGATACGAACAAGATCAAGATAAAGTAACAGGACCCTTTGCATATGCCAGTTGGACCAATAACCCAAGCTTATGCTAAGAGAATTAAGGAGTCGATGACAGGTTGATTTGGGAGATTCAAATGAACAGTTTTAGTGTCAAATAGGAGGAGGAGGTGTCCCATTACCTCAGTTGAACCATTATAGCAAGTGCGGGAATAAATTTGGCAGATAATCGAATTCCAAAGGAAAATTATCCTAAAAATTATTCCTTCAACAATTTTGGCAAAATAATCAAGCTTCAAAAGAAATTATCCTAAATATTGCTCTTTGAATTAATTTTCCTATTTAATCTTTAAAGTATTTTCTTAATTAATTATTTTCATTAATTTACCCTATGTGGCTAGGCATACTCTTATACTATAAATACCCGTTTCCATTGTAAAGGAAGACACTTCTCTTTCGATTAAAAATTGAAACAATTCTCTTGTGAGATTTATCGCTCTCAAGTCTTACGTTCGATTTTCGAACACTTCCAAGCTTATCAAAGGCATGACCATCCTTCGTGGCGTTCAACTCTCGAGGGTTCTTCATACTGCATCTTTCCGGGTGTAAGGTTTCATATACCTTAGGTTCTTAAGTCGTGTTTGCTGGATCTTAGAGATTTGCGATCTATCTACTGCACATTAGCTTTCTTGGGAATATTAATCCGTTTATTTTTCCGCTTCACTTATTATGATAACTCAAACTAAAGCACTACCTTTTATGCTACCAATTTTGAAAAACTTTGAAAAATATTTTGCCTTGACAATGGGCCAAAATTTTTATCCCTTTTCTATTTTTGTCGAAGTATTGGTTGCGCAAAATCAAAACTAAAAGAATATCATGTATACTCAACCTTTAACTTCACAATCTTACTAACAATTATTGATAATTATATAATAGCAATTAGTGGTAATAACATTTAAATCATTACTTCCTGGGGCTTCAAAAATGGATAATACCTTGATACTTTTAGTTTGTTCTTATTATTACAAAACTAAGTTACCATTTTATCAATACTAAAGAATCTCTAGATGTCATATAGTTTCTTAAGGTTTTTGTTTGATATATGAATATAATACAAAATAATATAATAAATAAATAAATGAAGAAGATGTTTCCTTTATTAAACTATAAGGTTAGAAAGTTCATATTTGTTTCTTAATTATATGTCATGTCATAGTCTCCTTTTGGATACACTTAGTGGGTAAAAATTATTGTTTCTAGCCTAGATTAATTAAGACCTTGTATTTCAGCGAGACTCTTACCAGGTGTTGTTGCTTTATTTAAATTAAAAATTTAAAACTAATAAAAATCTTATTAAAATATTTGTTTGAGTTTCCTATAATTTTTGTTCATAGAATGATAAGTCTAACAAAGTGTGTTCAATCACAAGTAAACCATACGTATGCATTCCCTCTCTAAAGGTGTTAGCACCATTTCCTTCTTACTATTATGATAATCCAAAAATATATAAACTTGTTCTTCAGCTTTTAAGGAGTCAAAGTTTCATGCGTAATCATAGTGGTACTGATTTTGATGGTACTTGAATCATTAAAGTCTATCCTTATACCTAGTGCTAGTTATATCGCGAACTATACAACCTTCATATTTATTTCGTAACTAATGGAAAATGTAGCCCATTTTATTTCTTGTGTTTGTCGTTTAGTATGTTTTGTTAGAAACTGATATTAAAAAATTTTGATCTAAACTAATATTAAAATTCTTTATAATGTAGATGTTGGTCAATTTTAAATTTTATTATAGTGTGGTATTGGAAAGAAATGATGACAACAAATACGTTAGGGGAAAGATCAAAAGGAAGAAGGATATTAGTGTTAATGGACTTGGTTTGTTAGTACTAAAAGGATTATCAGAAGATAAAGGACATATAGTTTTATTTATGCTTTACAAATTTCCACAAGAGACAATGAGATACATGAGAAGGTTGAGTTTACGCCATAATAAGGACATGTTGCCAAGGCTTTAACATATGGAATAATCGAACAAGTATAAAGTTAAAATCTATTGTGAGTATGGTTATGATAATCTTACAACTAATGGTGAAGAAATTGATTATGATATCGACAATGAAGAGGAGTTATTCTAAGTTCAGGTGGAATAACATGATGAAGATTTTGTTGTTATGGAGATAAGTGAATCAGGAAATGATATAGGTGATGATGAAATTTTGCAATTGATGATGAAGAATATGTTAGTGCAAGAGCTAATGAAAACAAATATAGGACTAAGGTAAGTAGTGGGATTAAATGTGATGATGTTATGAATATAATTGGAAGTAGTGGAAAATGTAATAATGAAGAGCAAACTTATTCAAAAAAATTCACAGAGAGAAGTAGGGAGTTTATAAGGTTGCTATAGTGAATATGAAGGTAGTAATGCTGAAGTTCAATTACCAATATATAGTGATAATGGCAGGTGCGAGACCTTTGACAAAAGGAAGAAATATATTGTTTTTAATTCAAAAGTAGACATGAAAGATTTTGTTTTGAAGATGACAAAATGTTTAAGGATAAGGTTAAGTTTAGGGAGACAATCAGAAATTATGCAATTATAAATGGATATGATGTTTCAATGACAAGATTTGGTGTGAGAAAGAAGGCTGTTTGTGATCCATATTAGCCCTTTAAGGTTTATGCTAGTTGGATCAGAAACAAAAAAACTTTTGCAGTTAAGATATTGGAAAATGATCATACTTGTAAGAAAGTGTAAAGAAACAAGCAAGATAGTAAGAAGTGGATTGCAAAAGAATTATTACACAAGTTTAGAAGAAACCAGAATTGGCCAATAAGAGAGATGATAGATGATATTCAAAGGCAACATGCATTACAGGTGATTAAATCTCAATCTTATAGGGAAAAATGGGAGGCTATTATGATGTTATGAGGATAAATGGAAGGGAATTATTGGACAAAAATTCTGATGGGCTAATAAAGAAGGTCAATTCATTATCCAAAATGAACTTGATGAAAAGTCTGGATAGCCAATATTTTATAGGTTTTACATGGGATTTAGTGTATTGAAATATGGTTTCCTTAGTGGTTGTAGAAAAATAATAGGACTGGATGGATGTTTTTTAAAGACTTTTTTTTTTCTGTAAGTTGTAACACCCAAATACCCTCTGGGAGGATATGTGGATGTCACCTAAGACAGAACAATCAAATCAGAACATTTACACATATATTACATCTCAGAATTTCCAAAGAATATTTACAGGCCCAAATAAACTAAACAAAAACAGACTCCTTTGGCCATTGCGGTTGCTCGTCCCAGTCTTTAATCTCCTCGCTTTGAACCTACATGGGGCAAATCCACCGTGCTAAGCATTCTGCTATCAAACAAATACCCAGAAGTTCCAAACAACTTCCAAAAATTTACCAAAAATTCCGTCATAAAATAATA
>JANZLC010000005.1:6767990-6789307 GCA_026413385.1 Erythroxylum gracilipes | reverse complement strand
CTAAGCTATATGCTTAGCACGGTGGATTTGCCCCGTGTAGGTTCAGAGCGAGGAGATTAAAGACTGGGACGAGTCAATCGCAATGGCCAAAGGAGTCTGTTTTTGTATTGTTGAACATGTTTTTAGTTACACTTATGGGCATGTAATAAGTTTGAATTTCTGTTTCTGACAGTATGATGTGATGCATTGTAAGCATTGTTTGAGATGTGGTGTGTGAACTAGTCTGATTTGATTGTACTGTCTTGGGTGGTATCCACATATCCTCCCAGGAGGTATTTGGGTATTACAAAAGCAATCCTCGTAATTGGAAATAATGTCTCTTCTAAGATAATTTGTTCATGTTATGTTTATACTTTAGGCACCTTGTATCTTTTAACATTGTCATTATCCTTTCACTTTATTTTGAGAACTGATAAGTTTTCACTTATTGAAAAGATCAAATAAGTCTCATACTTTATTTAAGCTCATGGAAGTCATCTCTTCAATCATTACTTTCATCTTTTCTTTTTTAGTAAGACCAATCAGAGCCTCATTTATATTCCTTGGCCCAACCCAGTCTTGTGAGATAATCATGCAAAATGAGATAATCATTTTGTAAAGGTGATGTGCAAATTTTCTATGACTATTTTAAACCTAATCATTTATAAAAGTGTTATATTTCACCTTTACAAAATGCCATTTTTTAGAGTTCGTAGAATAGTAATTGTTTTTTTATTTCTTTTACATCATATAATATCTCGAGGTTATGATATAACTATTCATGTCCTTGGTTAGTTCTTAATGCTTTGATTTTCTTGTTTATTTGGTTTTTCAAAAAAATTATATATTTTATGAAACAATTTAATATTTCTATTTGTGAGAAATCAAATAGATCTCATTATACCAAGTATTGTCGACTATAAAAGTGACGAAGCAAAGAATTATATGTCTTGCCATTACATTCATTGGCTAGAGATGTCTATACAACTTAATTGCAATAAATCTAAAACTTATGTTTTCTTTTCGGATTATTTATTTCTTTTCTATTTTAGATGTAATAAAGTTACAAAGTAAATGTTCGATTTCACTTTTATTTTTATTATATTTGTATTTTTAATCTTTTTCTGAATTTTTAGTTATTTTTAAATAAAAAACATTTAATTGTTAATATCAATGTAATTACAAATTTAATGTTTCTAATAACTAAATATTAACTAAAACTTATATAAAAATTAATTTGAGTCTTTTATACGCTTTTTATTAATTAAATAATAATATAATTATATGTATTAAGATAAAAATATCAATATTTATAAAATAACTATTTGTTAATATATATTTAATTATTAGAAAACAATCTCATTATGTATTTAAAGATATTTTTAATTTTAAAACATAATTATTGAATAATTTTATTTTAGAATAATTTTACGTTTAAGTTAATTATAAAATTTAAATAATTTAATAATCATAATTCCTATTAAAAAATTCAAACAAAAAAAGTTTTTTTCTTAATTTAAAAACGAAGAAAAGAAAAGAAAAGAGAACAGATATTAGATTTCCTTCCGATTTTCTCTTTTCCTTTTCAGGTTAGGAGGAGGAGGAGGTCAGTGAAATGGAAGCCCAAAAGTATAAATTTATCAGGACAGGGGAGGACTCCATTTTATACATACCAGCAACATCCACCGACGTCGCCGTATAACGAAGCAAACCTATTTTCCCTCTCTCTCTCTTTTGCACCATCAATTCTCCGTCTTCACCAGGAGACACAGCTGTCCTCCGGCGCTCCGACTTCCTTCTTGCTCTCCACAGCTCGTTCTATTGAGGTGAGAGCACTGATTTCTTTTCCATCTGTTCTTTCGTTTGTGTGTACTTTGTAATATTATGTATGGTGAGTTTCCAAGTTACACTGATCTACTAATGCTATTTTTGATTGTTGATAGTTTAACCAATGATGTGTGTTTTTATTTTTCAAAACTTAATTACATTGCTGGTAGACCATTTAAGTTATTTTGTTATTGGTTATGTTTGATCACATGTTAATTCATTTCTTTTTTAAATTTGGAAGATAAGCAGAGATGAAGTTGAACGTTGATGCCTTGAGACATCTCTCAAAAGATGATTTTAGGGTTCTTACTGCTGTTGAGATGGGTATGCGGAATGTACGTAATTTACTCACTCTTGCTACTTTCTCTTGCTTAATATATTATCCCTTTTCAAGTTGTTTGTTGTAATTTTTTTAATTCCTTTCTTGTTTAATAAATCCCTTCTTGAAAACTATCTTATGCATACGTCTGTATGTACAACAGCATGAGATTGTACCTTCAGAGCTCATCGACCGCATAGCTTCTCTTAGGTATGCCCTTTCTTCCCAGTTCGTTTGCTTTAACTTAATTATTTGATATTTTTATTATTCTATTTGTACTTATTTGGTTAGCATGTATATAGGCATGGTGGCACGTACAAAGTCTTGAAGAACTTGCTTAAGCATAAGCTGCTGCACCATGACTCGTCCAAATGTGAGCAGTGCAAAAAGTTATTTATCATATTGCATATTTTGACTTTTGAATGTATTTTGATTGATTTTCTGAATATGTAGATGATGGGTTTCGACTCACCTATCTTGGCTATGATTTCCTTGCTATCAAAACAATGGTCAATCGTGGAGTTATTACAGCTGTTGGTCGCCAAATTGGGGTCGGAAAAGAGTCTGGTATGAGCTTTTGGCTGTATTAGTCAAGCTTTATTTGTCGGTATCATGTTCTCTTGTGTTTCTTTTCCTTTTGAAATCTGATCAAACTTCATACTTTTTTTGTGAAAGATATATTTGAGGTTGCCTCTGAGGATGGAACAGTATTGGCAATGAAGTTGCACAGACTTGGAAGGGTTTCTTTTAGGGCTGTGAAATCTAAGCGTGATTATTTGAGGCATCGTAGCAATTATAATTGGCTTTATTTGTCTAGACTTGCTGCACTCAAGGAATTTGCTTTTATGAAGGTTTTTCCTTGATGTCTTCCAGCTTTAGTTTGAATTCATATTAGGTTACAGTTATGTTAGTAGGTGTTTATATCACATTTTTTATTATCTGGATCAGGCTTTGGAAGAACATGGCTTTCCTGTCCCAAAAGCTATTGACTGTAACAGGCATTGTGTGATCATGTCACTTGTCCAAGGCTACCCACTGTAAGTGTGCTTATGCTATATGCTTATATGTTTGCATATTGAACTCATAGACTACTCCTGTCATTGACCAGAATATGTTAAATTACTTCAGTTTGATGAGTGAATGTTGTCTTCCAACTGGTGGGAATGTTATATCTTTTGTTTCATATCTCTTTCTTGAGTTCATCGCTCTGCTTGATCTTCCTTTCTTTTAAGTTTAGCCTCTTAAAGGAAAAATGATTTTATTTTCAAGATGAAAATTTATCGCTTACACCTTTGCAACCAGTGTGCAGGTGAAGCAATTGCAGAACCCAGAAATCGTTGTTGAAACAATAATTGGTCTTGTTGTTCGTCTTGCAGAACATGGTCTGATTCATTGCGATTTCAATGAATTCAACATTATGGTATGCATTTGAGACACTTAGGTCTACATCTGGCCACTATAGGACTGAATCCATCTCATCTCATGGTCATATTTCCATGTTTTATTCTGCAATATATTTACATGGAGGATTTGATGCTTATCCTGCCTATTATTGCTGTTCATTAACTGGTTCCAAACTCATCCTAGTTTGCACTCCAGAAGTTTTGCTTTTGCTCTTCTGCTTAGCTGCTAAGTAACCACCTGTTTGTTCTGTTATTCCGCATGTTGTAGATTGATGATGATGAGAAGGTCACCATGATTGATTTTCCCCAAATGGTTTCTGTATCCCACCGAAATGCTCAAATGTAAATATACTTCCTTCTGTAATGATTTGCTAATTCTTGATCCCTTTCTTGATCCTGTTTTTATTCTATGAATTAATCCTATGCTTTTCAGTTCTCTAACTTTGCAAAATATTTCCATTTTGCAGGTACTTTGACCGTGATGTTGAATGCATCTTTAAGTTTTTCAGGAAGAGGTCAGTAAATTATTGTTGTGCTTGAACTTCTCTTTGAGGCAAAGAATAGCTGCACTGATAATCTCTGATGGTTATTATAATTTTTTGATTAAATCCATTCTCATTCTTCTTTTGGAAAACAAATTTTATCAGAGGATTTTGACTACCTTTCTTAGGACCTTTCTGATGATTTGTTTGTGCTAGTTTTCCTGAGTGCTCAAATATGCAACATTAATTATTTCAATTTGGTACAAGCAATATACATATATTTCTGTTTTATTGGTCACTGTGTCTTCTCTTTCTGAATAACTCTTCGGTTAGTTCCTAATTTATTTTTCTGGATACTTTTTCTTTTTATCCTATATAGGTTTAATTTATCCTTGCAAGAACAAATAGACAATGCTGATGGATCAGATGCAGACACAAACGAAACTGGCAGGCCTTCCCTTTCTTCAATATCCAAATCTGCTGGTTTTCTTGACAAGGAACTTGCTGCCAGTGGGTTTACAAGAAAAGACCAGGATGACATTGAGAAGGTAGGTGAAGTCTATTTCATTAAGGTTATTTGTGACATATTTTCAGATAAGATCTTAATCATGTTATTTCCAATTCTCTTGGGTGAATCCTCTTTGATATATGTCACGCCATTTAAATTAAATATTAGCTGCATTTTCTACGCACATCAATTAATAATATGTTTAGGAAAGGGTTAACATTTTTAATTTACGTATCATCAGGGGGTTAATTTAACTTTTAAAAACGTCTAGGGCCAGCTTGTACTTTGTGCTAGATATGAAGGGCATGTTTGACCTTCTCACTATTCTCTTTCTAGCTTTTGGGTACTTCTGATATATTAACCAATATAATCAAACTTACAAGGAATGTGCCATTAAGCTCATTTGATATGAAGTTAATATCTTTACATATTCTTAAACAAGAAAAAGAGAGTGTTATAATATGTTATGCTTGCTGTTTTCAGGAATTCCTCCAATTTTACATGTCACTGTTCTAACATATCTGGCATGGCTAATATCTTATTTCGAATAGCATCTAAATTCATCATTGTTTTGTATGAAAATATGAGAGTGTAACACTACTTTGTTCAGTTCATAGAAGGTGCTTCTGAGATTGATTCAGGCTCTGACAGAGAAGAAACTGAAGATGAAGAACACATCTCTGAGTTGAAAGAAAACAACTTTAAACATTTAGATTCTTTGTGCTTGTTGGAGCAGGTATTCTACGTTATGCTTCTGAACCTCTTACTATGCATGGCTATTCAATTTAAATAATTGTTTTTATCTTGTCTTGTATTTTTTTGGTGGGAAGTGTTCTCAAGCTGTCACGTATTACATGGTTTACTTTTCATGAATTTTAAGTACCATTTGATGGATGCCAGAAGCAGAATGAATCAATTCTTTTGATATATGACAACCGTTTTATCGATGTGGAAGACACATTTCCTTCTTCTGGAGAGGCCCTTGAACGTCCTACAGTTTAGTTATGACTTAGCTGTGTCCTGTATGCTTTTGGTTTAATCTTCCATGTGTTATATGCTGTGTCTTTGTGTTTCTGCTCTTGAATTTGAGTTGTAACTGTTCGGACTATGAAAATTTTTCAGGAACAATCATCAAAATCCGATGTGGACAGCGTAATGGAGAAGCAACCATGCTGTGAAGCAGATGTAGATAATGAACTTGAAACTCACCATGAGACCAGTCACAAGGTATAGATGAAATTATCGTTAGTTATTATCTGATTTTACTGGATAATGTGAGTCACACATGACATTTACTAATTGGGGTTGTTGGATTATGGCTCTCTGGGCCTTTCATTATCCATATGAGTCCTCACACTTGGAGACTTTTCTAAATAGCTGACTTGTAAGTCCGGTGAGGAAACGAATATGCTAGTCTTAAGGATTCCGTACTGGAAAATATCGTCTTCATCTTGGTGATGACATTAGATTGGATACTGACATTGTTTTAGTGATCTTACATCATGAATCATGGGAAACAAGAACCACTGTATGAAAGGAAGAGATTGATCTATTGTCACGATGTGTTTTAAGATAGTATAATAGTGCCTATGTGTGGTCAGATTCTTCTTATTGCTTCAAAAGACCATCTGGCAATGGAATTCATATAGTTGAAAAATATGCATCTCTGTTCCTTTTCCCTCTCAAATTGTCAACAAGGGAATAAGTTGTTTCAGGTGTTGTACAGTGCAATGGTGCTAATTTATGTCGAAGAATATGCAATGTTCTAATAGCTGTTTCATTTTCCAGGAAGAAGGTGATCAGATTGTATATGAGAATGATGGTGAATTAACCATGCGTCTGAACAAGCAGAGAAGACGTGCCATAGCAGCAGCTCGTGGAGGACGAAGAAGTGTTACCTCCAGAAATTCCTACAAAGACAAGGGTAGTAAATCGTGTCAAAATTCAAAGATTCAGAAACAATTAAGTGGCTGGTGATCCTGTCAAAAATACCATCTATCCTCCTGAGTTATGAGCCAATTTCTGCTGTTGACCTGTGACCTGTAAGAGACAATAATCTCTAACCTGAAGAATGAAGCCGGCATGATCTGAAAGAAGTGAATTGAAATCTCAGGAGGCAATAGCTATGAACCATTTGTTTTCTTCTTTTTCTAGTGAGCTATGCGAGGAGAACCTGTAATTATATATCAAGAGGAAATAGGTTAGACATGCGGATAAGTCTATTACTCAGAGTTGTGTTTTAAGCTGAAAGATGTATGGAAGTATTTCTGTTTTATTTGCCTTTATGAGCTCAGGAAGTCATTCTACAGTTTAACAATGCTTTTGAAGTATAAATGGTGTTTATAATGATGATTTTCCATTGAAAGAATGCTTAAAATATGATTCCCCTGCTGGAAGAAGAAGCTTGGAGCTTATCTTACTACCTACACGAATACATGATTTGGTGGTCATTAGTCTAATTAACTTGTGTAGTGTCAGAGAAGAACGTTCTTTTAAAGTTGTTTGGTTTGTAGGTGTTAAGAAAATGAGTGATGGTTAGGAATGCAATTGCTCGAATAGAGCAGTTAATGAGGTCGGCGAGCTCTCATACGTTGCGAGGTCTGGCCCTGTTATTTACAATGTTTTGGTGAGCAATCGCCAAGCACTGCCAACTGTTCGATGAAATGTCTCAGCAGGACAAACACCATGATAGGGTTGCTGCTTATGTGAACTTTCCAACTTGGAATTTGCTTGGGAATTGAATAGTTCCATGAGAGCATTTGAGTTTCAACCCGATGGGTACACCTACAAATCATACTTAAGGATGTTGCTCGAGCTTCTTGACTTGACCTTAGGTAACAAGTCGATTCCTTTTGATAGGTAAGACCGGACATCATCTCTCCCAATCATGATGGAGTTTGTTAAAAATGAAGTTGGAGATTGAGTACCATGGTTGTGCTTTTCGTTTTGTATCAGAAGGGAAAGCTTGATAATTCTTTATTGACTTTGAAGAATCTAGTTTACAGTAAATAATCTATAAACATGAATTCGTGAAGGAAGTTACCTGGCTGTTCTGTTGTATAAGAGAATATATACCATGCCTATGAGCCCACGTAACAGCTTTGATTGAAAGTATATTGTCTTCTTTAGCTCTTAAACTGAGCAGGTTAATGTAGAAAAATTCAAGGCACACAGCATTTGCAGACATTACCATTACCAAAACTTGTGTGAAGACCTATAATACAAGTTATTGAGCAAACAAGGTACAAAATTTTAAGTTTGTTTGCCACTATTAGGTCTTACAAAAGACTAAACCTTGGTATGGAAAACATAGCAAAAGCTCTTTCCCAGCTTCCTTGGCGGTTCTTCAGACTCTCTAAAATTATCTTTCATTATTGAACAACATGGAGCATATGTTTGTGTTAGCTTTGAATCCATGATCGTGCTCTGTTCGACAAAGTTAGTCAGAATCAGTTTCATGCACAATCTCTCCTTGCTCCTTTGGAACTATTCTTGCCAACCTAATTGCCCCATTCACTTCCTGGCTTTGCTCAGCAGGAGGACTAGAGCCAGTTACACCCTTTCTCAAACCTACATTCTTTTTAGCTTGCTTAGCCCAACCAACAAGACCCTCTTGGATGTGTTCATCAAATACTACCTTCTTGTATGAACTTCCCATCTACATTAGAAATGTTGTGAGTATGGATCATTCAGACATAAGTACACCATATGTAATACTTTGATGGTAATTTAACCTACCTGTGTCACTAATGCATAGAGTGGTAAGGTACTGAAACTGCAGACAAACTGAACAAATACCCTGGAAACATTGAGAGTTTGAGTTACAAGAATACAGTCAGAATTAAAGCTCAAATTCAGAATATAAATATGGCGTAGAATAGCAAAGAAACCGAGAAGTTTACCCTATAACTAGTCTTGGGATAACATAGCCACTTCTTCCCATGATACAGGAGTGAAAACTGTATTGCACCTGCAACAATTTATTTTAGCATAATATGAGCATATATATCAGAGGTTTTATGTAGGTAACCGCACGTTTTAATCGAAATCGTGGTGTTGAATCTTTACCAATATCCAGAAAAAGTAGGCCAGTTCAAAGGAATTCTGGAATAGGATGATGTGGATCAAACAGAGAACAAACTTGGGTTGGTTGAACCAGAACAGACTATCAGAAGGTTGGACAACCAAGTCTCCTTCAACTGCAACATGTTTCTCAGCAACTTCATGAGCCAACTTGGTGATTACATGTTCCAATTTGGCTCCCACTGCTAGCAGAAGCTGCAAATGGTTAAGAAACGACAACAATCATATCAGATGAAATACTTAATTGTCTCCAGTCCTATTATGCATTCTGCAGACACGAGGATATCGAATCTTAGCTCCAACCTCTTACGTCAGCATTCAGTAACATCAGCAAGTTTTAATACATATACAGAAACAAGTCTCTTATTTATATTAATTACACCCATGAATAGAGACTGTTATAAACAAACTTTAAACACATTTTTACTATAGAAACAACTTTAACAAATGGAAAAAAAAAAAACAAAAAAACAATGCAGAAGAGTTCTTGACAACGAATAACTTACAATGAAGGGAATGAATGCGATGTAGAAATATGCATGCCAACCTGCATAGCCATATATATTTTCTGTTAAAATCTTCCATGGAAAGTGCAGTGAAGGAAGGGTTAATGGTATGGATAAGATTATAAGGAAGACAACAATCTCAGGAAAGTTAGTCCTGTCCAATGCTTTAAGTCAAAGTGAACCTTTTTGCACTGAAATTATCTAAAAGGTGTTTAGAACACTAGCCCAGTGTAGATGGAAATAACAGAATCTGAACACATACACCAAAAAGAGGAGCAAGTTGGTGTGGGAGCCGTCAGAAATTTTGGACTTACCATGGACATTCACCAACAAGAAAACGACCACAAATAGCCAGAGAAACCAACTGCAAGCAGTGAAGTCAAAAGAACACGTCAGAAACCATATTCTTTTAACTCATGAATCGATGCTAGAAGAGTTGAGAAAGTTAAGCTATAGGCGGAGCGGAACCTGTCTAACTAACTGTAGAAGATGTAGACTGTAACTAACCTTATTCCTACAACCTTCTTGAAGTCGGATTCAAGGGCACGCATCATGTACCTGTGGAAGTCAAACTTAGGATTTCCCCTGAAATGAGTCTGTCAAGCGAATGTTATTAGTGCATGTTGAAACAAGACATGTATCTAGGTACCGAAACGAGAAGTTCTGCAGTAGACAGGAACAGAGAGTTGCATTAACATACCATGATGAATCCCAGTCTCATAGTGGTATAGTCGGATTTGGTTACAGACCCATAAAATTGCTTGAAAAATGCATGCTGAAAAGAACAAACACCGTTAAAAAGAGCAGAGTTAATGTGCATCATTAACACCTTCCTGTCAAAGAATCACCTCGAAGGGAGAGATGGTTTTGAGGAAAATTGAGCTAGTAGTTATTATCATTTTTGGTCTTGCAAGTTTATGCAGCTGTATCCATTATTAGTTTAGTACATAACATCTGGAAACTTGCAAAGTTATAAAATGGAGCTTACCACCCAACCCAAAACATAAGAACGCTTCCCCAAGCCCTTGAAACGCTTCTTGATGAAATCATGATCATGGACGTGGGTAAATCTTGAACCTGCCAATTTACAAACTCAGGCACAAACCTTAGATGATAAAAGTGTACTAATAGAGAAGTTAAACAAAACTAGTACCTGATTCCAGCTCATCCTCGATGGTGTCCTCCCAATGCTTCCACAGGTTTATCTACATTTGCATAATCAATGATTAACAGCAAATTAAGCTCTAAAGTTATGAAAATAATGAAAGTATCTTCGATGATTTAAGTTTAGGGTAATGGTTCAAAATAGCCAACTTTGAGTGCAATTGCTATTGCAGTGGCATTTGGAACCTTGTTCAGGATCATTCGTATAGAAGAACCAAAACTTGAAGATGAGAATGGAAAGGACAATATTACCTTCGCTGTACCAAAAAGGATGGTGAAAGCACAGATAACGACATGAACACAGGCTAGGACGAAGATAAATATGTGAAGATGATGCAATGCAGTTGTAGATAAAATTGGAACCTTCCCCTGCAGACAAGATTTATAAAGCAAAGGAGAGGTATCAGATTTTTATTAATATTGGAAAGATCCATCTCTACAGATCACTGAACTGCAATGGAGAGTTTTAAGTTACATGACACCTTTGTTCTTTAGAAAACACATCACTTTTTCATGGTTATTATTAGATATCACTTTAGATCAGACTACAACCTACGACTTCAGTTTCTTTGCTTAGTGTAGAACTTTCAGTCCATTTTACAGGGAACACTAAGTTATTATTTTAGTCAACAAAGAAGTTTTTTTTTTTTTTTGTGAAATCCATGAAACTGGAGATACAAAGACAAAGTATTTACCACATGCCAAAATTTTCCCCACAGCATCTTCGGTTTCATAATTGCTTTGAAACAAAAGCATGTGACTGCTATACAATTTTTCCAACAAAGCTTGTGCAATTAAAGTTGCCATTTTTATTTATTTTCCTGATGCATGTTTTAGCTTCTAGAATCTGCCATCCAAAGTTGACTAACAAATAGAACCTTCACTACATAATTCATTTTCATCTAGTAAAAGAGAACAAAGAGCTCAAGAGAGTAGTTGGTGCAGATGCATGAAGATGTTGGTCAACGGCTTCACCAAAATTAAGATAAGACAAAATAATAATGATCGGTGAAGTTACATGGGGACAAGTATTTTTCGACCCCTCCTCAGCTAGAAGGCGATGGCTGGAGTGGCTGCCGCCGCCGCCGCCTGAATTGAATGAAAAGAAGCTCTGAAAGTGGGAAACCACATCTGTATTTTCTGATTCTTTCTTGCAAGGTAGCCATGTATTAGCCAAGTGCTGGGATATGCAGATTGAGTTAATCCGGCCCTGGAATACTGTCAGTAGTAGTGATATGAACCCCAAAAGCATCAATTCTGCATCAGAAGAAGTTAGCATCAATTCTGTATTAGAACTAGAAGTTAATTTAAGAACCAAATTTATGAAATGATTAAAAAAAATCAGAACTTCCAAAGATTCAAGTATGTCTGTGTATAAAAAGATGCAGACTGCAAAAACAAAGTTAGCAACACTATAATGAAGTTGGACTAATATCAGTAAGAATCATTACCTTCTTTGATTTTTAACAGTGCATCATAGAGAGGTTTCTGTTGTTTCCTCTTGAAAAGCTGCAAATGAAAACCCCATTTCATTCCGTATAATCATTCCATAACCAGTGCAAGCAAGAACATACATGACTACATGATTATGCATACACTCAGTACAAGGGAAGAAGAGATCATCCCAACCCAGATAATCGAAGTGTGCAACTGCATATGTATGATCATACAAAGAACACAAGTACCTTGCCAAGGTAGTGGAGGATCCTTTCAAGAGAAAGAGAAATGGAAACTATAACAATGCAAACCACTGCCACAACCCATGTTGGGGTATACTCCAAGGTGGTTCCTCCCTCGGCCATCCCTTTAAAACAATCTTCTTCTTTTTTCTTCTCCTCACCTCTCTTTCTGTATGTTTCTGCTCGTAAACGTGTTTTGCTTCTGCTATCTATATATACGATGTAAATATAGTAGGTGTAGCTGGTAGGTACTGGTTACTATTTCTGTAACAAGACTTGGATATTCCATCAAATTCAAATAACGTATTCATTTAGACCCTCCTAATAATCCCCATTAACATGGTCGCTGCTTCTAGTAGTGGTTTCAAAATGGGAAAATGGAGTCAGGGAATGATAAAATAGTAAATTACCAAAAAAAATGATAAAATAGTGCAACTGGAAGCAGTAGGTGGGTTTGAAGTTTGAACGGATAGGAACTCACTCTCAACAAGTCCATGACCAATCAAAACGCGTTGGAGGAACTTGCTTCCGTTAGTGTCTTCCAACGCTGACAGTTAATTTTGTGTAACACAGTTATGTAGACAAAATCTATGTTCAATAGCAATTATCGATTAATTCAATAATTAAGAGTATATGGCATTTCGGTGGATTCTCCAATTTTGAAGATACCTACTTCTTCGACTGAGTTGAATAAATATTATAATAGAACCGGTTGAATTTAACGAGTTTTGCAAGTTTTGTATAATAAATCTTGCACTACATAAATACATAGAGGAGATTTAATAAAACAGAGTAAGAACTGGTTAACCGGAATAGATGCAGATGTTAATCAAAACATATAATTTTAGGTGTATTAAGAAAATGTATTTTTTTGGAATAAATAATGATATTTTAAAAATTAAGATATTCATCAAAATTTTAAATTTACCTTTAATTTTTTTAATATTTATAGAACTTGCACGTTGTAAAAATCATTTTAATCATCCATTAAATAAACAAAATTCTGAAGATTTTATTAATTAAAATTAATGTGAATCTGATTTTATAGGAAAATATTCATTATAATTAATTTGACTAATAAAACATACTTAATATTTCAAATTAATGTATAATTATGTAGTGTAACCTCATTTCCTTTGGTTGGTCACGGAACATTAAGAACCCTCCTGGAACTAATCGTAAGGATTTGATTTGACTTGACTCTTATTGTCGTCATCGACCACCATTTACGGCTTATGTTAGTTACATCTGTCGAAGTTTCCTTAATTGAATTATCATTTCTTGCATTGAGCCAAAGTGCGTGTACCACAAAGTTCATCAAACAAATCAAATAGAATTATATAATAATTGAAGTTGGTTATTATAATAAAAATTATACTCTCAAATTCTAACTTTTTCATCTCAATTTTATATGTAGAATGAGTCTTAACTTTCCATTAGATTAGGCGATTAGCTCAACCATATTTACGACCACAAGCACAACCACAAGATATTCCGATATACAAGATTCTTCATTTTGCGAAGATCAAGAAAAGGTTATCATTATACGCAATTTTTTTTTTATATTTTCACAAAAAGATTATTTTCATTACTCATCTTATGATCACAAAGTAATAATCTTAGCAGTTATTCCAAGACTCGCCCTCTAATTAATTTGTTAAAATATAAAATAAGAATTTGTCTCACATTAAAAAAAGAGAGAAAAAAGATTAACATATAAGTTTAGTGGGCTACTCCACCTATCACCAATTAATTTTAGGATGAAACCTTACTTAAACTTGTATGTGGTATAACTTTCCTTCTTGATTGTAAATTCTAGCATAATATCAGAACAGGTTGTTCTTATATTAGTCGTTAACACCTCAAAATGATATATTATATATGTCACGTATTAGGCTTTAAATTAACCTCACACGTGAGGGGGTGTGTTAAAATATAAATTGAGAGTTTATCCTATATTGAAAAAAGAGAGAAAAGAAGACTAACATATAAGTTTAGTGGACTACTCCACTTATCACTAATTGGTTTTAGAATAGAACCTTACTTAAACTTATATGTAGTCTAACTTTTCTTTTTGTGTGGGCCAATAAACTTATTATAAATTCTAACATAATTAGGTAGCAAATCCTTAAAATCTATATAATTACATAATTTTATGTTTGTAAAGCACAAAAATAATAAAATTGACCGATAAATGATTTGGTTTAATGGGTTGAAGTTCAATAAAAAAAAATAGACCCTAATTAATAGGAGTTGGACATGCATTAGCCCTATAATAGGAAGACTCTATATTGTTACTATATATAATTACTAAGGTCTCCTATTTCTGCTTAAGTTCACGACTTGTTCTACATTAACGATCTTGTCATTTGCTAAAATAAAGTGCAACATTGAAAATAAACATGGCTATCTACATTGCTTTGAGAAGGAGTTATAGATACATCAACTGTAATAATATATATTATGTTCCAAGTTCTTAACAATCAACGCGTTAAATAATGAAAGATTGACACTATCAAGCCAAAATTTATATATTAAGTTGATGCAGACGCGCTTTTATGAAAACATCTATCAATGACTACGACTTTTCTTGATTAATGTCTTCAAATTAGAGAGTTAAGTTCACGAAACACTTGTAATCTTTTCTTAGAGATTAAGGCTCCTTTTTGAGTGCTTTCTTACGATGACAGATAAGAGAACGAGCCTCGAAATAACAAGAAATGATGCTCCTGGTCACAGTTTTACGTTACAAAAATAATTTTTTTATTAAAAATATAAAAAAATTGCGTATATTAATTGTTTGTAAAAGATTTTGTCGTAATTTATTACCTTTTTTATTTTTTTTTATGAAATTGACTTATAATTTTAAAAGGTAGTTGAAATTATTCTACAAAATATAATAATATGTTCTAGAATATTAAATTATATCAGAAATTTTAAGAATAAGTCATAAATATCTTTTATCCTTATTTAACTAGTAAAAGATATCAACTTCTTGCATATTTTTATTAATTTCACCAAATTGTTTGTGTTTTAAAATACATTTCATTAAATTATATCATTAATTATAGACTTCGTGATCACTTTTAGGCACGTTGTAATTTATGTTGACCGTCACGTAGTAAGCAAATGATTAAAAATTATATAGATAATATATGTCAAATAATTTATTTATTGATTTAATAACTTATCATATTTACATATTAATTTTAAACATATATTATTAGTTTTTTATTACAAAATAATTTTACCATATTTATTATTAACTAATAATATATTTTGGTTTAATATGATAGTAAATTAAATATTTTACTATAAAATAATATTAAAAATAAATAAATATTTATATTTTATAACTAATTATTAGTTAAATTGATTAATGTTTACTCTTTATAAATAAAATTATAAAAAATAGTACTATTTATTAATTTATCATATTACTCATGTATTTTAACTTTTAAGTAGGTCTTTTTGAGAGGCCTATTAGTGGGACTAAGACATCGAGTCTAATAAGCCCATATTAGGTCTGGGTTCGCGAAAGTAAGAGGCTTGGTCCTCTTGGAAGATGCGAACTAAAGGAATTTGTATCCATAATCGACTCTCACAACATGGACGTGTTTACGATACATATGAAACAAAAGATTAAGATTGGTCGCCATTGATGTGGCAATTTCTAATAACAGTGCATAAAGAACAAGATGAAGAAAAAATATGAAATTAGGACAGCTAACATATGACATGACGCCATTGGTTTGATCGGATTATGGTGCAGTGTATGTATATCAGCAACCTGTTGTCAAGACATGAAATGAATTGTTACAGAGTTCGATTTTTACAAGAGTTGCAGTGGTGATAGTGAAGTAGCACACTAAACCAACAAAGGTGGTTTAGTGGGGAAGAAAGAAAAAGGCAATATGCAATAACGGATATGATGAAGAACTTGTCAATGGATTTTTACAGTCCTACGTACGTAACAGATGATATTGAAGTGCTGGTGTACCGAACAATACTTTTCCTCAGATCTTAATCGTGAATTACTTATTACATGATTGCTTTTTGGTGATTTAGACCAGAAGTGGCTGTCCTTGTCATGGCCTGCAACTTTGTTCCAGTGCCCATCAATACATCTTTGTCTTCTTTGAGATTTTTATCAGGATCGAAGTAGGCTTCTGAGATAGAAACTGCAAATTGTATTATAATCAATTAAAAAAAATCAACTACTTTGGAAGTATCGGTTGACTCTGCTGCCACAAATGGAGGAGACCGATGTCTACCTGCAGATTGGATTAATGGGTTTCATCAGCAAGGCACTCGTGACTTTCCAACTTCAATTCGAACACGTTCTCTTTGGGTTCAATTATGAGTTAAGTTCTGTGGATTAAAAGCATAATACATTTCTATTATATTTGTAAGTAATAAACTAAATATGAAGTGTAACAAATATGAAAAGTGTATCGTTGCCGACTATCGACAAAAGATTCAGGTGACCAACCAGGAGTCATCTTACGGACTATTAGCTATATACAATTGTAAAAAGCCACCACCTTGCATGTTGGCTCCATGTCCTGTTCCTTATCTAATGATTTGTAAGCCACTTGTCTGTAACCCCATTCAACAAACTCCCATGTGCCTTAGAGATTTTTCTTATATAACATTGACTTCACTGCTTTCTTTATGAAGCCTAAACCAAAATAGGTCGCCACTAAAAGGATAATCTAATCGGTAGAAATTGTTTCCATGTATCTACATACCTATCAATCAAATTGGTCTTGTCCCATAGATATAATGTCTTTTAGTCAGCATGCATTAATAATGGAGTTGTTATTGTAGTAATGGTAGTGTAGGCCATACATACACCTTACATTTCTAATATTATTGTTCATTAGCATTGATTTGCATGGTAGGAGTCATCACGAAAAGGAATCTTAAACCGGTGATGGGGAGATTCAAATCTCCAATCAAATTAAAGAGGATAGTTGATTACTTACGTTGGGATGAGTTTTGGGGAGGCTAATAAGTATTTTTCTTCATCCTAAAAGTCTTTTTAAAGAAAAATGAGTGTTTGGTTGTAAAATGAAAAAATACTTCTTTAATAGATATGACTTTTTTAACAATTAAAATGCAACTTTTTAAGAAGCTCAAATTTGGAGCTTATCAAAAAAGTGTTTTTTTAGGTAGATTTTTCAGATTAATTAATGAGCTTATTTTTAGTCCCTTTTGTTCTTATGTTTTACACATAATTCTCATAATACCTACAAACTCATCTTCCTTTTATTATATATTTAACTATTTACTCAACTTGGATATTTATTTTGAGATTTATATAATATTATTTTACATTTTTATATGTTTTAATATTTATTTTTGATATTAGTTTACTTATGTTATAATTTATATAAAAGATTTGGTTAGATATATTTGCATTTATGTTTCATATGATTTAAAATTATATAATAATTTATATTATTTAATATAATTTAAATAATATTTATATGCACAAATAAATTTTATTACAAAATAAAATATAGTTAAAATTAAAAATACTTTTTTTTTTATTTTGCCAAATAGTCTACTGTATGAAGTTCCTTCAAAAAAGTTCTTTTTAAAATGACAGTCAACTGATTTCCTAGAAAAGTTATTCTCAGAAAAGATCTATAGAAAAAAGCTCTACTGACAAAAACTCTACTAATATAAGCTCAATCAAATAGAGGCGAAATTTTATCCGCATTATCTATAAATAACTTCCGTGTCTTCTTAGTGTAATTTGTAATCTACAAATTAAAAACTTTTATAATCCCATGTTTGGCTATATAATTAGCAACCTGAGGCTAAATTAAGCTCTGAGTTGATTAAATTTTACTCCAAATTTGAATTTAAGAGAGAATTTAAAATTCAACCCAAATAGCTCAAATAAGCCAATCCCAACTCAAAATAATGTTATTTTCGAAAATTTTCTTAAAATGATATTGTTTTAAAAGTCCAAATAAAATTTTATGTGATCAAATTTTGAACTAAACTCGAGTCATACTTCCAACCGATTTGGCCCTACTTGTTGCCATCACTTGGCTACAATTGATTTTGTGATGGTTTCATTGTAAGACTCTTGGCCTTATCAAGTAGCTATGCCATTAGATTTTATCATAGATCGAATATAAACTATAATCCAATAATTTAAGTTTATTTTCAAGTAAACCATCAGATTTTGATTTTGATCAAACAAACTTTGATCTTATGTTCTGAGGAGACTACTAATAGTGGGTTGATTCATTAAAAAGGTTTAGGACAATGGGTGGTAATGATTCAGGCTAGCCCGAGTCCAAACCTAAAATTTTTTAGAAAATCTTAAAATTGAAATTCAATTTGATCTTAGTTTATTGACTTCGACCTGGGTTGGATTCAACTAAATTCTCATCCCTGTTTAGGACATAGAGGTGGTATCCAAGTTTCTTAAACATAGTTTAAGATTGATGATAAGTCTATGTTATACTTTACCAGATCCAATTGATGGTTGAGGTAATTAAACTTCAGTGAGCATTAGTAGTACATTTCCTGAATATATTACAACCTATCTTCCTCCTGTTACATATATCAGAAAAAGTAAATATCTAGTGCCAAACTGCAATTTGATCCGATGTGACATTCCGATCAAGTAACTAGTTAAGAAACCGAATTTAGATATGTTTAAAACAAGTGAATTTCGGAAACATACCTTGAGGATCAGGAGTTGTGACATTTAAGCTTATCAAAGATGTACTTTGATATTCCCAAGCCATCAATGAACAGAAGAGCCCTAAAGACAGAAATTTCCACACCACATTTCCAACAGCAACTCATCTTGCAGAAGAGATCAGTAAGAAAGATTTGTCGACAGGGCTTGACAGGGTTTTATCATGAAAAAGCAAGAATCAAATGGAAAGGTTGAAAAGCAGAAGAGCCACATGCTCATAGTCAAAAGCTCAATGCATGAAAAAGAATCTTTGGACATAATGGGAGTTAGTAGGAAAGGGTTATTAGAAAACAAGATTTGATCTATGTCTAGAGTAAGCTGACTACTAGCTTGGCATGCTTTTCCACGACACAAGCACATGGTTCCTTTATAAAGTGTTTCTCTTTTGCATCACGAGACTGAGTTTATACCTGTAATGGTACTCTTTCCCAAATTTGTCAGGATGATGCATAATCCTTCCATTTGAGCTGTTCTTGCAAACACTGTAATGGTCTCCCATAAAAAAAATCTTCCTGGAGACAACAAATATTCTAAAGATGGAAAGTTGAAAAATGTAATAAAGGAATCCATGGATTGACTTTTGGAAGGTCATATGTTGCAGAAAGTCTTCCCCTAGGTTATATGTTGTAGAAAAACGATTCAATTGGCAGTGATATAGTATTGGCAACAAAGTTGAAAAGCTGGAGCCTTCAAAACAATGACTTTAATAACACTACCAAATGCCACAGGGACTTCCAATCATAGAGAGGTTACGTTACGAAAAGGAGAAAAAGAATAATAGAACCACGAACAGCAGAACATTATACAGAAAGGGAAGAAAAATGGCAATAGTTTAAGGAGTTACTACTGCTTTATCATAAAAAGGTACATTTTCCACAGTCAAGGAGAGACATTTGGACGAGTCTCACGCAGATTTTTCGGCTTCCGCAGCAGCAGCAGCTTCTTCCTCTTGCAACTTTTTCAAAGATGGAGGTGGTCTGACAACTATATTTTTCTTCCATTGCCTGTCGAGCTTTCTTGACAACCTCTTATTTATCCCCTCCTCAATTTCTCTTTCCCGCTTAACAGTAAGCATGCGAGCAATCTGTAATTTTTTATTTTTAACCACAATTAAAGAAGTCAAAAATGGTATATAAAGGATGAATTATCACAGTATTTGGTTCATTATGCACATAGCTCAATATCTATCATCAACATTTATAGAACAAACATCAAAGCAGCGCATTCATCTACTTTCACTAGCACTAGTGAAATATAGTAATTGACTTACTACGAGATATGTTTATATCCAATTCACAAAGATCATTACACATAAAACTTCTGAATAACCCCTAAGAGGTCCTATTCCTATTCAATCCACTTTTCCCTTTCACTGATGAAGCAACATAAAGTATTCATAGTTCTGTCCCAAAAATGTTAAACATGTAACCCATGAAGCATATGAAGCAACAATTAAATTCCTCAAAGATTAGCATTCAGGTCCTCCCTTCTACTAACACCAACCTTCAAGAGAAAGACATCACAATACCTAATGCTACACCCACAGTGATACACAATATTTCACAAGGTTCCAAGACAACTTGGGATTAACCTTTTGGCCCAGAGTAAACAAGCAATCAACATCATTTGAGCTTATACAGACTTTCTTGCTCACGCAATCCCTGCTAAATGGTCTTGAGAACCAGCATCGTTTGTGAGAATATTAGCGAGGCAGCACTCAGGATGATAGTAACCAAGAATGGTTACTAAAAAAACTAAAATTACAACTTCTAGTGCATAACTAGTATCAACAAACATAAGATTCCTCCTTCTAGCATTCAGCAACTGGAAAAGTGAAAAATGGACAAAAACAACAATAGAAGCAAAATAAAAGCCATCGTTCTCGGAACATTAATCTTGATATCACACAACTAGAACAAAGAGCTTCCACTAGAAACTCTAAAACTTGTTCAAAACTAAAACCCTCTTTAGCCTATATTATCATTATGGCATTAGAAGAAGCACCTAATCACTTCCGCCTCTATTTCCTTTCAACTTTTTGGTAAACTCCCCACCTAATTTTACAGACAGCATACATCTGCTTCACTGTCCAAAACATAAACCAGAAAGTTCCCATCTCCAGGTACATGGACCAAGCTTGCAATTCGTTTATGTCACATACCACACACCATGATTAACAACTCCAAGCTAATCAAGCTTCACTAAAAGCACAATGTGATACCACTAAAGCAAACAAAAATGCTGCACAACAAATATCTCGCCATATGAGTATAAAAGGCAAAATCAGAGCTTGAATGTAACATTTTACCAACTGCAACAGATACGAAATCCGTAAACAGCAAAAGGGCTTGAAAAGAGAATCAAGAAGCACAAACCCTTTTGCGCATACGGCGAAACTCGCTGGACTTGAACTCGTTACGTGCCGATTTCTGAAGTCGGAGCATAAAAAGCTCGCCTTTAAGTTCAACAACGTCTTCGTTGATTTCCTCTGTGGTCTTGGACCTGATTTCCTTCAACTCTTCTTCTCTCTTTGCCATCATTATCACAGACGAAGATGGGGTTATGGAAGACGAGAATCGCGGTTTCATGGGTTGGCAAGCTGGAAGGTGACATTTGTGGCGGATTTGGATTCCGGAGAAG
>JANZLC010000005.1:6724484-6738438 GCA_026413385.1 Erythroxylum gracilipes | reverse complement strand
AAGTGGTATGGCAGGGAAAGAGGTGTAATGCATGGTCTGTAATTCATATGGCTAGAAACTATTTTGATGAATGGTCTACTGTTAATATTCGGCCTGTTCCTGCTGCTATCTCTCGGGCACTTCATCCATGGAACCCACCACCTACTGGTTTTTTGAAAATCAATGTAGATGCCTCAACAGGAACGAGTACTGGTTATGTGGGTATTGGGGCAGTGGTTCGTGGAGCGGATGGAGGTTTTCTTGCGGCTAGAGCTTGGCGTGTGGTGGGATTCTTTTCAGCTAAGGCAGCCGAGGCAGTAGCGATTCGTGAGGTGTTAAGCTGGATAAAAGCACGTCAATGGAGGAATGTGGTTGTAGAATCAGATGCATAGTTAGTGGTTCAAGCTATTGAGGATTCTTCATCTACGGATGTTTCAGCGTTTGGTCTTCTTATTCAAGATTGTCTCTCTCTCATTAGTGAGTTAGAATCTGTATCTTGTTGTTTTGCTTATAGCTCTGCGAATGTAGCTGCACATACTGTTGCTGTGGGTGCTTATTCCGAGTCAGGCTTAGGAGAGTGATTTGATATCCCACCTCCTGCTATTATGAATTTGTTTGATTATTAATGGCATTTCATAATTTTTTCCTTAAAAAAAAAAAAAGTGAACTGATGATAGGCAATGGGTTGTGTATGCGTTCAAGTTGCCATTTTAAAGACCTGCTTCTCTCAACATCCTTTTGTCCTTTGTTTGACTATTCCGGTGCAAAATGGTGTCTTTTCACTTTAAAGCAAACTGTACGGTCAGCTTTGGATACTGTACCCTTCACTTAGCCAACGTAGACCCTTTGAAAAAAAGATAGGTATAACCGTATAAGGTAACTTAGTGGATTTGCGTAGGTGATATATACCATTGTCGCTTAATCAAGCGGTTGAGGGTTCGACTCTAAAAAATGCAGCAAATTTCTAAGGTAGTGGTAGCCCTTCTTGATTTGAGATGCTCCCACGGTTAATAATAGCCCTCCTTAATTTCAGATATTACAGATGTGTACGTGTGTATGTGTAACTGGCTTCTGTTTTCAGGGGTTTAATGGGCGTATAATTACAAGGTTATGCTGTCGGTTGAAGGCATGCTTCTTACCACTGACAAGGTTCGAGTTTCTTCTTTCCTTCCTACACTTTTTGGATTGTTTCTGTGCTTCCTTTGAACAGAAGGAGGTGGACTTTTTTCTTTTTGCTGGGGTTTATATTGCTGCTTTTTAGCCGAAGTTCTGGTTAAGCTCTCAAGTCTGAGTTCGCTCTGTGAGATGGATTGAGAGATTGATTGATCTGTTTCTGGGTTTCTTATGGTATACCATCATGTACCATGATGTTGTAATTGTTGGGTAAATGGCTGCTGCTGGTTTTTCTGGTTTTTCTTCTTCTACATCTTCTTTTGGTGTACCACTTTTTCCAACAGTAATTTCGTTTGAGGTGTTGCTAAGTTCGCATTTTGCTTCTATTGGGCAGGGCGTTGATGAGATTAACATAACCGACGCTTTCAACAGGATGCAAAAGCAGATAGGAGACCCAGTTGATTTTGATCTTCCTGAGTCGTTTAATAAGTGGAAGACTATGCCTTATACTTCCATAAAACGCAGTATCCTCTTGATAAGTTGCTTACTTTTCCTGGAAATATAATGGTGTTGCTGTCTTATTCTTAGTCATTTTCTGGGGAAGTGTTTAGAGTGTCTTTATACTTTGTGGTTAGCTTTGCACTCCATGTTTTGCAAGCTCAAGGAGTTGGTTCATTGCCCATTTCCGAATTTCTGTTTACATTGAAATGTGTTTCTCTGTATCATTGTGTATGGGACAAATGTATACTCATTCAGAAGCACGACCCTTTTGTTGATACTAACAATTGTTAGACATATATCTCACAAAGAAGATCAAAAGGCGTCTTGAGGATGATGGCATATTCTGTTCCTGCAGTCAATCACCAGGTTCGTCTGGTGTATGCAGTAGAGATTGCCATTGTGGGTAAGTGCGGTCTTGTCCTTTACAGTTGAGCTATTATGCATGACAAACTTCAGAAATAAAAGTAGGGTCATGTTTTTGTCTTTATGGTACTATTAGGTTGCAAGTTTTAAAGAAAATTGTAATAGTTATTTCCAATGATGTGGTTTCATGATCTCAAACTCAAAAAGGTACTTTGTGGGTTGCTTATTCACGTCTAGCCTGGCTCTTCACTTTATTGGTGCATTTGTATGAATTGCTTGGACAGACGCTTAGTTAATTAAATATGCTGAGGTTACAGTAACACGACTCATGCTATAGATCAAGAGAGTTTCAAGCATGGATGTCATTTCCAGCCATGAATTTACAATTGGCAGTCCCTTTTCTTGTGATCTAAGAGCTTTAAAGCTGTATGGGGACATGAAATCTATCTAAAGAAAAAAGGCGTTACATATCAATTCATATGAATTCCTTTTCATCAGCTATCCCTCACAGTTTGCATCCCTGAGTTAAAGGTTTACAACAGATCAAGTTTTTACTTTATGCTCTTTGAACTGAGTTAAATTGAATGCCAAACTGTTTTTGATGAAAAACAATTCTGCAATGGACTCATAAATTGAATTCAAGTTAATTTTTTAATCGAATGTGAAAATGAAAACAAGTTATGTGACAGTCATTTGTAGAAGAAACTTCATATAGAGAAAGTGAGTGGAATATATGCAGTTATGATATCAGAAACAAATTCAGAGAGAAAAAAATGTCATGGTAATACTGGAATACAATTTGGATGGCTCATGTTTATGGATATACCGAGAAAATGTATTTATATTTACTTGATTCATATCATCCTTTTGAACTTGTAGTTGGAAGACATGATCGATTCAAATTACTTTTTTGTTGATTTTGCCCTGCCCCTTCTCATCAAACATTTAATAGTATATTCGATATAATGATGAGAAAGACTAAAGGTGTACCAGAATTCGATTGGATATTGTAGGAATGGATAAGCTAAGGATTTTATGCGTTCTAGATACTCTTACCAATCATATTGCTGTAGATACAGTCACTAAGCCTCGTTTGTAGAAAGTAGTTGTAAGTTGTTCATAGTGTATGCACTACATGTGGCTCTACATGTTATCATAAAGTTGTTGACAGTCATGTTTTATTGCGATAGTTAGTGGGACTTTTGTAAACTAAATTTGCAATATTAACTTTTGAAGGATGCTGCTGTCTAGCTGCTCTTCAGGCTGCAAATGTGGAAGTTTATGTGTCAACAAGCCATTTCAAAACCGTCCTGTAAAGAAGATGAGATTAGTGCAGGTAAGATTGATGAAGAAGGTTTCTGTTTGTAAAGGGAGAAAAGGATAAGGGACTTACTATTCTGAGGTCTAGAGTAAATATACCAAAATGCTTTTCTAGATCAAGTGTATGAATGTCTGCCCTTTCTGCCATAAAGTAATAGTCTTAGGCATTTTTGTTTAGATAGTTAATGTTCAAGCTTTTTCATCCATTAAAGTATATTTATCAACATTAATTGGAAATCAATTTTAGTGATGTTTTACTTCATTGCACTTTTGCTCTTCCTGTTTCCTTTTTTTTCTTTTTAACGAGCATTATATGCTACCTTAATGTATACTCATAATGGAGCTTTAGTTTTGTCTGCAGACTGAAAAATGTGGAGCTGGGATTGTAGCAGATGAAGATATTAAACAAGGAGAGTTTGTCATAGAGTATGTTGGAGAAGGTGGAATCTTAAGTCCTTGTTAGATTATCTCCTTACTTGTGATATTATCATGGTTAAACATTGCATCAATTTGATTAAGTTTTATGTTAATTTTCTTGATGTAGTTATTGATGACAAGACATGTGAGGAAAGGCTTTGGAATATGAAACACCGTGGAGAAACAAACTTTTACTTGTGTGAAATCAATCGTGATATGGTGATCGATGCAACATACAAGGGAAACAAGTCTAGATACATAAACCACAGTTGTTCTCCCAATACCGAGATGCAAAAATGGTTCTTAGCTAACCTTTTTCCTCGTTTTAGATTATGGTATTTAGCTTGTTATGTTTTACATGGTTACTTCTCTCCTCAAAGGATAATTGATGGAGAAACCAGAATTGGCATATTTGCAAGTCGTGACATAAAGAAGGGCGAGCATCTGACCTATGATTATCAGTATGAGTACTTGCTCTGGCTCTTGCCTTTGCTTCAAGATGATCTCTAGTTTTCATTGTTTATTGTCAAACAATCTGGATTTCTTAGTCCTACATGATGAAATTAGCAGATTTGTTCAATTTGGTGCGGACGAGGTTTGCCATTGTGGTGCTTTAGGCTGCAGGAGAAAGCTAGGGGTCAAACCCAAGCCTAAGGTGTCCTCGGATGCTGCACTACAACTGGTAGCATACCAAGTTGTTTCCTCCTCTAAACTGAAAGCAGTTATGTCCGGAAGAGATGTATGTCTGCATGCATCTATTATGATTCAACTGTCAGAAACATTTTTACTATGTGCTCAATCATGACACTTCCAAACATTGAATTTATAATGTCCCTATGACTCAACCTCTGATTAAAGTCAAACTAACTATGGAATTGATGCTTGCATAGGTTTGCCAGAATGGAGAGGGGAGAGGTAAACCAAATGCACAACATTCTGTCGGATATTTAGTTAATTTTTGGATTTACAGAACTTGTACATCAGTTTATATGAGTAGTCTTGCTTATCTGTTGTACATTTCGCTTTCCTACAGGGACTTCAGAGCATCAGCTGATGCGCCCTCTCAATTGCATTGGTAAAGTGATTAAAGTAATATTCCCTAAAGATAGGAGGTAATTTCTTGGATGGTAGATTTCATTCAGGCCTTTGACTTTGTTTTTAGTAACCTGTTTAAAGAAGATTACATCGATTTGCATTTTCTATAAAGTTCAACGTTCGATTTGCATTTTCTATAAAGGTCAACAACTGTTTATTTTCTTTTGGAGGTGAATACCTTGACAGGGAGTTAATATAATGGCTTGTTCTGTGGATCTAAAAGTGCCCCTTTCTGGAGCTGATTCAATAACTTTAATTAGTGATTTGATTCCTGATCCATGTCTGACCACTTTAAATATTCAGCAATTGCTTGTCTTGACATTAGCAGGTTCAATTTTGGAACTCACTAATTCCACCAAATTTTGACAAACTGTCTTGAGTTCGTAAAGGCCTTGTGTTGAAGGAAAATTTTGTACCATGAATCCCTTTTTGGAGATGTTTTCTCGTCAGATGTGCATGCAGTTTTCTGTTCAGCACTACTATGAATTACATTGTTCTGGGCATAATACTTCAATCACTACACTTCCATGTTATACAAGTTTGAAAAAGATGCTATGAGTTCCATGATCTTCCATCTTTTACTGACATTTCTTTCTATTTTGAATTACAAAACTTTTCCTTCTGTCAATATTTTTGTTGTTGTGCTTCACAGGTCACAACGGTTTGGTATGATTAGACGGTTTGATAATTATACAGGAAAGCACACGGTAAGAGTTGTTGACTTTGTATTGGAATATGAATGGTAGGCTTCATAGTTACACATGGATACCTTTGTTTTAATGCAGATCCTTTTCGAAAAGGGCAGTGAGGCCGTTGACCTGTCAGTGTGTAAATGGGAACTTATAAATTTCTGATTAGTTGAATGGTAACCGTAGTTCCTAGTTCATTTGTTGCTTTTGGAAATCATTAAGTTATTCTTGGTTTTCGTACCTTATATTAAGTGATACTCTGTATGCTATTGAGAGTTAATCTTCTTCTTGCTGCCTTTTGCTGGACTAGTTCAGCAATTAAATTTGTCGTTTGTACTTGAACCACAGCGGTTCAAACAATGTTATTTCGAGAGGATAGGGTTGCTTTAAGACAAGCTACTGTGGTGATTTATTTGTCAAGGTTAGCAATGATATGGGTGAACCAGGTTGGAAAATGTTATGGTTAGGTTTGGGCCTGGCCTGAAGCCTAATCTTATCTGAATCAAACCTGATTAAACATATTTTTAATTTAAAAAATTAAAACTGATTCAGGCCTAAAACCTGATCGGACCCGAATTAAACTTGATTAAATATATTTTTAAAAGTGATATTATTTTTCTGAAAATTTCAAGCTTTAGGTCGGACCTGAAGCTCAATCAATTTGGACTAACTCAGGCTAGTCCGAATTGGGCAAACTTTGCCAAGTCTAATATTTGTTTTTGAAGTAAATGTTATATATTTTTTTATGGATGCAGTGATAAAAGGAAAGGACTATAAAATTATTTTAGGGTAAAAGAGATGGAGCTTTCTTATAGTTTTAAAAAAATTTCTTAATTTTTAAAATTCTCAAAATGTTTTCCAAATTTTCAGAAAATTTCATTTCTTAAACTTTGTTTAAAAAATTAAAGATGAAACATGCGTGGTTTGAACATCATACATATATTAATTTAATATTGCTTATATGATAATGGAATTTAGCAATTAAATTTGATTTAAATTAAATTCTTAAAAGTTAGATATTTTCAAAGCAATTAGAATCAATCAAGAACATGAGACAGTTTTAAATGAGCATAGTGAGCCAATCCAAGATGATATAGATAGGGTCGATGTAGATATAGAATTAAACAGAATTTATTGATTATAATATAAAATTTAATTAAAATATTGTATGAAAATAGGATTTTTCTATTCTTTTCTGAGTTGAGAGAATTGAAGGATTTTTTATTGGAGAAATTTCTAAGTTTAAATAATGGTTTTTTCGCTAACTTACTAAACCAAACTCTTTTGTTTTATTAATAATAACTGGAAGAAAATTAAGTTATATGTAAATACACTTATTTTTTAGGGCATTATATTTACGTAACTCCAACACCTATTGATTGTAATCTTGAGCTACAAGTTTAACTTTGTTTCTTATCACCTTACTATTTTCGCCACTTTGATATTAGTTATCTCTTTACACTTCCTAATAGATTTCTCACTTGAAAAATAAAAATGTTGAATCAGTATCCAATCTTATGTGCAAAAAACTTTTAAAATATTTTTTTTTAATAAGAGATATATTGAGAGAAGATTCAAATAAGCATTTTTGGAAAGAGTTCTTAGTAAGACTTTTGAGAAACAAGATTAGTGAAAGTCACAATAATTAAATTCCTTATAATGGATTAACTTATAGTGAGCTAATTAATTACACTCAGAAAGAAGGATTGAAACATTTGCTAGGGTATGAAACTCTAAAGACAATTGAAAAATGAAATGTTAAAAACTAAAAAATGCTAACTCGTATGTATGCCGTTTCTTAGCCCTTTGTTCATCGGTAGCGGGATCTCTTCGGAATTAGGAACCTTTTACTAGCAATTTGATATATTTTTTAATAATAGCAAAAAAGTTTTGTAGAGATTGTAGTGAAACTCTACAAAACAAAAATATATTCCCTTACAAAAAAAAAAAGGAAACCCAAACCAAATAGGAAATATGTGAGCAAACCCTAAAACTTCCCTCCATCATCAAAATCCAGAAACATAACATGTTATAGGTGCAACAAAAAAGGTCACATAGTTAAGTACTGCAAATTTAACAAAAAAATTCAAAGTTTAAAATTAGATTAGGAAGTATTATACAAAATTCAAGCCTTAAAACTTTTGAAGATTATTAAAATGAAGAGTTTGATAATGAATCATTAGAATTAAAATCTAACAGCCCTTTAATTAGCGATGAAACAACAAATAATGAGCAATTAGAAGGAGAAAAACAAATCAACATACTAGTAAAAGATAAAAAATTTCTCTTAAAAGTTATAAATCATATCCAAGATTCACAATTACAAAAGGAGTACTTAGGAAAATTACAACAATCATTTGAAACCCTAGTCAAAGCCTTCTTTCCATATCCTTCACCTATAATTTAACAAAACAAAATTCAAAATTAACATTGTCTAGTCTTTACAAGGAAGTCGCAATGATAAAAAAGAACTAAAAACACTTAAACAAAAACAAAAGGAAGATAGTGAAACAATAAAAAAAACTATCTTCAACAAGTCAATAGGGAATGATGTGATTCAAATGAAGAAATCAATGAAAAAATGGAGCTCAGTAATGCTGAAAAATTACTTGAAGATTTTTGTTAATACTCAACCAGATAATTTGCCAAAAATATTTAATTAGGATAAATCTTAAAATTAGATTTTCATATTAATACAATTCCATTATTTGATAGAGGACCTGATTTTAATTGTATTAAGCAAGGAATAATCCTCACAGAGTTACTGTAGAAAAGCCTGGAAATACTCAAAGTAGCCAACAACTTAAAACTTGGGATAAATTACAAAACCAATACTTACATTTGCTAAGGTTGGTTTTCAGTTGAAACCTCTTTTGTGATAGCAGATGATATATACCATATAGTTATTTTAGGAACACCTTTCATAAAGTTAAACCTTTATGTTCAACAAAAATAAATAACATACTAGAGAAATCCGTAATATCAATTTGATAAAACTTGCTCAATCTATGAAAACCAATTGAATAGCATAATCAATGCAAAACAAAAACAATTGACATATTTGAAGAAAGATATAGTGATTGAAAGAACAGAGAAAGAACTACAATGTGAGAAAATAAAACAAAAAACTAGAAGTTTACAAGAAACTATTAAAAATGAGACATGCATATTTACCTAATGCCTTTTGAAATAGAAAGCAACATATTGTAGATTTGCCTTATGAAAAAGATTTCATTGAAAAACAAATTCCTACTAAAGCCAGTCCAATTCAGACGAACAAAGATTTAGAGCAATTTTACAAACAAAAGATCAATGATTTGCTAAAGAAAAAGCTAAACTCTCCCTTTAAGTCTCCTTAGAGTTGTGCAACCTTTTTTGTGAACAAAAATTCTGAAACTGATTTTCTTTCGACAGAGTTCTACTTTTTTTTAGATTAGGTATCCTGTCTCCAATAACAAAAATTTGCTTTAAAAACTTTACAGTTCTTAAATCTTCTTAAAATTTGATGTGAAATTGAAGTCTAGCAAGTCCAATTAGACCCAAAAGATAGGTATAAAATCTTTTTTACTATTCCATTAAGACGATATGAGTGGAATGTGATACCTTTTGGAATAAAAATTGCGCCTTTTGAATTCCAAAGGATAATAAATGGGATATTTACACGATATTATGAATTTTGCATTGTTTACATAGATGATGTCTTAATCTTTTCCTCAACATTAAAGTAACACTTCAAACACATTAAAACCTTCATCTATATCTTCAAGAAAACTTAACCTTTTTCAAACTAAGGTTACTTTTTTAGGGCATTATATCTATAATGGCATAATCATAGTAAATTCCATAATGAGATATTTGACAAAAAATCTATTGCAAAGGTTTCTAGGTCACCTAAACTATTATGGATTTTTATCATATCTTAAATAGGCTATGTAAGCCTCTTTATGATAGATTGAGAAAAAATTCAAAACCTTGGACAGAAGAACACATTAGTTTAGTAAAACAAAATCAAAGAAATGGTGAGAGGCATCCCTATCTTGTATATAACTGACCCCAATACGTTTAAATTGTAGAAACGAATGCTTCTAATCAAGGATATAGAGGTATCTTAAAATAAAAAATCAATGATAAAGGGCAAATTATGCAATACATCTTGGGACATTGGAAACCCATTGAAAGTAATTGCTTAATGGTTAAAAAAAGATTTTATCTATTGTTTTATGTATTTCAAAGTTCCAAAATGATTTATTGAAACAACGATTTCTTTTCCACATTGAATTCAAATCTACTAAAAAAAATTTACTAAAAGATGTTCAACATATTGCTTTAAAACAGATTTTTTACCATATGGCAAGTGATTTTAAGTGTCTTTAATTTTGATATTAAATTTATTAAAGGTGAAGCAAATTTTATCATTTACTTCTTAACCAACGAATTTTTGCAATTCAAAAAATGATCTCTTGAGAACTACTCCTTCACCTTATGCCAACAAGAGCCTAAAAAGTCAACACAATCCATCTCCTTCAAAGCAATAATTGAACACCTAGTAAAATCCTTGAAAGAAATCCACCCAAGGTGAGGTCTAAACGTCCTCATCCTCATCCTCAACGATCAACATTTCATATTAGTTACAATATTTATCAACTACCCCATAGTTATTGTTTGCTTGTTTAATGTATGCAATACCGAAAGTATTCAGATCATATATTGCAGTACAAAAAATATCTTTCCCACGAGGATTGAATATAGTCACCTAACAATTTGAATCACACTTTGTCTAAGATAACAAAAGATTGAATTAATTGAAAATCAAAATAAAGTAGCAAAACTTAATAATTAAATATATAAAAGATAACTTAGGAATTATTTTATCTTTGTTCTGTCTTGCCTTTGCCTTATTAATTCAACTATGCTTAATCCTATATATCCAAAGTTTATTATTACTCACTCTCGAGATCTAATCAAGTAATCCCAATTGAAATAGATAAACGTAGAGTTGTAGTCTCCCGATCTCTCAAAACTACTTTTAAATACTCAATTGAATTTGAAGCAATCCTAAAGATAATTAACTTGCAATTAAGATATCTCTTCAATTGTTTATTAATATGATATTTGTCATTCTATTAAGGTACCAACTCTCGTTGCTCAACTTAACACAAATACCTTGATTCAATCTCTCGATTTCTTATCAAGTATGAGTACAACAAATATGACAAAGCAATAATATATTGAACTTAACAAGATAAAATTTAAACAAAACAATTCAAAATAAACCCTAATATGGATTTAGCAATCCATAATAATGTTCAAAACACGACTATCTAGGTTCAACATATAAGGCAATGAAATAGAATAAGAGAATATAATGAAATCAGCTTGAAGCCTTGATCTGGAAAATATGAAAATTTGGAGTGATGTTGATGTTTTCACTTTTGATCTTCTTATTTGTGATATGTAGCCCTTCTTTTCGGTGTTTTCTTTTTACTTTTTGTGTCTCTTATGACCGTCAAGTCTGCGTCTCTTTGTTGTAGTCATCATAATGTCCTTTTATAAAAAAATTAGGTTTTTTGGAACAAACACGATCACTTACACGACTGTGTAAGTCTAAAAACCCCCCAATTGCGACTTTACATAGGTACTTACAAGTATTTGTAAGTTAACATAGATAGTCATGCAGCTTCACATGGGCAGAAACAGTGTCTTGAAAGCTCCACACGTTCATAATAACTTACACAGTCATATACACGCTAGTGTAAGTCCAAGGATGCTTTAATTCTTCTATTTTATGCCACAATTTCACTTGAATTCTTCTCCTTTTAGTCTATGAAGACAATTATCTCTTGAAAACATACTTGAAGAATATTAAGTACCACAAATACCATAAGAATTTAAATAATAATCAAAATACAGTAAACGTGGGTATATAAATATAGTCAATTAATCGTTTTTCACCAAAGTTAGCAATAGCTATGAGGGATTCCTTTGAAGAAAGTACTCTAGCAAATTTTATTTAAAAAAAATTGTTGCAAATGCAATAAAAATATTTCTTTACATAAGCCAAAATCAAAAGAGATTTTACTAACAAAGTTTTCAAAAGTTTGACAAATTTCAAATAAAAAATCTTTTCCAAGTAATTACTTTTGATTAAAAGCATTTTAAAAATATTTTAACGATAGAAATGGGTTTTACAACCCAATTCCTTTTGAAGTGATTTACAATATTTTTCCTAAAGGCTGGCATTTCAAACCTTAGGATCTTTAAAGCCCCAAGAATACTATTTACATCTTCTTGAAGAGACCAAATGTGTGAAACTTAAACACCACTTTGTTAAGGTTGGAAATGAGTCGGGTTGGGCTTGGCCCAACCTATGGGACAACTGGTCCATGGCCCGACCCCCAACCTGATAGTGTCGTTTTAACCAAAACGATATAATTTTGTCTCTTTTGATAGGGTCTCAGGTCAAGTAGGTCCTGCTGAGGTCAACGAGCTAAACTCGGGTAAACTGGGTCACGAGCTAGGCAAGGCCTAGATAACCTTGGGCCGAGCTTGGCCCGGGGTCCCGTCAACTCGGGCACAGGCCAAATTGTCATCCCTTCACTGTGATGAGTTTGATGAAATCATACAAGATTATTCTACCTACGAAATTAATAAAGTGATTAACTCAATAGACCAGAGACTAGAGCCTTGGAAAACTAAAAAATTTGAAGCCTGATTCTCAACGAAACTTCCTTATTGGCCAACCCACAATTACTATGACTGGTAACAAGTCTAGTTAAATGCCTTCTTAATGAAAAATATAACAAGCCACCATTAGTGACCATTCTTTTTTAATATCAATATAAAATACAATTTTTGGTTTTGGTTCATTTACTGGTTAAAATGGTATGGATGCATTCCACAAATATTTCCTCTTAGTGTGTATCAAAGATATTATGTTTTCATAGAAAATTACTAAACCAAATATTATGAAGTCATTTTCCCTTTGAGCCTATTGTTTGTTTCAAACTTCTTCATCCCTTGGGTATTGGCATGGAAATGTGATTACAAACAAAACCTACAACTCAATGTCGAGGTACTAATCCAGAAATTTAAGGTGAAATGATCGAATATGTAACGCCCCGCTCCCGCATGACCCGAACCCGACATCGATGGTGATATCCGAGTTCGTGCTCTGCGAGAGTGGGGTGTTACATCACTCAGTCAAAACGCAGTATAAATTTTTTTGAAACACAAACATACACTATGCGGAATAATTATGGTCATAAACAATCACCGGCAAATACAATGACCACGGGGGCCCTTTTCATAATTACAAATTATTACAGTCTGTTGACTTTACAATTGGACCTAATCATTTGTACAAAAATTTAGAAGATACAGTTTTAGAAGATACTAATGCAGACGCGAACTGATCCCGACCTCTATCTCTCATTCACATGCTGTTGCTGTACACCCGTGGCTCAACGGGGTATTCTTCTTAGTCTTGAAAAATATGTTACAATTTTGGGTGAGTTTGCGAACTCAGTGAGGACCCATCATCGATGGTTCGCTCAATCTATACAATACGAAACATATCACAGTTATATCCTAATTGCACATTCGGAAGTAGCACATGATTGTACGTAAGCAAATCACGGTTAGTTCATAATTCCCATTCAACAATATCAGTATCACAATTATTTCACAATAGCCCATTCAGAAGTACCACATGATTATATCTGGTTAAACCATAATGTATAAGGCATTTTTGCCTTTCACCTATGCAAAATAATCAATCAAATATATATGCAATGCATATGTGATACTTTCCCATTTTATTATGGTGTTGTGACCGAGTGCCTGAACTGTCCCAGTATGGGCGCATTGATAATACATCATAGGGGTAGGAGAGCCCTCTGGGTATGCACTACTTCCTTTCAAGCTCGAAGCTCTTTCCCACTCATTAAGCATTAAACGCGTCTCAGGGGTAGGAGAGCCCTCTGGGTATGCACTACTTCCCTTCTTTTTCACTTGCTGATACGTCTTAGGGGTAGGAGAGCCCTTTGGGTATGCACTACTTCCCTTCGAGCTCAAGGCTCTAAAACGGTGAGCTTTCAGCTCTCGGTGGCTGCTCTGGTCACAACTATCATTATATTTCATACAATTATGCTATAAATGCATTATCCCACTTGTTTACTTTCACATGTCATCGGACCGTAGTCTGGTATTCAACAGTAGAGTTATGAAACACTTCTTATATAATGTACACTTGAAAACACATTCGTCAATCAAATTAAATATACATAGGTCATCCAATTTACATTCACATTCAGTAAACGTGTCACAACACAGTCCATTTATCGCATTATAAACAAGAAATTTTCATATTCAAAAATATCACAAAGTTCATATATTCACAAGAATTCACACTTCTATGTCATAACTCCCATTCATCGGACCTTCTGTCCGGAATCCATAATCATATCCCAATCACAAAA
>JANZLC010000005.1:6690353-6708249 GCA_026413385.1 Erythroxylum gracilipes | reverse complement strand
CACCTCCTAAGTTTCTTGGGTCTCCCAACTCACAAGAAAATCTTAGTCAAATTTTCCTTTAATCTTCTAGCAAAAACCCCCTTCTCCTAAAGGTGAATTTATACCAAGAAAATTTCCAATAATCCAAAGGAATAACAAATAAATCCAAGGAAAATTAACAAGCATATGAATATTCAGTCATAGATTATAGTAAAATTTAATATTAAAGCATCATCAAAAATATCAAATCCCTACGAGAAAATAAAGGTCTAGCCACAAATCATCATGCCAAATAATTTAAAAATAAAAACTCAGCTCATGACGGAATCAAATAAAAAATTAAGAACATAGCTCCAAATGTACAACAAAATAAAATGGAACTCTCCCCTCTCCTTGCGTGGTTGCTTCTTTGGCGATGAATAGATGTTGCGTTGTTGGGCGAAATGGAAACTCCTTGGAGAGTAGATGCAGGTTGCGTTGATGGCTTGGTGTGTGTGAGGAGTTTTTTTTTTTTGATGGAAGGCTAGTTTTGGTGAGTAAAAAATGGATGTATGGATGTGGTGTTGTTTGATGGAGGAGTTTAGAAATGGCTTGTGTGAGTGACGATGGAGGTGTTGCTGGGATGGAGAATTAGATGGAAAAATGATGAAACGTTGGTCTTGGTGGGTGAGTGGAGAGTTTAATGGTGGAGCCCCCCTTTTGTAACATGAGTGCTGGATTTTTTTATCAAAAGTCTTGGTCCTTCACAAATTGTCGTGCATGCCTTTCTTTTCTAATTGTTTTTTGCGGCGCCGCCTAGCTTCTAGTCTTCCCAATTGATTTTTTCCTTTAACGTGTGGCCTTATCTGTTCTTATGCGTGAATTTCCTCCTAGCTTGTGCGTGATTATTTTCCTCCCCAGCTATCTCCATCTCACGTGTGTCTCTCTTTCAATTTGAAGTGATTTGTGCCATAAATTGCCTTGACTTGCGTCAACACCTTAGCTGCCTCTTGTGTTTGCCGCATGGCTTGATTTATTTGTTGCTCTCAATTTCCTAGCTGCTTCGTTAATTTAATCCGTTGTGTATTGATTGTCTTCTCTGCTGGTCCCCTCTTGTCTGTCCACACGTTAATTCACACTCTAGCTTCTCTATTTGTTCTCCACGTGACCTGCTCCTTTATGCGTTAATTGATTTCTTTGTCCATTAAAAGTCTGCTCCTGGGTCCCTCTTGCGTGATTCTCGTGAAGCCCCAGCCCATTTAATTATTGTCGTCAACTTCATGAAATTGCTTGTATGCATGGCTGCTTTTCTCTAAATTTTATCCTCCTAGCTTCCAAATAAGCTTATCTTAAAAAAAAGAGGCGGATAAACGAGTACCCGATGAGGGTCAAACCTCCAACGAGTACGAGTATGGGGGTGCCAAAAAATTCCCGACAAGAATGGAGGCGAGTATGGAGGTGGGGGCTGGTTCATGGGGCAGGTACGAGGATGACATACCCGCCCCGTTGCCATCCCTAATTTTGGCAAGTCTACATACACCTAAAAGATAGGTATAAGATCGCCTTTAGTGTTCTATTTGGACAGTATGAGTGGAATGTGATACCCTTTAAATTAAAGAATGCTCCCTTTAAATTCTAAAAGGTAATGAATAAATATTTACATTATATTATGAATTTGGCATTCTTTACATTGATGATGCCTTAATATTTTTCTCAATATTAACGCAACGCTTCAAACATATTAAAACTTTTGTCCAAGTCATCAAAAAAAATGGATTAGGAATATCAAAAACAAAACTTAGTCTTTTTCGAACTAAGGTTAAGTTTCTAGGACATTATGTCCACAATGGCACAATCACCCCAATTAAGAAAATCTTAGAATTTAGCAACAAATTCCCTAATGAGAAATTTGACAAGAAAAACAGTTGTAAAGATTTCTAGGTAGTTTAAACTATGTCGTGGATTTTTATTCTAACCTAAATAGCTCTACAATCCTCTTCATATTAGATTGAGAAGAAACAAATCCAAAACTTTGGACAAAAAACATTCTAGTTTAGTAAAATAAATCAAAAAAATGGTGAGAGATATCTCTATCTTGCATGTAAGTAACCCTAATGCGTTCACATTGTAAAAGCAAATGCTTTGGATTAAGAGTATGAAGTAATTTAAATTAATAATTTATTATAATTATCTTAAAGTATTAATCTAAATTGATTTAGATCAATTATAAGAATTAAGTTGAGTTATTATATTAGTAATATTTGATTAATTCAAGTATAATGTTTATATCGCATGTCTTTTGTTGTCATTTTTTAACCAAAGTCTAAGAGGAGTTTTTTTTAAAAATTCAAAAATATAAGAAGTTTTTTAAGAATTTTAAAGATTTAAAAATTTTTAAATAGAAAGTTTATGTCTTTTATCAATTATTTTAAGTTGTATAGTGTAGTTGGTAATGTCTTGAAACTAGTAGCTAAAAATAGTGACGCGGGGGAATTGAAGAAGGTAGAAACTCCTGATAGGAAAATTTAGGACATTAGATCCTCTATATTGTTACTCTGTTCTAACCTTGTTTTTGCCCCCAAAATGACATTATTTTATATGTAAATAGATATAAAACGACATTGTTTGGATCTGAACCCAAAACGAAGCATGATCAAGCTCTTCTAATTTTTACTTTTTTACGACTCAAACTGCGAAAGAGAAAAAAAAAACAAAACAACGATTGGTCCAACAAATATCTGATTGTCTAAACACGTCACCAAAGAGTAATTTTTTTCTGTTGATGAAAGGTAAATGTACCAAAGAGTAAATTTGGTTGTAGCCCAACTTGCTTACAATGACTCTGTATTTGGGTTTTAATTTGTGAAACCAATGTAGTTCATGTGTTGATGGTTTATATTGTAGGAAGGTGATTTTTTTTTAACTAGTAAGAAGGTGATATTAATTATAAAATAAAATCTATATGTAATGTATTGAGTCTTATACAAAATAATTCATATAGTCACAAACCATTAATTATTTCAAAAAAAGTTATGTTTCAAATTCAATTAAGTGTTATGATGTTATATCTCAAATATATGCTCTCGAGTACAATGTAAAAAGCAATTTTACTACGCCACTCACTCAACTCAATCCCTGAAAATGTGCACAAATGATTTTACTACGCAAAAAGACAAAGCAAGACAAGAACATAACATCTTGGAAATACAAAAATTGTGGAGAGTGAGTGGACGAAATACGAAGGGAGTTGGTAGGGGTAGGCCCCACCTACCAACCCAACCGAACCGGAGGAGCCCCGATCTGGCGGTCTATAGGTGGGTCTGATTGGAGTCGGGTTCCAAATAGTACGGACCACCGGATGCACGATTTTCTTTCTTTTTTTTAATCAATCGCATTGGCCCCCACTATTAAGAAGTAAGGACCACTTTTCCCACTACTAGTTAAAAGGTATTAATATATTGTATAAAAATTTTAAATATTTTTTAAGAATTTATCATTTACAAAAGTCCATTTTTTCCATTAATATTTGTTTGCAAAATTATTTTTATAAGTAAAATTTATTAATGTTATAAAAATAAAGATACATTTATATACATAAAAGTTAAGGAATTAAATTGTAATATAAAATATTCTCTATTTTCTAAATTTTGTATAAAAACTTAGAAGTAAATTAATATATTTTATTATATTTTAAATAAGATTAATTTATAATGATTTAGGAAGTCCAAGTTAGGGTTGGTTTGGCTGCTGGTAGGTAAGATTGACAATGATAAGCTAACATGGACTAATAACATGAATTTCCCTTGCTTCTTTTTTTAAACAACACAAAATCTACTATATCAACGTTAAATTAAAGTAAAATTTTGAAGGAAGAGTTAGAACATTGTCAACAATCCAAAATGCATCTATCATACAATCTATTTCAATCTTATATATTAAATAAACAAAAATAAAATGAAAAGAAAATAGAATTTAAATCGGACAATCTATAAAGACAGCAGTGTCAAAGAACTCGTAAAGTTATGTATTAATATATCTTTTCGAATTTCATAGGTTAGTGAAATTTTTATTGGAAGTTGTTCGATGAAAATAAGTTAAAAATTTTAAATCTAAACACTCAAAAAAAAATTTATCATTCAACTTCTCCTAATAATTTTTTTTTATTTCTTACGAGGTGTTTTAGGAGAGTCTCAATTATGGGAAGAATACTTTTAAGCCATCTACACTCAGATTAATCCTCGCTCGAACCAGATAGATCCCTTGTAGGAGAGAAAGCTCTGGCTCTAAATTTTAAACAATTACATGCATAAAAACGGTTTAAACTCGCGACCTTACTTAAACCAAGAGAACTCTTATCAATTTACCTCCTCGTTAATAACTTAAACTTTAAAATCATTATCCGAAATAATTTCACCTAATCAATACAAAATGAAATCTTTATCACTCGCCAATTCCTCGGCGGTTGTTGAGTTTACCAACCATCGCCAACTATTTTTGTACAGTTTTCAACACTAATTAGTTTTTTTAAGTAACAATACTTGAGAAAATCCACGTTTAAGCTTTCTATATAAATATATTCCCATTTCTTCCTCTTCTCTCACTCGAGCACCAAATCTGAATCTGAAACAATGAAGGTGATAGAAAAGATAAGGTCCGCTCACGGAGTGGAGGGAGCCACCGTCAACGGCGGCTCCACCTCCGACAAGGTCGTCTTCTCCTTCGAATTCTTCCCTCCCAAGACCCAAGATGGCGTCGAGAACCTCTTCGAGAGAATGGACCGTATGGTGGTGCATAATCCTTCCTTCTGCGACATCACCTGGGGCGCTGGCGGCTCCACCGCCGATCTAACGCTGGAGATTGCTAACCGCATGCAGAACGTTGTCTGCGTCGAGACTATGATGCATTTGACCTGCACGAATATGCCTGTGGAAAAGATCGACCACGCGCTTGACACGATCAGGGCTAATGGAATCCAGAACGTCCTCGCGCTTCGCGGCGATCCTCCACACGGTCAGGACAAGTTCGTTCAGATCCAAGGCGGTTTCGCTTGCGCTCTCGATCTTGTAATGCACTGAACTGAAACTTCTAGTTGCTTGGTAACTGTTTGGTTTGATCAACATAAGTTAACTTTATGCTTTTTTGCAGGTTAAACATATCAGATCTAAGTATGGTGATTACTTTGGCGTAACTGTTGCTGGTTATCCAGGTTCTTTCTTTAGCCTTTCACTCCTCTTTTGTGAAATTTTGCTCTTTGTTTGCTAAATTTGCTGTTTGGTTACGTAAATTGTTTCTCAGAGGCGCATCCCGATGTGATTGGCAGTGATGGAGTGGCTACGCCAGAGAATTATCAGAAAGATCTTGCTTATTTGAAGCAAAAGGTCTTTTCTTTTATTCTCTGTCTGTGTTTAACGAAATAAATTCTAAGCTGACACTGCTTCCTCTGTAGTATGTGATCCTAATCTGGTGTTCTGATTCTTATAGGTGGATGCGGGAGCTGATCTGATTATTACTCAACTCTTCTATGATACTGATATTTTCCTAAAGTTTGTCAACGACTGTCGCGAAATTGGAATCAAATGTCCTATTGTTCCTGGTATCATGCCCATTAACAATTACAAGGGGTTTTTGCGAATGACTGGCTTTTGCAAAACAAAGGTATTATATTTCGAGCTTGCACCTTTAAATCGAGTCTGATTTCTGGTGCTTTGCACACATACGTGTCAATAAGCTTTTATTCTGATGTGATGCTGCATCTAGGAAACGCTGCTCACTTTGCTTATGAGCTGTGAAGAAGTCAGCTTGTTAATTTAGTAACAGCAATTCCTTTTGCGTGACTATGATTGTGCATAATGTAAGCTATCTTTTAGGGTATCTGTTGTGTGAAATGGTTGAATTTGTAATGAACTGTAGATACCAGCAGAGATTACTGCTGCATTGGAGCCTATTAAGGATAATGAAGAAGCAGTGAGAGCATATGGAGTTCACCTTGGAACAGAAATGTGCAAGAAGATTATGCCACACGGCATCAAGACTTTGCATCTTTATACATTGAACATGGAGAAATCAGCTCTAGCCATATTAATGGTTAGTTTTTTAAGCTGTCTTCTTTTTAATTTTGGCTGGAGGGGCATTGAATTATTGCAGGATAATTTCTAGTAATTTCAATTAATACCAGACTTCCATTTGCAGAATCTTGGTCTGATTGAAGAATCCAAGATTGCAAGGCCATTACCATGGAGACCTCCTACAAATGTTTTCCGTGTGAAAGAAGATGTCCGCCCGATATTTTGGTATATAATGGATTTGGAACTTCTCTATTCCTTTGAGCCAGTTATTTCATGAGGAAAGTAGTGTATTGAAAAAGCTGTTTATATCTTCAATGAATCTGATATTCTAGTTAAATGATCACAGGGCTAATCGTCCAAAGAGCTACTTATTAAGGACCACTGGTTGGGACCAGTATCCACGTGGCAGATGGGGTGATTCTCGTACTGCATCTTATGGTGCTTTGAGTGACCATCAGGTATGAGAATCTATATTGTTTTACATGTGTGTGTGTATATATATATTATAAGATGAAATAAAAAAAGTCTCCATTCTTTGGCCATGTAGGATTCTATATACATTATATGCCACATTGCAACAAATTTAATGCTAGAAGAATTAGACATAAGCTAATACAAAAACATTATTTTCCATAGATAGAAAAGATTGTCCTCAAAATATTGGCGGATTTTTCCTTCAAAGTCGAAATATGACAAAGTTTTTGAAATTCAAATGAGTAGTTGTCTTTGTTCTTTAAAGACAAATACTGCCCAACATGCAGAATAGTTCTCTTTATTCTCATTTATTAACATCAATGAAGCTTTACGAAGATGCCTCTTGTTCATGGATGAAGTCTTTCACTTTGGTCTCTGATTTCTTGATTTAACTATTATAACCTGGATGGTGTGTAGTAGGAGCTTTTCTGTTTGAAATAGTCTTTCGGTTAACTGAAGTTCCTGAACTGTCAGTCGCAATGTGGCTATTTAGCATTTACTGTGCTTGATTTAAGTCATGATTTCCTACACAGTTCATGCGACCTCGTGCACGTGACAAGAAACTTCATGACGAGTGGGGTGTGCCTCTGAAAGGTGTTGAAGATATTTATGAGGTATAATTTATGCTCTGGACATGCTTGTTTTGCATTATTTTCGCACAATTTTGTGTAAAAGTCTGTTGACAATTTTTTTGGGTAACAGAAATTTAAGACTTACTGCCTTGGGAAGATGAAAACTAGTCCCTGGTCTGAATTGGAAGGCCTGCAACCTGAGACAAAGATCATCAACGAACATCTTGGCAAGATAAACTTGAAAGGCTTCCTGACAATCAATAGTCAACCAGCTGTAAATGGGGAGAAATCTGATTCTCCATCCGTTGGTAAGTAATTGGTTTCTCTGACTCTTCATGAAGGGGAGTTTCTCTATTTGGAGAAGGGACATTTACCGGATAATTGACAAAATAAGGGCTCTTTCACATTTAAAAAGGCAAGGAAAATTTTTTCTATGGCTTCTCCCTTCAAATTGGGGAAGCTTAGAGGGAAGAGGGGAAAGGAGGTTGCCTTGGTATAATATATTCACTTTTGAGTTGCAAAGTTGAGTAATCAGGACTGTAGCGATGATGACATTTTCATTCCATGTCACTGATTATAGTTATGTTGTACTGGAGCTTGGATTTTGTTTTGCTCACCATTGTGTTATTTATGAGTGCTGCAATTAAAGGTTCAAGCATTTTAAGATCTTACCAGTTATGGTTGTGTCTATTGAGTTCGCGATATATAATACCATATCTAACTGGTTCATATTCTCAACAGGTTGGGGAGGGCCAGGCGGTTATGTCTATCAGAAGGCTTATCTTGAATTTTTCTGCTCCAAGGACAAGTTGAGTGCTCTTGTTGATAAGTGCAAGGGTTTTTCCAGTCTAACTTACATGGCTGTGAACAAAGGAGGAAGCTGGATGTCTAACATTGGCTTAGCTGATGTTAATGCTGTAACATGGGGAGTCTTCCCTGCAAAGGAAATTATTCAACCAACTGTGGTAGATCCGACCAGCTTTAGTGTGTGGAAGGATGAGGCATTTGAAATCTGGTCTCGATCATGGGCTTCATTGTACCCAGAGGATGATCCTTCAAGAAAATTGCTTGAAGAGGTTAGTAAAGACTCCATAAATAGTGTTTTTCATTCTTCGTAGTCTGCAAGAAATCACTCGACTCAACAAGATGATTTTCAATTTTGCAGGTGCAGGAAAGTTACTTTTTGATCAGTTTGGTAGATAACGATTACATCAATGGCGATATTTTTGCTGTTTTTGCGGAATTATGAAGCTAGCTGCGGTTGCCAGGTGCAGCCCTTCTATTGCGAAAGAGTTGAGCTAATCAAAGCCCTCCCAGATGCTGCATTTAAGCTAATCAAAGCCCTTCCAGATGCTGCATTTATTCATAGGTCGAATCATAGTTTATTTCTATCAGAATGAAAAGTTCTCAAGTCATATGTCCTTATTTGCTATGTATCAATAATTCATTGGGATTGGAATCTTTATGCCTCTAATATGTATTCCGAGTGGCCTAAAGCAAGTGTAACTGTCTTTTGCTACTATTAATTATTCAATGTATGTTTGCTGCCTGTTCTTTTGCTATTTTTGCAGATTTCCTGTCACCATTTGCACGTTAAAAGCAAACTGTAGATAATAACCTTGTTCCACAAGTGTGAAAAGGAGGATGAAAATGCATCATCCTGGTTGATCAAAATAGGAAGATGATCAAATGATCCGTTGATGTCTCTTCTTATAATTCCTTGACTAAACTCTTAACATTCTAAAAGCAAATAATTTGTTCAAAAGTGAATAATCACCCCTTATTTCAACATTTTTATAATGTTGTAAACACTTTCTCCATCAAAATAAAGGTCAATGACTCAAATTGCCAATTTTTTGTACATTAGAGGCTTATCTAAACGTCCTTGAATGCTGGTGGCTATATTGCATTTTAGAGTAATGCCTTATGCAAGCTGAACTAATACATGTGACGTACCATGAAGAGTACCATAATCTCCTGGAAATCAAGTAAAAAGAATATTCCCAAGTTATACCAGCACATGCCAATCAAAATTTTCTCGAGTTATGCAAAGAGGAAGAAGGAATTACAAATTGCAGTTGGGATACAAATTAGCAAGCACCAAAAAACCTAACAAAGGCCAAAGTAATATGGAGTTAATAGCAAGATCAAGAGATGCTGGCATTCTTCAAAGATCTGCATACCACAACACCAGAAGATGTATGCATTAAATGATCCTCAAGCATAGCAACACATGAATCATCTGTTTTCAGATGCGGCTGCACTGATTCCCATATCTTTTTCTTCTGAATCTGCAGATTAAACACAGAACACCAATCCAGAATAACAAGAATCAATGAAATAATTTAATAGACATTGGTTCTTTGGATGTGATAACAAGCTTTTTTACTTGTGTCTCTGATATCTTAATCCGAGAAATAGTGGTTCGTGTTGGAGGTGAAGAAAAAGCAGAGTTTTCAAGGTAAAGCAAGATATGGTGACCAGTGTGTTTAGAATGTTTGATAAGAGACAATAAAACAAGGGCTTCCTCGGGGCTTTTATAACACTATTATTCCGCACACCTATCTTTGGAAGAATGAATCAATTATCAAACTTCTTTCAGGGGAGAGATTCCTCCAGTTCATGTGAAGTCATACAAGAGGAATGAACCAACACCAATACTTTTCAGGTCACAGATTGCCTTAGTTCACTTAGAGTCATAGAAGAGTAAAACAACATATAGTATCAACACGCATTTTAAATAGTCATGTGCTTCCTATTTAGATTTCTAGTCCCACATTTTCATGTATATGTGTATAAACAATAATTGAGAAAGTAAAGAAACAATTTGAACCTTGTAGATTTTAGGAAAACGAAAGAGTTGAAACGGGAAAATTAACCTGGTTCGGAGAGGCAGGTGAAGGAAGATTTTGATCAACATTATTGGAACCGAACCAGACCCTGTCCCCAGGAACTGAATCTTCAGGAGGCTCAAGAAGCTCCACATTTTCATGTGAACTATCAGAAGCAGCCATTAACATTCCACTTGACTTCACTCCACGCATGTTCCTAGGCTTCAAATTAGCCAACACAACCACTTTCCTGTCCTGGGTTTTCAATTTTTCAACCAAAAACACAAAAAGATCACATCTTTATCCAAATGACAAACATAGGAACGCAACAACATCACATCATTGAGAAACAGAGAAAACCAACCTGTAATTGTTCGATAGGAACATACTTAACAAGGCCACTACATATTACACGAGGCTCAGCTTCACCAACATCAACCTCCTCCACGTAAAGGGAATCAGCCTCCTCGTGTCTCCAAGCTTTTATTATCTTACCAACTCTTATATCAAGCAAGTTGGCAATTTTTTTCAACTTCTCTTTCTCATCTTCACCAACTTCACCGGAATCCGACGACTCAGCTTCCAGCGGCGTTGATGCTTGTGGTGGACCAGTTGCTGTGCAATAGCAAGTGAAACCGCAAACGTCGTACCTTCCATTTCGTGTATTAGTATTATAGTTAGAAACGAAAAGAAGAGATTGTTTAGGTTGGTGAATTCGATGTTGATAGGAACAAATGGAGATACCCAGATGAGTTGGAATCCTTTGGACACTCACACTCACTACACTACCTTTCCTCATCATCTTAAAGGCCGCCGCCGCAGCTGCCACGGTGGTGGTTGCAGTTGCCATCGCTAGAAAGAGAACCAATGAAGACAACTTCTTACCAGTTTCAAGTGGGATTGGAAACCGGTGTTTCGCTGACTAGTATCGGGGATGTAGTAATAGATAAATACCTTTAAGAAAAAAATAGAAAATAAGTTTATTTTTCTCTCAACAAATATCGACTCTGTAAAAATTCAATTTTTATCGTTTGTTTGAGAAGTGATTTTCACTTGAATATACGTTTCGAATGATAATTTAATTTCATGTTAATTAACTAAACAGCGTATTTGATAACCAATTATCAAGAGAACATGAAACCTTTTTCCACCTTTGCTGCTCACCTGTTGCTTCTTCCAAACAACTAGGAACTTAGTCCAGCTTCCATTCGAAACATGAATTAAAAACTCATCCTTAATGGGCAAGACTTGTTACTGCTCTTGACAAATTGTGTTCCACTCAGCCTCTGTACAGACATGGCACAGAGAATGATTATAAAAATGGTGCACTTTGGACAACATGCCTTAGTTGAGTGGAGGTTGGAATTCTTGTTACTGTTTATTAAGGTTTTTAAGGTTTTGTTTGTAGCCATTGCACACCCCTAAGTATTCAACAAGATTTAAGCAGGAAAGAAGCATTTGGATTATAGGCAGTGTTCTAATCTATTACATAAACTGAAAACAGCCATCAACACCTTATTAGCCATCTCCTATTGATATAACCTATCTGCAGGTTGGTCATAGTGATAGCATGCTCGAATTGGGATACTTAGCTGCCCTGAGCATCACAGAGAGGAGGACATGGCTGCTCTAAAACAAATCAAGGAATTATTGTGATTAACATAAAGGCAAAAGGATGAAGTTCATTGTCATAGTATATCCATTGATCAAGCTACATTTTTTACTGATAAATAACTCAACCAGCATCTGACAACAGATGAAGAATATCCTTGAGATTAGGTTTGATTTATCTTCATTCGCTCAGTTTGCAGAGTGGCAAACTGAAAAAACAAAGGAGGTACGATTATTAATGATTAGTTCAAACATCCGGAGCAGTCTCATCCCTTATTTGATCAGACAGAACCATTTAAGAGTGTTCAAGATTCAATGTTGAATAGATAACAGAACATTTTATTTATTCCATCAAATCTATTGACATCTTTATGGGAAGTTAAATAGAAAATTAATGCAAGATTAAGGTGAGTTTTTGATGTACCTGAATGATGCTAGGATCGCACAAATATTTCGTTTTTCCTGATCGATCTAAAAAACATCTACAAAAAGAGCAATGAGGAGAAGTTCTTGTTGATTGTCACTAGCAGTTGCTTCGCTCTTGGCAAACTCAGCGGGATATGGCCAGCACCAAAATTTTCCATATGATGGCTGCATTTTAGATCTTCTCTCACGCATCCCTTTCCTAAACAGAAAAATAAGCAACTAAGCACATTCTAGATCATACTGCTCATCAGCAGCCATCTCTGCACAGAAAGTCTGAATAGAATCAGTACCTGTTGATTCAAATGTTTCAATTGCAAAAACAATTGATTAGAATCAACCATCCTCCATTTTTGTCACTTTCCACCTTTAACTAAAGGAACAGATTTTCCAGCATGGATCGCGGATTCAGCTGGGAAGCTGTAACCATAACCGCCTAACCCTTCGCTCCGATGGACCGTAGATTGGAATGCTAGCTATATGCTTAACACATGCAAGTCAGCTCCCAATGCCTGTGTCCATTCAAGTTTCCGGATACCTTTAACTGTAAATGGAAAAACAAGTCAATTAACCATGTGAACATCTGCAAAGAACAAAGGGTAATTTGCACATGGGTGAAGCTATCAAGAAAAAACTCAGTATCCAAAGAAGCAAATATACCAGATGCTTGAAAATGCTACTTTTCAAAACGAATATGCTGGAGAAAAGAGGTTGATACATAGCAAAGTTGACAATCATGAGAACAGTGTACCAGCTATGCAGCACAGTGAAGTAGGAATCAATTATTCAAGATTCTGGTATATCAAGTCCAAAAATAGATCTCCTAGCTAATACCATTAAAAAAAAGAAGAAAAAAGAGCATTGAACTCCTACAGAAAACTAGAGCCAGAAGATGCAACAAAGCCTTAGAAGACATAAAAAGTGAGCCTCATCATCACCCAAAATTCCTCAAACTGGTCAGGTCAATTAAGAATTTATGCAAGCAACAATTTTTAACTAATAAGGAATTACCTAATGATGATTAAAAGTTCAACACCTTGATGACCGTATTAGTTGCCTCGGGTGAAGCTTCAAGCAGTGGATCAAACATAGGATTGAATGCCACCGTGAAAGCACAGTCCACAATATAACCTATGAATAGAACGATCATCCATTTCCAATAAGTTCTCCAACTGGAAACTATACCAGTATATTTCCTAAAAATTCAATCAACAAATTGAAATTTTTGCTCAAGGAGCAGCTATCATTGGGTCCCAGATCCAACTTTATCAATTCATCATATTGAAGCACAGTTTTATCTCCACTATTTGGGTCCATTGTGCAGCAACCCTGACAACAAGAACAAGTTTCCAATTAAAGAGAGAGCAAATCCAAAGATTTGGAATACATAAAACCCTACAAGATCAAGTTGACTTCACCAGTTAGGAGAGCAGCAATCCCTGCTTGCAAATTATTTTCTGATATTAGCTTATGGTCTCACAGAGGTCAATCATTAACAATCCAGGCTTCATGATGCTTCTCGTGTACTTCTGCACCAGATGCAAAGAGGGAGTTAAATCAGATAACAGAAAATGTCAAGTAGAAGAAAACAATTTCATAAGACCAGTACCAACCTGTCGATGAACTTCTGCTTCTTGGAGCACTGGATTATTTATTGGCTTATCAATTTGCTCGAACTTCCTCCTCTTCAGATGTAGCCCTCCATGAATTTCATGTACAACAACAATTAATGACCAGTAACCTTAAATTGATGAATCACTAAAGGTATGTATCTTGGCAATCAACTGGCTATAAAGGGGATGAAGGCTTGCACCAGAACTCAGGCATAGACAAAGAGGACATCACACACAGAAAAAGGACAATAGTAACCATAATGTACCTGTAAATTTGTTTTCTATAAAGAACAAGGAAATTGAAATAAAGAGTGCATATATTAGTCTAAAAATAACTATATAACCACATTATAGCAAGTCAAATACCAAAAAACTTTATTAAAATGTCAATTAATAACAAAAAGGGGTAAGGCATCACTTTTGCTCTCATCTTCATCCTTCTGCAGATGAATCATCATTTTCATTGCTAATTGAAGGTTCTTACTTCCCATTTTTTTCTTCCGTCCCATTTCTTTAACAGGGATTTGTGAATTCAAGTTTTCAGCTTCCATTGCTAGATTACTGTTTGCAAAGAAAAAATAAAAATCCCTTGCACTTATAAGCATTGTCAAGCTTGGGGTATTGACATAGAGAAACAATTCAAAGCTTTCTAATTAATACACGCAACTATATACAGAACTCTATAGCATTAAATTCAACAAGAGGGCTCACATGAAATTATATTAACAGAATGTAGACGCTTGGAAACAGATTGCCAATTGGAATGATCTGTTGATTAACTAACAAAAGTAGAACTTAATCTAGAGATAAAACCAACAATTCCGTGAATTTTTTAAGGAATTTCTCTTTTTCGTTCCTTTGTTAATCCAAACAAAAACTTGCTGCTTCAAACCAATGTTGATATGCTTCAATTATTTTCAGATTCCACAGAGCTTCCGAGAAAAATAAAACAGAGGAAAGCCTCAATAGAAGCCATGACCAAGCAAGAAAACAAAATCCTGTAAACGAAAGGAAGAGGAAAGGAAAGGAATAATGTTGAATACCTTATTATGTTTCAGGAAACTAATGAAGCCAACAAGCTTCAAGACAAAAAAAAACTCTTTCTTTTCTAACTCTTATCTCTTCCCCCAGTATTTGAGTCTCTTCCCTGTATTATGAGCAAAGCATAGCATAAGCTAAAACGTCAAAATCCCCATATTCAAGGTTGTGACCGGCAACAACAAGCCAACCGGAGGTTGCAAAGAGCCAATACACCACGTCGCTAAAGAGCATACCATAACCGGGCTAACTGATCTTTATTTCATCAAGACTTTGGACTTGGAAAATTAAACCCACTAGTTGATCCTTCTACACTTCCACTTCAGAATCAACGAAGGACCTCGCTAACCCCAAAGGTCGTTTCTTTGAATAGGAGGGTGCTACATTGGACCGCCAAGGCGATTGCTTCCAAAGACATGGATGTCAGTAGTTGAAGGTCAAGCAGGAACTTCTTTCAACTGAAATGACCATGAAATTCAAGGTAGAATGTTATGAATTAATATGTTAATTAGACAAGGATGTTTTCGAGGGGTCGGTATTGTTACGAGCAAGTATAACATGAGGCAAGGCCCAGCTGGGAAAAGGACTAAACAAATGGCCCAAACTTATGAAGAGTGAAGAACAGTTAAACAAAGTGTTTTATATATTGCAGGGGTGCCAAGATCGGATTATTCAGAATGTTATGCAAGTTTGTCATTCTCTTTCTCATCCCTTCACTGTTGTTATCTGTTTCCCATCCCCTTTCTTTTCCTTAAAGTTGTATTTACCTTTGAATCGCATATCAAAACCTTCCCTGTTTGCCTTATTTTCTTGTTCATCGTTGTTGCTAAATTTACAATACACAACATTGGTGCTTTCATTGAATCTCTGTATAAATGACAGAGCAACTTCATCTCAAATCCATCGAGGATAACATTAGCGCCATGGCTAAGTCGACCTCTATGTTGAGCCATAGTATCTCCAGGCTTGCTTCATCGATTGCGGAGAATACACTTCTTATTCAACAAATGTTGGATCTTCTACCTCCACTCCCAAACCAGCATTCTCCTGATGCAACAGAAGTCGTAAAACAAGATGATGGACCTGAATTGCTCGACCAAATGCCAAAAAAAAGGACTCTAAAGCTGACGAAGCACTTGCTGGTGACTTTGGACTGGTTCAAGGAGAAACAATCGATTTTCAGAGTGAGCAACCAAATGCTAAGCGTTACTGTACATTTTCTGAGTCAGTGAATGTTTCGGTTGCATTGGTGGTTCAACCAAAGGAAAGCTACGTAGACGACATTGCATCACAAGAGCAATTGCTGAACGCGCATCGAAGTGGTTCTCTCGTAAGCGACACGGATAATTTTGCTGACAGTGGCCACTTCCACAATCAGAGCGGACTTCAGTCCTTTGAATTAATTAGCGAACATGGTTTTGATCCAGGAGGAACACAGAGTGGACACCTTGCTGCAGCCCAGGTGTTTGATAAAATGCCAAAGAGAATAGACTTTGTCCCCACAGAGATTTCTACACTGATGGACGCCGAACCTGTTCGTGCCAATAATGATCTCATTCCAAAATCCAATCAAAGTTCAGTGTTTCGTTGGTATGAAGCCTCTTCTATTTGTTCTTTTGCAACATTCGAGTTTACCAGCTCTTACACTTTGAGCTTGCCGTTTTATAATTTTACTGTTGTGGATGAATCTCTGAGTTCACCTTATTTGCCTCATGCGTCTGAGTTTTTGGGGATTTCGAAGGAATTACAGAGGTTATTTATGAGTTCGATTTTACGAGGTAGATGGGGGTTGTTACTGCCTCATGCTTTTATCCAATCTAAGTTTTTTGATCCTGGTATTTCCCTTGTCAATGCATTGGCATTGGTTGATTGTAGCTTTCAAGTCTTTTCCGAATTAAGTGATATTAGAGGAGGTGATCTTGACCTGGTTTCGGAAATAATTAGAGACTATGCAACTAATTTTTCCATGGATGGACAACCATGCGCAATTTCCACAATGGTGTCAAGTTTGAATGGTGCTCCTCCTATTCTCATATATTGCGTTCATCTCACATCTAATGATCATAAACTAGAGATGTTTTACAGAGAATGTTTCATATATATTGATGAGGAAAAGCTTCACATATTGTTTAGTACGACTCCGACTATGTCGGATTCTTATGCTTTCATCAATGGAATCAAAATCGTTTCCATGCCCGCCAACCTTTACTCCACTTCAGATGATGATCGGGGATTCGATTTTGTCAATCCGGTGAACCCGTTTTGGATCTTGCAGAACAAGGCTCTTGAAACTTTGTACTGAGTGGATATCGGCGGTAACTCGATTTCACCGGCGGACGATACTAGTATGTATAGGAGCTGGTCTGATGATGGTGCAAACTTATCCGATGGTGAAATATCAGCGGCAAGTGACAGAGTACTTCAGAATTGCATCACTGACATTGAAGTCGAACATCCAGCCGATGTAATTTCTCGGAGCAATGGAAATGGGGTGCCCGTTTATAGAGATTACGCCGTGATGATTTGTCGCGCAGATGCTCACCATGGTCGCGCTTTATTCTGCTTCTTTTTGGAAATGGATGATGCTGCTCCACTTTTAGATCCTTTAACTTTATGGTTCAATGGAGAGCTTGGATTTTTATCTCTTGACTATGGTGCAGTTGTGGAACCTGGTCCTTTCCAGCAAGGAGGAGATGGAAACGTGGTTAAAAATTATTCTTTAAAGCTTAATGATCATTCTCTAAAGCTTTTTGAGCTCTTGCCTGACGCAATTCTAGAACAATTGATGATTGAAAGAGATCCACATGGACATGTTGAGGTTGCCAAAATAGAAACCGCTCATCCTAATAGCTTCTACAGCTTCATTCATCTTCTAGTTTGCAAAAGTGCTCCAAGTGACCAAATTCAATCCCAACTTGAAGGGTTAATTTCTTGGGATATCAGGTTCATTTTTGAGCTTAGGTGGACACAAAAAGCTGTCTTTGTATCGGGTTACCAACAAATACGAGTTCGACCAGTGGCTATACCTGAGAAGAGGGTTGTGCAACGTGCTACTTATTTGATTGAGCAGTGGTTGATTCCGTGGGAAGGGTTACTGGTTAGTGAAGCTACTTGGGTCGACAACAACCATGTCCTCACATCCCTTCCTACCTTCAACCTTGAGGACAAGGTTGTCTTAAAGGGGAGAGTAATGTTATGAATTAATATGTTAATGAGACAAGGATGTTTTCTGAGGGGTCGGTATTGTTATGAGCAAGTATAACATGAGGCAAGGCCCAGCTGGGAAAAGGACTAAACAAATGGCCCAAGCC
>JANZLC010000005.1:6668168-6684139 GCA_026413385.1 Erythroxylum gracilipes | reverse complement strand
CTAATTAAATGTAAAATGAAATGGAATGTAAAAAACAACAATTCTAAAAATTAATTCAAAATAGAAAATAATTAATTGTGGTTATTATTTATATGTAAAATATTTAAAAATTAATGTTATTTCATATTAATTGTCATTATTATTTATTATTAAAATTTTTGAAAGCATGGTTGATGTAAATAGTAAACTAGTAAAGTATATAGTATAACTGTATAATATACCAATATGGACTATTTTGCAATTTTTAAAAATTTTAGGGACCATTTTATAAATTTAAAAAATTTCCCGAAACGGTACCTAGTACCAACCGGTACTGGTACAGTTCTGTTCTAGAACTCAATCCGGTACCGAACCTAGTACGGTATTCATAACATTGGTACAATATAACAATGAACTATTTTTTAATTTTTAAAAAATTAAAGGATTATTTCATAAATTTAAAAATTACTTAAAACAGTACTTGATATTAACCGATACTGATATAACACCTTATCAGAACTCAATGTAATACTAAATTCGGAACGATATTGGTGGCATCGGAAAAAACAAAATTATTCTGACAATAGTTAAACTAAAATTTAAACAAAACATCGGAATTGCAAATTTTATGAAATTCCACTAAACAAAAGAATATATACACTATATATTAATTCAAAAAAGATATTTTATTTGGAGATGAAATTGGTTAAAAGTCTGGAAGGTGCCGCGAGAATCCAGAATTACTTGGCGTCCAAGTAAAGTTGTTATTAAGTAAATAATCAGTTTAGCTTAAATACTGTTCGAGAAATACATATATATATGATAAAAAAAGGAAAACTGGAAACGAGAACTAGATATCGTGTTGTCGACGATTAACAACTGACGACAGCGACGGTGGACTGTGGCGACGGGAAAGAAATGGGAGGAGGAGCATCAAGAGGGATGTTGCCGCTGCTGGCGCTTCACGCGGCGAGCGAATACTATAGGCTACCGTGGAAACCGCCAGTGACAGCGGCGCTTCTGGCTGCCAACGTTATTTGTTACCTGAGGCCTGCGTTTCTTCACCATCTAATTCCTTCAATTAATGAGGTCTGGTTCAATCCGTACCTCATCCTCAAGGTAATCATTCGAATTGTTTATCTTCTCTATTGATTTCGCGTTCCCCTAATTTCACTCAATTTTGTGGTTTATATTTCCACGTAATGATGTACACCCTTTTCGTTTTTTCAATTACTGGGTAAATGCAAGATCTGTACATTGCTTAATTTACTCGATGCAAATGGAGAAACAGACGTTCGTTCGATTTTCTGTCTTTTGATGTCAACACATAAAAGAAATTATTTAGCTTGAAGAATCCATTTTTATCTCCACGGTGAATGGATGATAATTGTTTGTTCCTATACGTACCTCTAAGATGTGCGGCCATGTCGAGAAAAGAATCTTGGAGTAGAGCTTGGTATTTTAATTAGCAGTGGAATGTTTAGCATAGTCGAAATTAGAGATTGAAGTCGCTATCTGCTATAGTGAAGTTGCTATTTGCTATCCATTGTACGTTAAGGGTCTCATTGTATTCTGAATGTGGTTTTGATTGAACAGCATAGGGACCTCAAAAGATTCTTCCTTTCGGCATTCTACCATGTGGGTGAACCTCACTTGTTCTACAATATGATGTCTCTTTTATGGAAGGGTGTACAGTTAGAAACTTCAATGGGGAGTGCTCAGTTTGCATCTATGGTTGCTGTTCTACTCACAATGTCACAGGGGATCACCTTACTATTAGCCAAATCTCTCCTTTTGTTTTTTGACTTTGGCAGACCTTTTTATTCCGAGTATGCTGCTGGGTTTTCTGGTGTCCTCTTTGCCATGAAAGTTGTTCTCAATTCTCAGTCTGAAGCATATAGCTACGTACATGGAGTTGTGGTACCGACACGCTATGCTGCGTGGGCAGAGTTGATTATAATCCAGTTGTTTGTGCCTCGTGTCTCGTTTCTTGGTCACCTTGGCGGAATACTTGCTGGGAGTCTGTATTTAAAGTTGAGGGGATTGAATTCAGGGTCAAACCCATTGACTCTTATTGTTGATGGTATTGCCAGTGTTTTAAGCTTGCCAGCAAGGCTTGCAGGGAAGTTATTTGGGAATCAGCGGCGGCGGATCTCTGGTCGAGGAACTACTGGTAGGGCTCAAACTGGAAGGAGAGTGTCAGATGTGTGGAGATGCCAAGCATGTACATACGATAATTCTGATATTTTAAGCGAATGTGAGATGTGTGGGACTAGTAGAAGTCGTCCAGGATTGTCATATGGCCGATCATCTCGCAATTCTGGTGATCTTACACACGAAGAGATACGTCGTAGAAGACTTGAAAGATTTGGCTGATCCAGTATCTGAATCCTTCGTTGCTGTAGTGCAGTTGTGCCATGGATAATTTCCCTGAAATTCTTGGCAGGGGATCCCACCTATCAGCTTCAAGATCATAAGTAATTCACCGACTGTGAGTCCACAGAAAGAAAAACCAACTTGCACACCATTCTATGGCTTTATGGTTGGCATATTCTTTAAAGTGTAATTACTAAAAAAAATCAATTTTAGTGAAAATTTCAATTTTAACGTCAGCTATAACTGTTCAACAACTAGTACACTGATCAACCATGGAATTGAAAAGAGGTATAAAAAGAAATGAAGTAAAAATTACGAACTCGCAAGACCATATTCAATAAAAACTAGTCCAAGTAGCGGGCGTAGAAGTTTGAAATTTATCTACTTCAAAAGGAATAAGCAAATTCACAAGTTTCAGTTCCCTTGGAATCCATAATCCATAACAATTAGATTGGGAGGTGTCAACACAAATTAGATAGATCTAGAGCTTGAAGAATCATAAAAGAACTTGTAACCTGCTAAAACTGTTGACAATCTCAAACCTTTACTTAAAGGGCACATAGAAAATGAAAAGTTGCAAACTTGGAAGCATGTAGGACTCTGTCATCTGGTAATGCTCTAAGGTATGTAAACTTGGCCGCAGCAGCTCCATTTTACGGCAGCCAAAAGGAAAGCGTTGTCGAAGCCATAACGGAGAAAAAGAAGAATTTTTGTTACGAGGACAGCATCAGATCCGGGAAAAAAGTCGAAATGTGGAATCTTTAGAGCACAGGTGATGAGGAACATAAGAATTCATGAACTGTAAGAGGTGAATGTCTGCGTACGTCTTCTAAAATGTATTTTACAGAGGATGATCATCATTAACAGCATTTATGATTTCCAACGTTTAACTTGAAACACCCAACAAAGAGAAAAAGCAGTAAAATTCCACATCCATATTGTGTTAGTGTTGGATACTTTGAGGCTGAGGAATTCCACATCCATAGTAAGTAGTACACATTCAAAAGCCTTTTTTAGTCGACCGTTGATTTTAATACCTCTTTAGTTAAGAATGGTATGGTTTTCAGCCTTGATGTTGCAGTTATGGCTACTTGCTGTTGTATATATGTCATGGATGGAGTACTAAATTTTGATCAGTTTCTGACGAAAAAGTTAAGAACAACTTAGGAAGAAAAGCAGTTGCATTCAACACCATAAAACAGGCGTTGATTCACTTATGAAAAGCTACACGACTCACTGGGTATTTGTGAGTCCCGAAAAACCTAAGAATTACTTCTACTCTTTATTCTCCTAAAGTTCGACTTAGATCATCAAAGCCAGAGCCCATGAAACTTGGACCAAAATCATAACCAATACAGAAACCCTGTTTGCATACATAGCAGATGCACCTGCCTTATCAGCTGCTGGACCTTGTGCAGCCGGACCAGGGGCATCAGCTGCCGGAGGAACTGCTGTCGAAGGTGTTGGACTATCAGACGCCGGAGGAGATGCCGTAGGAGTGTCAGCAGTTGGTGTATCAGCTGTATTTGGTGTAGGAGCTTCTGCATTAGGTGGGGTTGCTGGTGCCTGGCCTTGTGATGGTGTAGGTGCGTTGCCTTGTGATGGTGCAGGTGCGTTGCCTTGGGATGGTGCAGGAGCCCTTCCTCGTGATGGTGCAGGAGCCCTTCCTCGTGATGGTGTAGGGGCCTTGCCTTGTGAAGGTGCAGGTGCCTTGCCTTGTGATGGTGCAGGTGCCTTACCAGCTGGAGGCTTCGCCGGAGCGGCCGGAGGTTGTGAAGACGGAGACTTGCTTGGAGGAGTTGGTGGTGAGTTGGTGGAGTTAGAACCTCCGATACCTGGAGGAATTATAAGGCTGCTAACCAGCAACACTGAAATGTTATAGGGCTCAGAACCCATAGACCTAATTAGATTCGCAGTGGGATTGGATCCTGGCTGAGCTGATCCAAATGCAATTCCTCCATTGCTCTTGGTGACATTCAAGAAACCAGTTTGATCCCTCGCTAAGCCACTGCTCTGGTACAAGGTGGTGAGAATTGCGCCCTTGTTGGGTAAATTTTTAAGCTTTGGCAGATCATAGTAATCTAGTATAACGTGCACACTCAGGATTGCTTTGATCTTGTCAGCCGATTCTCCCGAGAGTGATGCCATATTGCTATCATCCACAGCTAGAACTGTAATGCTTTGGCGACTGTTAATGTCACTTGCCAACTGGGTTTGAGTCAAGTACTGGTTAAACGAGTTGAAATTTTCCTGCAACTCAAGGATTTTGGTGATGTTAAAGGCTGTTGAGACACAGAACAGAACTGAGTACAAACTCCACAGAGCAAGAATAGAGGAGAAGTTGATGAAAGCCATTTTGTTTTGTTTTGTTCTTTTCTCTCTTTTTTTGTTGATTTTCACTGAATTGTGAGATGATGAGAAGCACAGAAGTGATGGTAGTTTTATATGCAAACTGGTGGATAAGAAGAAAAAAAGGGTCTAAATTTGTGAGAAGAGCTGGTCTTGTACTCCGAGTCTGTTGGAAATTCTGATTTATTTTGGTTTTAGACATTGGCTTGAATCCTATGATTCTGTAGAGTCATATGCCACTTCAAGTGACTGTGTTGTGTTCTAAAAAAAGGGCACCTCCAAGTTGCAAGCTCCATGTGTCTCGCTCCAAGCCTTTCAATTGCTTCTTTTCAGCTGATTTTGAACACAAGTAGAGTAAGACGACGCTCTGCCATCTCAGACATTCTAAAACCTCGTGCATGCATTTTTTGAACGTAGCTTCTGTCTTTAGTTCATTTTGAATTTCTGAATTTGCATTTCTCAGTGAAATAGAAAAATAATCAATTAAATTACTAAAAATCAAATTTAAGAATAATTATATATATATAATTTACAATTTAATGTCTTTAAAATTTAAAGTAAAAATATAATTTTTCTTATATAAGATAATTCATTTTCCTAATAATTGAAAATTAATACAAATTTCATATAAATTTTCAAGTCATCACAATTTGATGACGAGTTCTCTGATGAATGGTTATTGTAAAGATGAAATTTATGCCTAATTTTGGTTTAATTCATTTTAAGGTTAATTACTTTTATTTGAATTGATTGATATTTGAGGCGAATTTAAAATTTTTTAAAGTTCAATTCAACGTTTAAATATATAAAATAAAAATAATTTATTTAAATAAAATGATATTATTTTTAAAATTAGAGGAAGAGATTAGTTGTTTCTTTTGTAACCATAAAATTATTGGTTTGAATTACGAAAACAACTTTTTTGTAAAAATTACAAAAGGAAAGTTGCGTATATTGATGGCCCTCCCCCAATCTTCGCAAAGTGGAGAATCTTGTAAACAGAATATACTGAATTGTCTTTAATTTTAAAATTTATACATTAAAAAATATTTAAAATTGCATTGAACTTCTAACCGGATTCAAATTCAGTTAATTATTCATATTTGATCACTTAAACACTGCTTTTTATTTAATAAAAAGGTAACATTTGTTCTTTTTTCACCATATATGTCCTTAATTAACTAGACATATTTAAAGAGATTATAATTTCTTTATTGAAATTTATTGAATGTGGCCGAAAAACGATTATTAGGAACTAATAAATTTAATTTTGATTGAATGGGAATTTCAAGTGGGTTATAAAATAAACACTAAAAAATGTGATTAATAAGAGTTTAGGGGATAATTTAAGTATTAATTAAATATGTATATGAAGATATTACATTACCAATAATTTATTTAAGTTAGAAAATGTGGCCAGAGTTTGTTTTTAAATTTGTAATAATGTCTGACATAAACTTGAAAATTCAATTGATATTAGTAGACTTTGGCAATTGGGCCTTGCGTGGAATCAAATTGACTGAGTCTCGGATCCGAGCTGCCCAACCCGAGTCCAACTTAGTGTCATCAGTACAATCTATGTGGGGGGTTAAAACTATTAAAATCACGTAAATATCACGTGCGAGGGGAGCCAGTTACAAGGAAACAAGAAAAACCAGGGAGGCCTAGAAGCCTGTACTAGCAAACACCTTTTCCTGGTTCTCTTTGGATTTGTGGAAGAGAGGTTTCTAGGGTTTCTTCACGTCACAGATTCTTCTCTAAGTCACTGCCCAAATGAAGCTTACCGTCAAGACTCTCAAGGGCAGCCATTTCGAAATTATGGTTCAGCCCACCGATACTGTGAGTTCCCTTTTACGTTGAATACACATGTTGATGGATGTCTGTGTTTTTTCATGCACAAACTCAAAGACAATCTTTTTGGTGCCCTTTAATTAAGAAATGCTGTAGTTTTTCTGATTTAACTTTTTGAGTTTTGGGGAAATTTTAACGTGGTCGTTTCTGATGTTGTTTGTCGTCTTTGTTTTAGAATTTCTTGTTTACTTTGAACATGGAGCTTTGGGATTGTACAATAGGCAAATTGATAGATTCTACTGTTGGCTAGCTTGTTGGAGGAAATTAATTGTGTTGTTTGTACTGATTTCAATTTGCTTTGTGGTAAAGGTTATGGCTGTAAAGAAGAACATTGAAGATGTACAAGGGAAGGACAATTATCCTTGTGGGCAGCAATTACTGATTCATAATGGTAAAGTATTGAAAGATGAAACTACATTGGCTGATAACAAGGTTTTGGAAGATGGTTTTCTTGTTGTCATGCTCAGCAAGGTATTCTTCTTGCAGTACATGGTTCAATTGTATTTATAATATCTTATACTTGATATGGTTATTGCTGTTCATCTTTATAGTACCTCTTCTTTGTACATTGAATAATTGCAATAATTAGAAAACTGAATATTTTGCACTCATGTTCTTGTTTCTTAGTGAAAGTGCCCCCGAGTATATTTAGAGGGTTTGGTTGACTTTATCTTTTTTGTCCCTGTTATAAATGTATACGTTTGTGGTAATTAGAAGCCATAATTTATTCTCGTTGGTTGCAGCCGATGCTTTGAGTGGTGAAATTGTAGGTCTTCAGTTGCTGATTAGACTCAGCAACCAAATGAGAAACTCTGGATTTTGTGTTAATTTCAGAACAATATCAACAATAAAGAAGAATGCAGAAGAATATAGAGATAGATGAACTATAGGCATTGAGTTCTTGAATCATCAGATCTATTTTTTTTTTCATTCCATAATGTTTGTGTCTTATATAAGACTAAGAATTCATGCCTTGTCTTTGTCTAATTAGCCATATTCCTTCGTTTAGGGTTGATTTTGACTTTATAAATATTCTTATGAAATTCCTTCTTTTTTCAATTGTGATAGAGTAAAGTCACAAGCTCTGCTGCAAACCCATCAAACCAGGTATGTTCTGGTACTGCTTTTCTGTTTTTCTTGTTTTCAATCAATTTGATTGTTTGTTTGGTCATATTGATTATTTTTCCTACAATGGCAGCCTGCTTCTGTATCGCCACCTACTATCACTCCATCTTCAAATACAGTTCAGACAGCTAGTGTCCAACCACTGTGAGTCTATATTATAACTGTGTGTTTACATCCTGGAAGCAGCTGGATTTGTGTGCTCATGTATTGTCAAAAATAATCTTGTTGTTACAGGGACTCAGAGAGTTCAGCTTCTGCTTCAAACCCTTTGACAGCCAAGTATGGTCTATAGTTCTTCCCTACAACATTATTTTGTTTGGTGTACCATGAAATGACAATTTATTGTGATTTATGGTATTTGTGACTCCTACCAACCGAGTATCTAAAATAAGCCTTGGTAATTGGACTCTCGGAACTTGGGTGAAAGTTCCTGCTAACTTAAATCGACATCCTGATTAGATTTAGGTTATTTCTTTTTCAAATTAGTATATGAGCAGCACTTGTGTGAAAGAGCACACTTGGTTTACAACTCCAAGCTGCAGTTTCTTTGTCCTGTACTTGGATCCTCCTCAAGCCCCCAAAGAAACATGCTGGTAATTGTTAATTTTATTACAGAAACTCGAAAATGAAAATTGGTATCTGGGATGGAACTTCTTTTTTGATCTATGTTTTACCCATTCAAAATTTGATGTGCGATTGCATGCACTATCTACGCTGACTTTTGTTGAGTCAATGTCTTTATATTTTTAGTTATTTGGAGATCAAATATCAGATAATTGCCTTTTCATGCATTTATATTATTTTCTACACTGCTCATCTAGACTCTGATTTCAGGTGGGAATGGAACATAAACAACATTTGCACACTGAACTACATATTAGTAATAACTTATCCAATTACAACATATTAACCGCCAATGCACCTTTCTTTTATCAAATCTCAGGAACATTGTTTAATTATGAGTGATTAGGCTGAATACTAATATGACCTGCCTGAATGTTAGGAGCAACATTTCTAGTTCGCAACCTGTGCAACTGTTCCTTTTGTTGACTGTTAAAAGAAAGGGTGTAGTCTTCTATATCTTAAATTTGAGAAATAATTTGTTCTGAGCACTGTGAGATAATGTTGACTGTTAATGATGTCTTAAATTACCTAATTCTTCTGCATTCTTTTTTTCTATGAAGCTTCTTTGGGCAAAGTTTTTCACTATCAAATTTAGAAAATGGACTTTGATATTATTACCGACCAAACTAAATGGCGATAGAATCTGTATATGTACTGCAGAGCACAACCTGATGCCTATGATCAAGCTGCTTCCAATTTAGTTGCTGGGAGTAACCTTGAGCAGACTATACAGCAAATAATGGATATGGGTGGTGGAAGCTGGGACAAAGAAACCGTGACTCGTGCACTTAGGGCTGCCTATAACAACCCAGAGAGAGCAGTGGATTATTTATACTCTGTAAGATTGAGGACGTTTTCTTCTGGAACGTTTACTTGATTGACTACTGATGTCGATCTACCTTCAGGGCATTCCAGAAACAGCAGAAGTTCATGTTCCTGTGGCTCATTTCCCTGCTGGTCAGACAAATGAAACAGGTGCAGCTCCTGCTGCACCTGTATCGGGAGCTCCTAATGCATCTCCCTTTAATATGTTTCCTCAGGTAAAGCTCCATAATTTGGATATTCAAAATGCACCTCTATATTCTGATTCTTACATTTGCTATATGAACTTTACCAGGAGACACTTTCTGCTGCTGGAGCTGGTGGCGGTGGACTGGGGTCCCTTGATTTCCTTAGAAATAATCAACAGGTGTGTTTCAAAGTTCAGTTACATAAAAGTGTATCTGATAGCATTTGCAACCTCTTAAAGTAAATAATAGCCTAAATTAGAGGGTGGAGTAAGATTTTGCAAATCATGTGTGTATGTGTGTGTGTGTGACTGATACATTTCAGTATGCAAGTTTGCTTATATATGTTCTAAAAGGTTTTCTATCAAATATATGTCATTTGATTTGATCTGCCAGTATCCCTCGTAACCTTATTGAGTAATAATGTCGAATGCTCAGTGGTTTATTTTGTGACCCCAAATAATTTCTTTGTTACAATTTAGTTCCAAGCATTACGTTCAATGGTGCAAGCAAATCCACAAATTTTACAGGTATTGATCCTAGTCCCTTTTATTCTTCTCTATCTTAGGATGACATTATTAATGTTAAAATTTAGTTTGCTTCTTCTTTGATAGCAAATGCTTCAAGAACTTGGAAAGCAAAACCCCCAACTTTTAAGAATGATTCAGGAGCATCATGCAGAATTTCTTCAGTTGATAAATGAACCTGTTGAAGGTTCTGAGGGGTTAGTAAATCTTTACTGTTGAGCAGAAATCAATTCAGTTGAAATATTTAAGCTTTGTCTTAGCAGGATGACAAACAAGTTTTCATAAGGTATTGCCTCTGTAAACCAAAATATTATGGCCTTAATATGCACTGGTCTATCTTTCCTGTAAATACTTTTCAGGGATATATTTGATCAGGCTGAGCAGGACACGCCACATGCTATCAACGTCACACCAGCTGAACAGGAGGCTATTGGCCGGGTTTGTTTGCACTATCCCTTTTCAATTGGCTTTTTCCGTTGGTTGTCTTAAAGAATTGCTCTCCTTTGTTGAGTTTTTAACCAATTATGCTTATATACATATCAGTTGGAGGCAATGGGGTTCGACAGATCCCTAGTGATTGAAGCATTTTTGGCATGCGATCGCAATGAGGAATTGGCAGCTAATTATCTGCTGGAAAATGCTGGCGATTTTGATGATTGAGACTGGTTTGGATTCATGGTTTTGGTTTTGCAAAAGGATTGACAGCTTGGGTAGTGTTTTCTTTACATTGTAAACTCTAATCATGAATCCTAGAACTTGATTTTGGTAACATATTATAGAAGGGGATTTGATGTAGATGCATAAAATTTTTATACACAGCCATATAACGATTTCCTAAAATTGATACGAGGCTCCTGAGTGATGCTTTTATATGCTTGTGCAATGATCCTATTTCTGGCTTCAGCAAAAAGTGAATAGCTACATCAAAGTTTGTAACTCCTGCATCTCTGAGGACATATAAGCTTGAAAAGCTATCAAAATGTCAGATATTACGTACCTTTAAGTGCCTAGTACTTGTGTTGTTCAGTTTAATGACATGCGTGAAGTTGAGCTTGCTATAACTCTCTTGAACGGCTAATGAGGTCAAATGGAAGAAGAGAACAAAAAGACGATAAATGAGGAGAATGTCCAGTGTAAAGGCAAAGGCATGAAATCTTTATTTGATCTTAGAAGAAATTTAACAATGCTGGTCTGAATCCAAGCAGAGAATTTTCCGTCATATATACAATCAAGTGCAATGAATAACTAATCGGGGTTTGGGACGAAGGCTAGGGAGTTGAGAAGACTTTGAGAAACACATGGTAAAACAAAAGAAGCAACTCATGTCGGCTACTATTTTCGTCCTCCCACAGTGAGAGACTTGGCGTATTAATTTGCCTGTTAAAAATATTACATGGCAAGATGCTTGGTGCTTTTATGATCTCTCACTGGCATCTTTTGTGGTCTCACGTTAGACCACACAAATGGAACCAAGAAACAAAAGCCACTACTAGATTCCTCTTATACAAGAGAGAGGAAGACTTTGGGAACTAGTATCACCAAATCACCATTATCAGACGTTAAGATGTGTTAAAACAATCTCACCATTGACGTAGAAGTCTCACATAAGCAGAATATGTTTTACAGCTTAAGATAAAGAGTATTTGTCAGACATTTTTTTACAAGTAAAGCAAGTAGAAGTTGCAAGCACAAGGTAACATCATGTTGATTCAGAACTCTCTGTCTGGGAACATGATAGGAGCAACTAGAGACCAGATGTAGAGACCTGCTGTTGCCCACCCAGTGATTATGCGGACCCATACAGAGGGCCAACCCACATCAACCAACCTTCCACTCGTTCCAACCGATGTTGACCACCCAGTTAAAAGCATTGCCGAATACATGCTAGCGAGAGAGAAGATGAGATGGAAGAAGGAATAAGAATATGTGACGGGCTTAGACTTCTCTTTTTCTTCCTGCTCATCTGCTTTGCTGTCCAGAGGCAACAAAGGCTTTGCTGCACCTTGCCAAAAAATGAAAATTTTAGATCCTTTTCATAGAAAAATTGTCAGAGATAATCTGATTACAAGGCCAATATGTAATTTGAAGGAATAAGTCACATAAGCTTATGTTACTATTGTCTGTTTTCATCATTGGTAACAGCTGAACAGAGAACCCAAGTGGACCAAGATTCAGAAGGTTGGAATGTAGCAGAATATGCAAGAAAGATAATCTCCATCAATATTAACAATATCACCTTATCAGGAAGGGAGAGTACTTAAACATTTCATCAGTTATGTATGTCAACTTTCCAACAAATTACTAGCATGGATACCAAAAAAAACACAGGTTCAGTAGGATGCTTAGGAAAAGGGGTTGAACATTTTCACGGTTTACCTGCACGAGGTGAACTTGGAGGTGAGAGCAGAGCAGTGGAGGATCCAGCACGGACAGCGGAATAAACAACTGATAGAATGGTGGTTATAAGACCAAGGGTAAGGGTGCTGGTAGAGACAGCTTTGGAATGCCGATGGAGACCATTACATTCATAATCCCTTGGTTCACTAGCAAGTCCACTATAGCATAGATACATGCAGTACAAAGATATAACGGAAGCCGGCAGAATGCTACCACCTATCTGATTTCAATCAAGGTTATATGTTAAAATAGGAATGAACCCAGGGGAAGTATCCACTCTGACCATCCATACTACGAATGCACCAGTAACAGTAATAATCAAATGTGATGTGCTGCAGTCCTTATTCAGATGTAAGTCGATGAAACTTAGCAAGACCAATTTGATCATTATCAAAAACCATGCTGCATAAACTTGTAGCAAAAGAGTAACTTTGCAGAAAATGAAAACAGGGAAAATCATCAACCATTCTATCATATGAAAAGCTTACCCTGTTCATATATTCTCAAATTCTTAAATTCTAGACATAACAGGCAAACATCATCGACTTTGGCCTTTTTTGTGGATGCAAGTCATTTCACATCTGCTATCGAACTTAATAATGAACTATACACCAATCATCCTGTTAGTCGACTACAATGCAAAATGTACGGTCTTACCAAATACCTATATCATTTTCTGCGACTTTCTTGTTTCATGAAACAACTTTTATGTGCTTCAACAAGCTTTCTGACCTCTATACTTTATGTTCCTTTTATTTCTCTCCTGTTTTTCTGCATATGATAGAATAAGTTCCAAAAAAAGAAAAGGGGATACATCCTATGTTGCATACATAGAAATGCATGATATCTATGGTCATCCACAAATTTATCTCTTTCACTTGACTATCATCCACAAATTTATCTCTTCCACTTGACTAAGGTAAAATACAATAATAGACAATTCAAACATACTGGCATTAAGTGTATCTTCCACATATCTAGTGGTGACAAGAAACAAAGTGATAAATAAGAAAAATAATAGCAACTTACTGCAGGGTGCAGTGCAACAATAGCAAAACCAAACACCAGAATCAGAGTCATGACAATAAAGAAGGTGTTTATGCCACAGTCATGTCCTGATGGTGTGAACCAGTGGAAGAGAAGTCCAGAAAAGACAAATGTTGCCACGTAACAAACCAGTGATACAACAAATAGAGCAATATACCTGTATAAATAAAATCCAAAAGAAATGCAGATAAGATCTAGTTGAAGAATGTCAAGATGTTAAGCTATGACAATACAGCAAAGGATAAACTAACCAGAACTGCTCATTGTATCCAACCCATTTGTCATTCCATCCATGAACAAAATCCAACAAAAGGACAACTTGAACAAGAAGAAACAGCCCTGAGCCAAATTTGGACATTGACTCTGCAAGCAAAAAGTTCAACTGTAAGCCCAAGCCAGACTACATAACTTATTACATCTAGCACAACTAAATAATGAATCTATAACTAATTCACCACAAATTATAGGCATACTGCCATAATATGTAGTATCCACAAGAGTGTAAAACATCTCAAGAAAATGTCCTGCCAAACTGGCCAGCTGAATAAGTCATCTAAAAAGCAACAAATCCAAAATCTTATACCCACAGAGTAGTAAAACTTAAACCCAACAGAGTATTAAGATCTATGTTGGAATGTAATATCAGTTAGGTGAAAGAAATGGAGTCAAAATACATCAGACCCACATAGGACATAACTCCTCGAAATCTACAAAGGCAACTTGAAAAAATCAAGTTGTCCCAGATGAGCTCAAGCTCTTTTCATTTCTCCTATGTTAGACTACCATCCATCCTTCAACCATTCTAAAACGCTACTAGAAAACAAAATGATAAGGGAAAGAAGTTCAAAACTGCTGCACAGCACAACTGAGCATCCATCTCAATTTGCATCAAACTTTCCAATAATCCAACTAAATAACCACAAACACTACAACAAAACTGAACATCATCAACCCTTATCAGAATTTTAAAGCATTTGCAAGAGAAACTTATTACCATAGAAGCCGACAATCTCATTTGGAAGAAAAAAGGTAAATATAACCACAAGGCACCAGCAAATAATCTTGGCCATCCATCCGCCATGATGCAAACCATCACGAGGATCCTTCTGGTTCCTCACACCAACCATTATAGTCGCCAGAATAGTAAAGAACAAAAAGTTCCCCAAACTAACACGCAGAACTGCGTCGGTCTCAAACCACTCCCTATCAGGGGTCTTATGAAAATGGTTAATCCCTGATCAAAAATCAAAATTAGCACTAGCCATCCTCTTAATTCCGTCATAAACAAACAAAAAAATAAGCGCAAAACCAAACCCAATCGTGCGTGACTTACATGGAAGCTTCTCCATGAGAGGAGCAGCAACCTCGCGAAGAATCCACGATACCATTAGAGAGAGCGCGAAAAGGCCACAGTACGCGATCCGCGCCGAACGTCGGCTAATTCCCGACACGACGGTCCGGCAAGCATCGCAGGCGCACGCCGCACAGCATGACGCAAGACAGGAAGCAGCCCACATCTTACGCAAAAGTTTTTCAACTCTGGAGACGAAAGATCATAATCAGCATCGTCACCATCACAATCATCACGATGATCAATCAAATAAAGAAGACGATCATCGTCAAAAATAAAACCCTAAATTAAGCAGTTTCCACAATCATAATCCAGAAGATTCCAAAAGGAAGAAACCAAAGTGTGCGTACCTGTGAGAGAATCCGAGATAGAACTAAGGAAGGCACCAGATAATTGTTCAGTATGACCAATTCACGATTTCATTTATATTATAACAAATTGTTGACTCTGACTTCTCCGTCATCGGACTTCTGATTCTCGATGATAGTACACTTCCAATTATTAGATCTTAGCCGTTCATCATGTTAAAGTTTTGTTTCGAGTACACGCGCTCGCTTTACCTAATTTATTGAATTAACTATATATATATATATATATATATATATATATAAGCCTGAAAATATTGTACATTTTTTTTTGTTGAGTTTTACGAATTTAGCGAGAGAACCATCCTGACTCACTTGTATCACATAACACATATTGTTCATGTAATCATGTAATTCATATCATTTCACTAATAATCATATAGCACACTTATTTCATGTTTTATATTCAAAGCAATCATACAGTTTATTTTAGTCATTATTTGTGAATGAAAATGTTTATGAGTAAAGTAGGCTTGATTTGTTTATTGATTTTTCGCATATGCGGGTGATTCGTGAAAATTTTGTAATGAGTTCGATTGACTGAATGCTCTAACATGTCACTCTTGCGGGATACGTATTTAGACATCACTCAGGATGTCGGGTACATATCTTGCAAGAGTAGGGTGCTACATTATATATATATACATGTCACTCTTGCGGGGTACGTATTCGGACATCACTCAGGATGTCGGGTACATATCCTCCGAGAGTGGGGTGTTACAATTTAATGTGTATTTTTTTTTGGTGCAAAGAAAACTTAAACAACAAAGCAAAGGAAAAAAATAACAAAAACAGAGAACGAAACCTAGCTATCGAACTCTCTCAAACAAAGTACCAACAGTGTCACCATCAAGAGCCATGAGGACTGAACTTGGGGGAGACAACCTGTAGCACCCCACTCCCACAAGACACATACCCGACATCTATGGTGATATCCGAGTACGTACCCCATAAGAGTGGCATGCTAGAACGA
>JANZLC010000005.1:6622171-6642434 GCA_026413385.1 Erythroxylum gracilipes | reverse complement strand
CAGTTTCGATGAAAGAAAATAAAACCCCACCGACTTACCCAAAACCTTGACTATCACAGTCCCCTTCAAAGATTGCTTGAGCTCTGCCCGAAAATCGCTATTGAAAGAGTAACACGGCAATAATGCATGTTCATCCCTATAATGAATGCTCATAGAATCATCGTCACACAAATTAGGCAAGTGCTCAATATCCATATCCTCAACATGTGGAGCAAAATTGTTTTTACCCCAAATGCCATCGGGAAACTCATCGCGACGAATGGTGAAAGCCTCTGGTGTCGCTGTTGTTTTATCTGGTGGGTTTGGCGGACGTTGCCGTTTGCCGAGCGAAGACCCAGCGAAGTCAGGTTGGAGCCCTACCATCGAAAAACCCTAAGCTTGCTCTGGATCACTAAAAAAAATTTTATATGTATATTGCATTCCTTACTATTTTACTAATTGAAGAGTAAAGATTGAAATTTGAAATAAAAATATGAATTTTGAACTTTTTTAAATAAATACATTAATAATTATAAATTGTTTAAGCATAATTATTTGCTATATATTATTTTATGTTAACAAAAATAATTATTATTGAATTTTCTTATTTTTAAGTTTTTATTAAATTTTCTAAAACATAATTATCTGGTAATATTGGATTAAGTGCAAAAAGAATTTGAATTCGAACCTAGTCCGCCTCAAAATATATAATTTTTTAATTTAAAAAGCCCATCCATGTTCCAATCTCAACTGAAATGCCATAAAATAAATAAACAAATTTCTTATCGTGTCTTTTGATTGGGCTAGCCACAAAGTAATTCCACTTAGTGCTTCACCTTCACCTCGAAGTCACTTCCAAAGCAAGCTCCGTTTCTCAATACGTTGATATTATTCCCTATTCATTTCTCGCACAAGGGCAATAACGCACCGCGGAGAGAGAGAGGGAGACGCTTACAGCTTGAGTCCAACCAAAGTGCCCGTTCAGTTACACTCACGGAGATCATATCCATGGCACACCTCCACCTCGACACCTCTGATTTCGTTGATGATCTCTACTTAGCTGCAATGGTCGACCAAGACGTGGGAGAGTTGTTCCCTGTTTCAGATGCCGATTTTGCTCAAGAGCTGCAGTTACAAGAGACCCTTGTGGGCTGCGTCACTCTCTCCAAAATGGTCACAACAGGCTCGTCGGCCGTAACGGTGATCGAACCACCTCCGGTGACTGTGTCCGGTGAATCTTCGCAACTCTTCTGCGAGATTTGCGCCGAGAGGAAAGAGAAAGATCAAATGTTCAGAACCAACAACTGCGATCACTCGTTTTGCTCCGATTGCATAACCAAGCACGTCGCAACGAAGATCGAAGAGAGAGTCCTCACGGTCACGTGCCTGGAGTTCGACTGCGATAAAGTGCTGGAGATAGACACCTGCAGGGGTGTACTTCCCAAGGAAGTGGTTGATTCATGGGAGAAGGTGCTTTGCGAGGAGGCAATCCGAGAATCGGCGAAGGTTTACTGTCCTTTCAGGGACTGTTCAGCGATGCTAATCGTTGATGATGATGATGATAAGGTGATAAGAGAGTCGGAGTGTCCGTACTGTCACAGGTTGTTCTGTGTACAATGCAACGTGCCGTGGCATGCAGGGCTTGAATGCGACGAGGTGCAGAGATTGAACACGGACGATAGAGAAAGAGAGGACCTAATGGTGGTTCAACTAGCTAGGAATCAGAAATGGAGTCGATGCCCTAACTGCAACTTCTACGTAGAGAGGACAGAGGGTTGCCCCCATATCACTTGCAGGTCACTTCTTTTCCATCATTTCGAATCACTATTCTCTCTAAATTCGATCGGTACAGGATGGAATCCTAAAATATTAAAATAAAATGAAATGAAATAAACACTCAATTTCAAAAGTATGTCATAAATTAAGTTTGTATGAAAATTAAAATAATAAGAATTTATTTGTGAAGTGTAATTTATTAAAAAAAATCGACATATTAAAAATTAAGTTTTAAGTATTGAAACTTAATAAGATCTGATATATTAACATTATAAATTTATTTATTAAAATTTAAAAAAAATCATATAAAAAATTAACTTAGAGTAATATTTATTTATTTATTTTTGGTTTAAACTTTAAAGTAGTATGAATTGCTCTATGCATAAGTTTAAGTGAGTCGTGTGGAAAACGCGTACAGATGTCAGTTCGAGTTCTGCTACGGGTGTGGAGCGCAGTGGACGTCAAATCATGCTGGTTGCGCCAGAAATTAAGATCACTCCATAAATTGATAAAATATTGAGTCGTCCTAGTCTTTGGCTTTCTTTTTCTCTTCTTTTTGGCTTTAGGTTTCTTTCTACTGCTTTTCTTCGTCTTTGCACTACTACCCTTGTACTGGATTATGGTTGAATGTTTGCAAGAAACAGAGCATTTGTCTTTTTCTACGTGTTAAATTAATGGTGAAGTTCATTGAAACTATTGGCTGAATTAGCATGGTGGCTTCTCGTCTATTCCTTGCGGATGTTTGGTTCATTTGTTAGAGTAGATAAGAAATAAAATGATTATATTTAAGAATAGAATAGACGAATAATAAATTAGAATGATTATAAAAAATTTCTATACCAATATTAATTTGAAAATGTAAATTTAGAGTGACAAGAGAATAACTAATAAAAAATTATAATATTTATTATAATTTTCACTGAATAAATTATAATGATGATGTCACGAGATGATAATAATAATAATAATTAATTTTCTAATTATTATTCTTATTATAATTAATTTTCAAACTATTATGATAATAATAATTATTATTAATTTTTTATTATTAATTTTTTCTTTTTCTTCTTATTATTATTAAAATTATTATTAATTTCTTCTTTTTATTATTATTATTAATTTTATTATTATTCAATTCTTTATTATTATTAATTTTCTTCTTCTTTTTTAATTATTATTATTAAATTCTTTATTATTCTTTATTATTATTAAATTTCTTATCATTATTATTATCGGCTATCTTGTTCCTGTTATATGTTGCATCCTTCGTCTCCTGAAAGAGTCAAACGAGTCAATCAGCCGAGTTGAGGCTTGCTGATATTTTTTGTTCGAAGTTCAATAGCTTGGCTTAGCTATTCCCATTTTTCTTTCCATTTCTTTCCATGGGCATGTGTTTAGTAAAAATAAATACTCTGGATTTCATATCACAGAATGAAACTCCATAAATTCACACATTCACGCGTGGCTGTGATACCAATTCATTGATTCAATCCTTAAAATATTACAATTACAAACAAGAAAACGACAGACCTTAAGCCACAAACAAGTTGAACAAAAGTGACAACGATTGAAGATAGCGATAAAACTTATTGAGAAAGAACATTTTTTACTTACTCAGAAGAAAGGGATAGACGATCGAAGGCTGCGTTGAAGAAGAGAATCGCTTAAAGGTTGGGAGATGGAATAGCCTCTTTCGCGATAGAGAAGGATAAATTTGTCCTCAAGTCATGACATTTATTCACAACTTGCTCAGAATAGATTAAGACAGGGGAAGGATTGCTTTAGGTATTCTGCAAATTGAAAGAATATCAAAACCTAAAAATTGCCTATCCTGTATCTTTTTCTTAACCAAACAAAGTAAAGTTATTACTAGAAATAAGAGAGGAATAGAATAGTCATTCTTCTCAATCTAACATATCATTAGCCGATGATTATATATATATATATATATATATATATAAAACAGGGGCATACAAATAAGAGTGTCGAGCTAATTAGTAAACTTCGACATTGTAATACCGACTTACCCAATGCACTAAAAAATCAGTTTTACACTTGAGAATACTTAAACAATCGTCTATAATTAATCAGAGGAGTCATCCATAGGTGATTGAAGAGAGTAAAATACTTCCTAACATCCACTGCAATAGAGCACAATCCTTGTAGGTGCTGATCAGCTCCGGACAAAAAAGATCTATGAGCGATAGCTTATACTTGCTTTTATTGTTGAAGACAAGAGCCTGAAGTCCATTTATACATAGGCCATGATTGACTTACCAATAACATAGCTTCTGCCAATCCAGGATTTCATAAGTTTATGTCCAAGCGTAAACGCTGTATTTTCTACAGTTTTGGGCCAAGGTGAAGAAAATATATAAAGCCCACTAAAAGAAAAAAAAAAGAATCCAACTTTAACAAAACAACTCAGCCCATAAAGTAACTTAAAACAGAGCAATATAAATAAGAAGACAATGGATGGATATGTAGAAACTCAACGAAAAAGCTGTCTTCTCCTTCTTCCCGTCCGTCCTTTTCCTGGAGAAACGGTCAATTTGACTTCTTTCTAGTGATGACCATCGTATTCGTGGTTACCAAAAACATCAGAAACTGGTGAAGCACTTGAATTCCATAGAAACATATGAAGATCTTTGCCACCATCCTCAGGCTTCAGGTGAGCTTGGGCGCCATTGGGCTTCTTAGCAGTGGTATTAAGAGTAACACTACCCCTGGAACCCGTCGGTGAAAACATTCCTGGGTTTAGTGTTGGATAATGAGTTGCACCACCTTGATTGTGGTAATGGAACCTTGTCTTGTTACTGATTCCACTTTCTTCTTCATAATTAGACGGCCTTGGTGTTGGTCCTCTGCACGCTGATAGACCATAGACATCAGAAGCGCCAAAGTTCGAGTTTCTACCAGCAGCCATCATTGAGCTGCAGTCAGTGTGGATAAAGCTAGATCCTTTTGGAGTTGGATTTCTTGAGGATTACAAAGAGTAAATTTCTGCATTGGCTAGGTTTGATGGCCTTGGAGTTAAGGATAGTCCTTGAGATCTTCTTGAAAAAACGTCTGATCTCAGGCATTGGATTTTCGCACTGTGACGTGAAATTTTCCATCTTCTTTGATCTCTGCTTCAGTTTGCAAAGATGCCTACCATCAAGTGACATGATGCCAGGATCCATATGGGATTGAGACAATAAGCAGTATCTGCGAACAAGCTTGCACTTGCAGTCCCCGAAGCACAATAATCTTAGGGTCAAAAATAATCTTTTTGCCCAGAAAAATAAGAAAAAGAGGATAAAAGGGTGAAGTAGAAGACAATTTTAAAAAAATTAAGTTTTGTTATAGGGAAAAAAAGAGAATGAAAAATCTTAAAAGAGTATTTTCTAATAATAAAAACAAATGAGAATAAAATAAGATTTTTAATAGTTAACGATATTTTAATAATTATAGTGGTTAGTTTAACTAAGGATATTTTTAATAATTACGAATAAAGTAGAAAAGAGAATAATGTTAGATTATTAAGTATAATTGGGTTGAAAACTTTTTTTAAATAAGTATAATATAATTTTATAATTTCTAAGTTCGAAATGTGGATTAAGGAGTATATTGAACTTATCAATTAATTAAGTTTGAAAATCAGGTAAGGATAATCTTGAGTTGTACTCTTAGAATAGTATTTTATTATTAATAAATGATTTTATTATGAATCATATTTTGAATTAGTCATTAATTAAATTAATGATTAATAATTATATGAATTGTATTTATTTATTTCACAAACAATTAACAAAGTACAAAATGTTCCGCATTTATAATTTGTTACGTATTATGAGGTGTATTGCTTGATAATTTTGCAAAAAAATTGGTAATTAAAATTCTTTGCGGTGATGAGTAATTAAGAATATTAAGCTAAATAAATTACGTTTATGAAATTAAATAGAGTTTGACTTATAATAGGTTAAGAATAAATTGTATAAATCGTGAATATGTGGCTTGCCTAGGATAGTTTACATTTAATAGTCAAAGATTAATGAGTTGTTTAAATATGAGTGAACAATGGCTAGGTATTTGTCTGTGAAGTAGATACCAGGGCATCCTGAATCCCAAGGAAGTCTATCAGGATATCTTGATTTTTGGGGATATCTTGTGCTGATGTTTAGATACTACAGTGGTACCAGGGTGTCAAATTAGATTGAGAAATTGAGGTACCATGTGCCAATAATTATACATCTAATTACGTTTCTACTTAGTGAGTGATTATGATAAGTAACAAAAGTTTTCTCTGTCTTGTCCTCTGACAAGTTTTTTCGCTTTCTTTTTCATTCTTGTTCTCCTTGTTATTTCTCTTATTTCCATGGAATCTGAAGAGTTAAATGTTCTTAATGAACAATGTAATCAAATGAACATTAAAGAATTGGAGGATGAAGGGGTGATTATTGATGAAGGGGATATTGAAGGTGTGGTTGATTTTCGTTGGAGTTTAGTAGGAAGCTTCCTAGTGAAGAAACCGGTTAATGACACTTTGGTGAAGGATACGTTGGCATCAATATGGCGTCTTGTAATGGGTGTTTACATTAAGGATCTTGATCCCAATAGATTTATTTTTCAGTTTTTTCATGAAAAGGATATGCAAAAGGTGATCGATGATGGTCCATGGACTTTTGACAATCAGTTATTAATGGTTAAAAAGTTTTGTTCGACTGATCAACCGGAAACTATAGATTTGCATAAGGCTGATTTTTTGGTGCAAGTTCACAAAATTTCAGTTGGTTTCATTTCTGAAAAAGATGCACAGACAATTGGGAAGTTCATTGGTGAATATGTTAAGTCAGATCCAAAAAACTTCACAGGCACTTGGCACAATTATATAAGAATTCACGTTGCAGCGGATGTTAACAAGGCCATCAAGCATGAGATGAAAATTAAGCGACCAGGTGGTGTGTGGGTCACTCTTGAATTCAAATATGAGAGATTACCTTCCGTTTGTTTCGTTTATGGCATGTTAGGCCATATTGAAAAATTTTGTAAGGTTATCTATGATTCTACAATAAGAGATGTCACAAGGAAGTTCGATGAAACAATCCGTGCTAATTTGCGAAGATCATGACCTGCGATGGGCAGTCAATGGCTTTGTGAAATGCCACCGTTGGTTAGAGCTCCGGGGAGTCTAGGGGAGGCAATGGCAGTTGATAAATCTGATTTTGGAAAGACAGAAAATTATGGTAAAGATATGGGAAGTGGAAAATGGTTATGTGTTAAATGCCAAGATTGTAACTGGTGGTGGGAAAGGGAAGGAGATTGTGGAGGATTCTAGTGAAAATGAGAAGAATATGACACTAATAAGGGAAGATGAAGGTGTGATTCTACTGGATCCTAAAAGAAAACGTATGGAAGATAATATGGGAGTGGAGGCTGCTGCTTATGGGCCTGAGTCTAGCCCAAGTGCTGCTCTCTTAATGGACTCAAAAAATGTGTTATTGGTTGGACCTTTGGAACAGGCCCGCCAATCCTCATGAGTTGTATAAGCTGGAATTGCAGTGGGATAGGTAACCCACGAGCAATTCGTACTCTTCGGGACCTTGTTGCTGCTAACTTTTCTTATTGAAACTTTGTGCAGTAGAAAAAAAATGGATCGAGTTAAAAATTTATTGGGCTTTGAAGGCTTATTTTGTGTTGAGCCCATTATGGAAAAAGTGGAGGTTTGGCTTCATTATGGAAGAGCAAAAACAATGTCAAATTGTTAGGCTACTCTAGATGACATATTGATGTAGAAATTTGTATCAAAGGGATAGAGGGTTGGCGTCTTACAGGCTTTTATGGTGAGCCTCATCGAAGCAGAAGGGAGGATGGTTGAAATTTTCTTCGGACTCTTGCTGCCAAGTCGAATCTGCCTCGGGTCTCTATTAGGGATTTCAATGACATTCTCCATCAATCTAAGAAGCGTGAAGGTAATCCTCAACTAGAGCGTCTTCTTTCTGGCTTTCAGGCTGCTATTGAGGATAGCAGTTTGATTGATTTGGGAATGCATGGCTATGGTTTCATCTGGTTTCGAGGCAACGAAGATGAGGACTTGATTTAGGAACGTTTAAATCATGCCTTTGCCTATTCATACTAGATTCAAAAGTTTCCGTATTATAAGGTTAGTAATTTGGACTTAACTTCCTCTTATTATACTCCTATTTTTCTGAATCCTGTGGTCACTTCTTTTAAAGTGGGCATTAAACGGTTTAAATTTGAAAATGCTTGGTTAAGAGACTCTCATTTTCTTTCTGTGGTTGAAAACGCATGGAGTCAAAATAGGGGGATTTCGTTGAAGGAAAAGTTGAGAATTTATAGTAAAACTTTAGCAATCTGGGGTAAAGAGATTACGGGGAATTTTAAAGAAAGGCTTAATCAATTAAAGGCTGATATGAGACGGGCTCGTCAAAGAGAGGGTGGATTGTCTGACTTCCGTCAGTTTCAAGAACATTATCATGATACACTTCATCAGCAGGAAATTTTTTGGAGACAAAGGGCTAAAATGTTGTGGCTTCAAAATGGTGATTCCAATTCTAAACTCTTTCATGTTGTTGCTTCTAAGAGGAAAAGGAAAAATTATATATCTCAGTTGAAAGACCCTACAAGAGTGACTTGTGATTGGAATTCTGGCTTGACTGATGTTGTAGTTGATTATTTTAATGATATATTTACTGCAACCAATTTGAAGACAGGAACTGTTGCTGCTACTCTTGAGCATAAAGTATCTCAGTCCCAGAATGATCTTTTGTTAAAAACTTATACGACAGAGGAAGTGAAGAGTGTTGTTTTCAGTCTTCATCATGATAAAGCATCAAGAATGGATGGGATGAATGTGGCCTTCTATCAAAACCGTTGGAAAATTTTAGGGGAGGATGTAACTCAGGATTGTCTTGATTTTATTCATAATTGTTACCTGCCTGAAGATCTGAACAAGACAGCAATTGTTTTAATTCCAAAGATGAGTTCGGTTAAGACCATGTCTGATTTGAGGCCAATTGCTTTATACAATACCTTGTATAAAGTAATAGCAAAGATGATTGCAAATAGATTGAAGAAGGTCCTCCCTAGTTTGATCTCAGAAAATCAGAGTGTTTTATTCCAAACAGGCTCATATCTGATAACTTTCTTATGGCTTATGAGATTAATCATTTTCTTAAAAGGAAAACTCAGGGAATTGAAGGTAAAGTTGCTCTTAAACTCGATATGAGTAAGGCATATGATAGAATTGAGTGGCACTATTTAGAAGAGGTGTTAATCCAATTGGGATTCAATTTGCAATGGGTTAGATTAGTCAAATTATGTGTTTGTTCTGTTCATTATTATGTGACCTGTAAAGATAAGTTGTTAGGGCCTATTTATCCTAAATGAGGGCTGAGACAGGGAGATCCTCTCTCGCCTTATCTGTTCATTTTATGTGCAGAGGGTCTATCTTCTATAATCAGATCATATGAAGTTAGAGGAACCATTCATGGATGTAAGGTTGCTGCAGGTGCACCTCCTGTTTTATATCTTTTTTTGTTGATGATAGTTATATTTTCGTTTTTGCTAACCTTTTGGAAGCTCAAGCTATCAAGGTTATTTTGCACATTTATGGATTGGATTCGGGTCAGCTTGTGAATTTTAATAAGTCTTCTATTAGATTCAGTTCCAACACTTCGAACCATTAGAGGAATATTATTTCTTCTTATCTTTCTGTTGATTTTGGATCCATGGAAGCTCCTTATTTAGGTTTACCTTCTTTTATTGGGAGAGATAAGAAGGAAATTTTCTCTTTTATTGAGAAGAAGCTATGGAAGCGACTGTAAGGATGGAACAAGACTTTTCTTTCTCGGGCTGGAAAAGAGGTTTTTACTGAAATCCGTTGCTCAGTCTCTTCCTAATTATGCTATGACTATTTTTAGAGTGCCGATGGGTGCTTGTAAAAAAATTGAGAAAATGCTTAATTCCTGTTGGTGGGGTACGAATGTAAGACAAAAACAAGGAATTCATTGGATGGCGTGGGATAAGATATGCTTGTCGAAACACCTAGGAGGCATGGGTTTTAGGAAATTTCATGATTTCAATATGGCTTTGCTTGGGAAACAGTCTTAGAGGTTGCTTTCTGATAATTGCTCGTTGGTTACAAGAGTTCTTAAGGCTCGTTACTATCCTCGACTAATCCTAGTTTTACTTGGAGCAGTATTTTCTCAAGTTTTGAGTTTGTTAAAAAAGGATGCAAGAAACGTGTTGGTAATGGCAGTACTATTAGAGTTTGTTCTGACCCTTGGTTGCCGGATCAAGAGAATCCCTATATCACTTCGACTCTTGAGGATTCTTGGATAAATCTTTGAGTTTCTGATTTGATCCTTCACGACCTTAAACAATGGAATTTGCATTTAATCTCAGCTTTATTTAATGAGTGAGATAGATATCTAATTCTCCAAATTCCTCTGAGTTTACAACACAATTTTGATGATTGACTTTGGGTCTATAATAGCAAAAAGAAGTGCCTACCGTTTTATTCATGCAACCCCTCGAGACTTGAATCAGGTTCTTCCCTCTCCTCTTTGGAAGAAATTTTGGTCTTTGAACATTCCTACTAAGATGAAAAATTTCTTTTGGCGTTCATTAATTGCTTGCTTCCCGATTCGTGATCTTCTTATTAATAAAGGTGTTGATACTGTGCCTTTGTCTCCTATTTGTGGCATTGAGAATGAATCTGTTTCTCATGCTTTATTTGAGTGTTGTTGTGTTAAGGCAGTTTGGTCAAATTCTCAGCTGGGTTTATTTCATTTCACATCTGTTAAGTTGCCGTCTTGGTTTTCTTTTGTTGCACATAATTATACTGTTGATGATATTTGTTTGGCTATCTTGATTTGTTGGGCTCTTTGGAAGAACAGGAATGATCTGGTTTGGCATGATATTCATAATTCAGCTCATGTTATTCTTTTTCTTGCCCGTTCGATGTTGACAACTTGGACTTCAGCTAGGAGACGAGAAAATGCAACTTTTAACCAAGACCATACTGCTCATATTACTTGGCAAAAACCACCAGTTGGTTTCCTTAAAATCAACACCGATGCTGTTATCTTCAAAGATTTAAGGAAGACTAGTACTGGTTTTGTTGTTTGAAATAGCCATGGAGATTGTATAGCTGTTGGCAGTAACATTTATCATGGGGTTTTGGATCCTTCTAGTGCAGAAGCTATGGGAATTCGTGAAGCATTAAGTTGGGTTAAAAAACAAAACTTACACTCTGTTGTTATTGAATCGGATTCTCAACTAGTTATTCAGGGTATTCTTTCAACCATTCGCAGTCGGTCTGAAGTTGATTTGATTATTAGTGATTGCTTATTTATCTGTAATTCCATAAATGATATTCATTTTGGTCTTTGTAAAAGATCTGCGAACTGTCCAGCTCATTCTCTTGCAAGAAAGGCTAGTTCTATGCCAGGTCTTGTTCAATGGGATTTATCTTTCCCTACTTTTATTTCTTCAGCCTTAGCTGATAATTGTGCTTCTTAATGAAGTTTCCTTTTTTTCCAAAAAAATAATGATAAGTAACGATAATAGGCCATTGAGTCTACTAAGTTAAGTAAACCCTATACAATCTCTCTATTTCCTAAAAAAAATAACAACAAGGTGTGAGCTGCCTACTTAGTAATAATAGTAACTGATGGTAAAAGATCTTTCTAAAGAAGGCATTCACGTTCTTGTAGGTTATATTAAATCATGTCTTTTACATTTATTGCGTAGTACTTATCTCCTAATTAGTTTAGCTTAGTTAGTTTCCTACTTCGCGTAATTTATGTATTGACACACTTGGTCAGAGTTATTGCTGTACAAGTCTTTTTTGATCTATATATTTATTTTGCCTTTTACTTTTTGGTCTGTATATTTATTTTGCCTTTTACTCTTTTACGAGTATTTGCTAGTATGTATTTTTATCTTACCATTTATTGTTAATTTTTTACATGTTCTATACGTACGTTATTTTGTGATGCCTTACGTATTATTATTGTTGTTGTTATTGTTGTTATTGTTGTTGTTTCTCTTTATTATTTATTTGTATTTGTATATATGTATGCACATTCATTTATAATTTTATAGTATCTTCATGACATATTGCATGTGGGTCTATTAGAAATAGTCTCTCTACTAAGTAGGGATAAGGCTGCGTACTATCAGATTTCACCAAATCTCGCGCCTCAACGAGACTTTAATTAGATATTATTGATGATGAGAGAGATTATTGATAACTCCGGTGCATGTGATTGATAAAGTGGAGTCTAGATGGGGTCAACAAAATTGAGTAAAATTATTTTATTATATATACTTTTGAATGTAAGTTGTGTTTGTATATAATATTTTTGTAATTGACGAACATTATTTTTTAAACTAATGAAAATTTTGATAATTAATATTGTTATAATTGGGAAATAATTTAGATAATTGTGGTTTAAGAATTATTGAAGCATCACAAACTATGATGAACTATAAGCAAAAGTTGGGTAAAACTAGATGACACTTGTAATATGTTATAGGCTTGTAAGTATTAACATGCTGGCATCAGTAGAGTTGACGAGTTGGTAGTTTCGGCCAAGAATTCATAATGCATTCAATCATAGATGTTTTGCGATAGAAGTACTTATCTTCCTATTTATCAATGTAAGAAAAGTTTTTATCTTATGGGAAGACAACATATACTGTTCTGATCGAGGAAGTAGCAATCCAATTGTTGTTGGGGCAATAATGAAACTGTCAGATACCACCCAGAAGAGTCCGGATTGGACAAGAGTGGTCAGATCTCAGATGGAGAAACGTCATTGATATGATATCTGATCCGAATTTTCAATATTTTACACACAATGTTATGCCAGCTTCTATGAACTGCTTCTTGATATATAAGTATGGTGATATGTCGTTGAATTTGTTATCAGCTTATTCATAAGAATTACTTGAGGACTACGTGTCGTTTGTTCTTCTCTTCTCCTTTCTCCTTTATTCTTCTCCCGAGCTATCACTTCTCATAACTAGCTTGTATATTGTTGTTGTGACGTCCTCCTTTAAGCTAATAAAATTATCTGAGGTACTATAACCATCTTATTGGACCACCTTGCATGCGATTGTCAAACTCGATGTACCTCGTGTGAATCACCCAACCAAATGGTCAATTGTTCTTCTAGACAAGCAATGTGGACAGCCAAATTCATGTGTTGGTGAAAGTTATAGAATCCAATGCTGTAAAAAAATAACTTGGAACCCTATGAGCATGAACCTTTAAAAGTTGCAAGCAAAAGGTCAAGAACTAATATCTCAAAGTGAAATTTCTACTATTGAATGGTACTAGTGGATGGATAAGCTTGGGTAGTGGGGATGGAATATAAGAGAGGATAGATAGAATTGGAAGGCAAAAGAGAGAAGCACTAGTTAATGGTATTTTTGTTATGCTCACTTATTGTCATAAACAACAGAGCACAAAAGGGGAAGAATGGTGGCTGAGGAGAGAATTCAGTGGTGAGTGCTTCAGTATATGGGAATTGAATGGTGATGGTTGACCATTATCAGTTGGATGTTCAATCAAAAAGCATATGCTCTTCTACTGTAGACATCCCAAGATGATTGCGGTTCTCGTTTATTCTAATCTTTTAATTAGTATTCACAACTATATCTATTTTTTATATATATATTTTTAAAACTTCCAAAAAAATTCTTACGCATACTTTTAAGTTTAAAAGATTGGGTTTCCTCTTTGTAAAATTAACAATGGACCTACGGGTCTATACGAGAAGGAAAGTTAGACCACACATAAATTTAAGCGAGATTGTATTCTAAAATCAATTGGTGATAGGTGGAGTAGCCCACTAGACTTATATGTTAGTCTTATTGGCTTATGTGTGGTCTAACTTTTCTTCTTGTGTGAGCCCATAGGTCTATTGCTAATTTCACATAGTATCAGAGTAGATTTTGTCCGAATTATTAATTTCTCAATTGTCCGTCTGAATGTCCAATCCCAGTCGTCCAGTCTGGTTACCATTGTGTTCATTTCAAGTAACAACTGGATATCCAGTCTCAGTTACACTTGAGGGGGAGTGTTAATAATATCTACATATGAGTGTCCCATATTGGAAAAAGAGGGGAAAGAAAACTAACATATAAGCCTAGTGAGCTACTCCACCTATCGCCAATTAGTTTTAGAATGGAACCTCACTTGAGTTTATGTGTGGTCTAACTTTCTTTCTCGTGTGGACTCGTAAGCTCGTTATAAATTTCACACTCTTCAAAATTATTTATAAATTTAGTAGATATTAAATAAATAATAATTATGAATTCTTGAGCGTTGGATAGGAATGGACAATCTCTAAACTCTATATAATACCAAAACGACATCGTTTTAATTGTGATATAGGATTAAACCGGTTAAAATTAGACTGAAAATTCCAATTCAGAAATATAGCCCTCAACTTTTAGAACTTCATCACAATTATTACAGTTTCAGCTCCTCTAAAATAAGATGTTGCATAGCTTCTGAAAATCACTTTTTGAAAGCAGAAAAGCACTTTCTGCTTAAATGAGAAAATGACTTGGACCATGAAATGTTGATGGACAAGTCTAATTGGATGGAGAGGGCCCAAAATGTGATGGTTTGCTCTGAATTTCTTGGTCTCAAAGATTCCCTTTGTCGTACTCCTCCTTATATTCTATTAATTATTACATTCAGAAAATAATAATTATTAATTCTCTTCTTATAAAAAAAAAAGAAGCTTTGGTCTAAGACAATAAAATGTAGCTAAAGGTGAACGATCCTTTTCCGTCGTAATATCAGTCCGTTATATGATCAGGCTCAGGTGAACGTGGACATGCCTTGCCGACACTATACTTCATATTCCATCTTGGATACTTACTTCCTCCTTTTATATATAATTTATTAAACATAAAAAGAACAAATAATGGCTAATATAAGAATTCCAAGTAATTAACTTGCTCCACGTGTTTAATAAATTAAATTATTAAAAAGATAAATGTCAATAAAACCCGAATACCTTCACGTGTCGGTGGCTCTACTCCTTTATCTCTCGCTCTTTCGTTAGTATAAAGCAAAGTCTGGTTTCCTTCTTAAACTCTGTCTTCTGTCTGGCTGTTTGTCTGGCTCTCTGTCTTTGGTTCTGTGTGGTATTATAGTATTATTGATGTTGTTGTCGTCGTCTGAAACTTAAGGTCTGGCTGGGTTAAAGTGGTGTAGGAGACCACGCAAGTTACTGCTACTACTTGGTGGTAATAATAGCAATAGTAATAAGAAGAAGAAACTGAGGTTGATGATGGATTGGTGGCACCGACTCGTCTTTCCTGTTCGACGCTTCTGGATTGCTTTCTCCTCTCGCGTTAAGCCTCGTCGAGACGGTAATCTTTCCCTCCTCTGTTTCCTTTTGTTGTTGGAAGGTAAAAGGTCTGTCTACTTTTTCTCCAAATATTTTAAAAACTTACCCACCGATCTTGGCACGATAACCAAGAACACGTTTTCTATGTTTCTGTGGTCTGCTTGTTTCGTGATGTCGTAGGGATGGAAATAAGTTAAATAATCCGTAGTTTATAATATTTTATTTATTTATTTTGTATGAGACTGACAGCATTAGAAATGTCCATTCTTTATAGTATGATTGGAAGAAGAAGAAAGAATGGGTAGTTTTTTTTGTTTTTTGGTTACAAAGAATGGGTAGTTTGATGTGTAATAAATAGTAGAAAACAAAAATAAAAGGATAAAAGGGGCAAGTAGGAGAGGTGTCCTTCATTAATGGCTGTTGTTGGGCGACATGTCCCACCTCCTACTTCTCGTGGCATGTCGTCTACCTCAGTAAGAAAAGTCCATCTTTCCAATTGGGCATCTCCAAAAAAAGCTAAAAGGTGAATGAACTTAGTCCTAATTCAAATTAGAATTAATAATTATCGAGTTAAGTTGAATTAGATTAGATGGAATGTATCGGTTTTAGTGATTTAGTCTTTAAACCTGGAAAGGTCCCTTGATCTTATCAAACTGTTTAAACTTGCTGATTCCAGTTCTAGTAAGTGCTTTTGTCTCCTAAGCTGCTTAAGATAGTTACCAAACTAACAAAAATAATAATAATTTACTAGTTCAATTGGTCTTCCTTTTTTTGTTCAATCTCAGATGAACATCTGCTTCTAAACTTATATGATTAAGCAAGTTTCAATGTAAATAATTAGTACTGAATTGAAATTGGAAATTCCTGCAGGAGGAGGAGGAGGACTTCTGAAGCTACACAATGATGTTCAGAACTGTGGATATGAAGATGTGCAGATCATGTGGGAATTGTTGAAAAGATCAGAATTAGAGCCCATGACCAAACGAAAGGAAAGACCCTTTTGGAGGGTACTAGTGTGGTCCAAACCCAATAACCCTTCCTGTTCTGTAGATCAGGCCTAACCCAAAAGTAAACTCTCTGGCCTCTGGGTATCACTTGTACAACAAGACCCCGTATTTGAGATTTGTTCAGGTTATGCCCAAGTAAATATCAAGCATAAAGAACGTGGGCGTGGGTTCTATATACTTAAAAGAAATGCACTTTTTTTAAGAAGAAAGTCAGGAGATATATAATTTTTGGAGATGTAATACGTTTGAGAAGACTATAAGTCTATGTAACAAAGAATAAATCTTATATTAAATCATAAAAGAGTTTTAAGAATTAGGAAGATTATATAAAAGTTCGTGTCGTTTATTTATAATTGCATGTATCAAATCATATGTTGTGGCCCTTTTTCTCTATTTATTCAGTTTTTCACAATATCATCATATTCTCTGTCTCTCTTCCTCGAGCATTCTAACTATTCCCAACTTACTTTTTTCTATATCAAAGCTTCTAATGCTGTTAAGAGTCATTGGCATGTAATTACTCAGTATTCCTCTTTTAACGAATGTTTTAAAAATCGGATCGGTGATTGAATCGGAGAAGCAACTGATTCAAGGGTTAATGATTCAACCGAAGTTCAACCGTGGTTGAACCGGTGATTAATAAATATATAAATTTTATTTTATATAATATATATATAAGATAATTTTTAAACATATTATTTAATTATTTATTTATCTAATTGTAAACTTAAACTTTTAAACTTCAAAATATACAATTTTAAAAAAAGAATCGCCAAACACAACATAAAATAAGATAACAAAACTCACTAGTCATATTTCATCAAAAAGATTAAAAAAAATCACTAATCACAATATTTATTCAAGTTGAAATAATCAAAATCAAGGCATTTTAAATAGACCGGTCGGTTCTTTCTTTCACCGGTTCAACAGTTTTTACCGGTCTGACCGCAAAATAAACGAGTCAATCATTTACAAAAAATACGGCCTAAACCAGACCGTTTTATGCTCCGATTTACCGATTCTTCGGTTCGACCAATCGGTTCGGTCCGATTTTTAAAACACTGATAAAAACTTAAAGTTAGCTATCTGTGTTGGTTGTTGAGACGACATTTATCATGTTTATAGTAACATGTTGTAGCAGCCTCCATATTTACAACCCATTCATATGCTTTTTAAGTTCAAATGATGACCACCAAGATTCATAATAATAACTATGTTAGATTCTATTATCATAACCCCTTAAGTTGACTTTCCAAGATTTTCACAATGAACAATCATCCCTTTGCTGAGTACCAAGGCATAATAACAATAACAATAGTAATCGTTATTTTTAAAAGATTTTATGTTTTCTTTATTTTTATAACATTTTCTTATGATCTTGAATAAAATTAAGTCAATCATATATAATTATTTAGAAGAGAAAACATAAAAGAAAAAAAGAGAAGCAAATATATAACAATGAAATAAAAATATAAAGGAAAAAAAAGAGAAGAAAACATATAACAATGAAATAGATCACAATAACAAAGGGAACTATTTGAAAAAGATATTATTCATGTTTAAAACTAAACTTTTGATGCCTTTAACTTGTAGTACTATTTTCTTCAATACACAAATTTTTCGTTGATACTAATAATATATTATAAAATGGGAAATAAGAATTTGATCATCCTAGCTTATTTCTTATTTTAGCCATTTTCTTTCAATTTTTATTTAGATTCTCTTGTAAACTAAAATTTATTATAATTTTAAATGTCAAATCAATCATGACAGTTTATATAATTCATATAATTAAGTTGTTTTTAAATTTTTTTGTAATTCTTTGATTCTGTTAAATCTACCTTCTATAGATAATTTGGAAATCCTATATATATTATGATCTGAATCACATCGATTTATTTTTTTAATCTCTTTATATACTTTCCCTCAAGACTAAATGATATTTTTTTTCATATTTTGTTATACATAATTTATTATATATTTTCTTACTTTTTTAATCTTCTTGTAGTCCATCAAAATAATTTTTTAATAGTACAAACTAAAAAGAATGATAATCTTAGATTGTACCAAGTATAACACCAGTGAATTTTTTTTTTCTCATAATCCTCCACTAATAAACATGGCATCAAATTTCATATATGTGACCTTATTTTTTACTACCACAATTTTTTTAGTCTTATGTTACATTGCACTTCTAGTAATTACATTTCAAAAATTCATGAAAAATTTTATAAAAGCAATAGTTTATCAAATGATTAATTTTTCTTTTGCAAAGTACAATACAAGATAGAAAGAAGCAATGTTTTAAGTAATATTTCTTTTTTAGGAATTCTTACAAGTTTTGGTTGATTTAACCATTTGGCAAGTGAGTTTATTATATTATAGTATAAGGTTTCTCTTTTTAACCATAAGTATTTTTTGAGGAGTAGAATGATCTAATGAAGTGTGGAGATCATATTGGATTTAGCACCTAAAAGAAACTTGAGTTTAATTTCTTGGATTATACCTGCAATTTATGCACATATTCAAACAAAAACAAATAAAAATTGGAACATTTCAAATTTTGCAATTATATTATAAATAATATTAAAAATAAAATTATTTTTATGAACAATATAGATGACTAGAAACAATAATTTGGACTAGAATTAAGCCTTTGGATTAAAGGAGGTTTTAGTCATGGAAAGCAACTTGTTCCAATTTAGATTTTGACTCTCCCTTCCAAGCTTAGAAGCTTATTAATGTTGGACCTTTACATTACTATTCAATTCAAGTCCCCTCTTTTTTAAAAAATGGAGACCAAGAAATCAAATGGAGAACTTGAAATAAACATGAATCCCTAATTGGATCTATATATATAATATTCCCTTGGAATATTGGACTACAAAAGGGCTAAGATATCTCTCTAACTTTTCACCTTTTTGTTAAGATAAGGATAATGTGAAGATGTCCAGAATAAACTATGCAAGGTTTTGTATCCTCGTTGTCATTGATTAGAAGCTACCTAAAGTAATCCCCATTTTGAGGCTTGATAAGGTCGATAATATATTTGAAGACCAAGTTTATGTCACTTATGTATGGAGAACAAAAACCTCTATGAATAAAGAACATTGGAAGCCAATAGGTCACATATTTTTGACAAGCTATTATAAGAAGCTTACTTAAATGGAAACAAGGAAAGATGTTATCCTTAAAAACGTCCAAAAAGAAAAGCTACAAGTGCAAGGTTCTACTTTGGGTGTTGGAGGGGTCAATGGCCCTAATTCATATTATAGTGCTTATTTTAACCTGCCTATCAACTTGAAACAACCCCTTACAGAATTAAAATGACCGCAATCTTGGCTAAGGAGGTTATAAATGAAGACTTAAGGCTTTAGCACCACAATATAGATGATACTGTAATACAACAAGGAAGGAACAACCATCAGCTAAAAAAGGTTTGCAATTTGTCTATACCATGGAAGCTCACGTGACAATTAAAATGAGAAAACTGATTTCAATAGGGTTTCTAAGAAAAATTAAGTAAGAAAAAAGAAGGCTTCAACCTCTTTTAAATAATATCTTTGATTACTTGGAATATTAGGGGCTCAATAGCCCCTCAAAACAAAAAACTCTCCTCAATTACCTTAACATAATTAAGTAGAACATAGTACGGTTGTTAGAGACAAATATGGTTGAGAATAAGTGAAAAAGTATGTTATTTTTGAAGAAGGGTTGGACGATCATCACCAACCACTAAGATCACTTGTATGGGAGCATTTTGATAGCTTTTAATTCCAATAAAGTCAAGATAATAAACTCTTCCAACTCTAACCAACACATTCGTATGTAGTGCTTTGAAATTAGATCTTATAATGCCTTTAACATTATTGAATGGAGCTTTATATTGAACTATCTTAAAGGTTTTGGTCTACCCAATACCTTTTTCATTTGGACTTAGGAATGTATATCAACTATTTTATATTATATTTGTAACATCCCACCCCGATGAGAAGAGCAGAATGGTAAATTGGAAAGGGCTAAGAGTGTTTAGAATTGTTTTGAGATCTGTATGCATAACCTTACATGTGAACAGTGAAGATTGCACATAAAAAATGATTGTACATGCATTCATGACATTTC
>JANZLC010000005.1:6610354-6622071 GCA_026413385.1 Erythroxylum gracilipes | reverse complement strand
AAACAAAAATTAAAAATTCACAATAATTATAAAAGTTGAAGTAAATAAAATAACTAATTAAAAAACTTTGAAAAAAATGGGAGAAGTAGAGGTGGAAAGGAGGGTGGGAGATTTTAAAAAATTTTGAAAATTTTGCAAAAAAGTCTTCCTATTTTTTAAAATTTTCAGTACCGGCCAATATTTGACCGGTATTTTAAATACCAACCAGTGCCGACTGGTACCATCTAAAACAGGCCGGTATCGACTAGTATTTAAACCCAATATGACTGACCTTTTATTTCATACCGATTTTGGTTTAATATGGTACGTACTTGCCGATACCAGCTAGTACGAAATAGTATTAATATCTTTGATCATAGTCCATAGAAACATACTATTACTTCCTGACAATAGAAAAATAAACTTTTAGTGTTTAAATTAGTAAGGAGTCATTGTTATGTGGTTACGTATGATGTGACAAAATATTTGTTGGGATGCTTATTGATGTATTATATATCCTATGTTATTAGACTCAACATCTTAGTTTTATTTGTAAAATGGAATTAAAGTGGTTATGGTGGTTGATGATCTACCCTGTACAATTGGTCTACATTGGCTTAGCTTAGCTGTTTAACAAAGTCAATAACCCGAGTAAGTATCTTCCAACGTATAATTCTTAGCTATAAACAAATGAAAGCAGCCAAGAAGAACTACATCATAATAATGAAAAAAATAAAGAAACATGTTGTCATTGTCAATGGAAACTTGATTACGATATTCCCACACCACTAAACCCGACACCTACCTAATTCATTTCAGTGTTTTTGAAGAGAACTTTATTCCAGTTTTGGTAGTTGTTATTTTTCTCCTTTTCTACTGTTTTTTTTCTGAAAGAGTTTGTTTTCTGCATCTTTAAATATATTTCCCTATACGCTTATTCATTATTAGATAATTTATTATAAAGTCATTTTCTAATTTATCGAAATACATTAACTGTTATTAATATTATAAATAATAAAACATATTTTTATTTAACAACAATAATCAATATTTAATTTGAGGGTGAGTCTTAGAGTAATTGGTAAAGTTATTCTTTTTTAACCATAAGGTTTTATATTCAAATTACAAAAATAATTTCTTTATAAAAAATATAAAATTTTGTAAAATCGGTACATTGACTTTTCATCAATATTTAGCCTAAGTTATATTAATGGAATCGTGGCACCAAGTCTTTATATTAGGCCATAGTTTTAGTGTCAGACCTAATTCTTAATTTATAAGTCTTGCATGCCTTATGTTGTGTGAAAGCCTTTCTTTTATTCATTAAAAAAAAAGGGAGAACTAGTCAACCATCATTTCTAGCCTAATACTATCATAGGAATGATTCTATCTTGTTAAGAGTCATTCACCTTACCTCCTACCTAAAAGATGTAGAAATTGGGTCCATTTCTGACTATGTTAGTTGATATACAACCCGATTAGGGAAGTCTTTAAGATTTCATGCAACATATTTTCTGTTTTTTGTAATGACATATGCAAAAACACGAGGCTAGTTAAATTCATACATGATTTCTCAAAATCTGTCTAGAGGTGGATTACGACTTGTTTTTTTTTAATGCATGTGTAACAAAGTTGAGGCAAAAATATGGTTTATTCAAGTTCTTTATAAACATTTTCGCATGGAGTTAACAGAATTACTTGATTAATTTTTTAATAATACAAAGATTGAAGTAAAAAAAATAAAATAAGAAAATTACGTTTCCTAGGTCCAGGACTTCAAGTAGCTCTCTAATAATGTTTGGTTGTGTTTCACTAATTCCTTGAAATCCTTTAAAAAGCTTGGGTTCTAGAGATTCTTGAATCATTAAGAGTAAAGTTGTGAATATTGTACTAAAGTTTGATATATATATATATGCACTTTTCTTCTTTCTTGTTTTCGTATTTATTTACTTATTTTTCTTTTATTTTATTTTTACCTTGCTTTATATTTATTGTATTATTTATTTTATTACTTATTTATATTTGTTATTTATACTTATTATTATTATCATCATCATCATTTATTTTTAATAATTATTATTTTATTATATATATATATTAAAGTTTAAAATGTTGGACATTGAAGTTAAAAAAAAATTTAAAACTTTTTCTAATGTGACTAACGTACTGTTAAAGATTGATATTTAGGTATTATATGATCTAATATAAATTTTAAGTTATAAATAAATGATCATCTTTTGAATATAACGACGACGACAACAACAATAACAACAATACTTAGTGCGAATCCCTCAGAAATGTAGGATATGTAAAGGTTCAGTAGTACACAACTTTACCCCTATAAAGAAGAGGGGTTATTTTCGATAGACCTACATATAACTCAAAATAATAATAATACAAAATATAAATAAATGCATCTATATAAAATAATTAAAAAATAAATTTTAATACATAATACATAATACAGTACATATAAAACATAGTAAATACTAAATACACAAATCAGGAAAAAGACAAATACAAAAAAATCAAACCAGTCATTACAAGTAAGTAATTAGACTAAGTAGGACATTGCTTAGGCTAAATAACTAAGAGGGAAGTCTTAAGTAAAAAATATTACGAAATAATAAAAAATCTAACTATAAAATAAAACTTAAAGAAAATTTTTTAAAAGACTTAAGAGGACGAGAGAGGCCTCTCTAAGTGAGATTTTTTATGTATATCTTAGTACGCCAAAATTTTCTATTGCAGGTCATGTCTTCTGTAAATTCAAGCAAAGTCATATCATTCTTGATTACTTTTTGCTAGTTTTTCTTAGGCCATCTTTTTTCTTCTTATAGTTTCTAATTACTATTTTCCAGCATCTTCTCAATGGAGCATCAGGGTATCTCCTTTTAACATGTCTGAACCACCAAAGCCTCATTTCTCTTAATTTTTCATTAATATTGGACACCTTTAATTTGTCTCTAACTAATAAATTCTTGACCTTATCTCTTCGAGTAAGGTTATACATCTAATGAAACATCTTCATCTATGTCACCATTAGCTTATAACTATACGATTGTTTGGCCGACCAACACTCTATCCCATATAACATGATCGACGTAATCACTAAACGATAAAATTTACCTTTGAGCTTAAGTGATATCTTTTTATCACATAAAACTCCTGATGCATTTCTCCACCTAAACCACCCTGATTTGACATGATGGACTATATCTTTATCGATCCCTTCATTGCTTTAGATGATAGACCTTAGATACTTAAAACACTCTTTTCGTGGTATAAATTCTGAACCAATCCTTACCTTCACATCGTAAGTTACCCTATGACCTGAAAAGTTACACTTTAACTACTCAATCTTAATCCTATTCAATTTAAAACCCTTTGACTCTAATGTCTCTCCAAAGTTCTAACATGACATTGACGCCTTTTTTATGCCATTAACTAAGATAATATTATCAACAAACAACATATACCAAGGCACATCCCCTTAAATATTCTTGGTGAGCTTCTTCATCATTATTGTAAACAAAAAGGGGCTCAATGAGGAGCCTTAGTGTAATATCGATATATAAATTTTCTATATCTCTTCCTATCATCCTTACTCTAGTCTTTGCCCCTTCGTACATATCCTTAATAATTCTTATATAAGTCAAAGGAACTCCCTTATTCTCTAAACACCTCCACATTATTTTCCTAGGTACCCAATCATATGCTTTCTCTAAATCAATAAAAAACAAGTGTACAATACTCTGTCTTTCCTTGTAATATTCCATTAATCTTCTTATGAGATATAAAACTTCTGTCGTGAACCTTCTTGACATAAAGCCAAATTGGTTCTTCGAGATAAGAGTGTCCTTTTTCACTCTCTTCTTAATTACCTTCTCCCACAACTTCGTGGTGTGACTATGTAGTTTAATAACTCTATAGTTGTTACAATTTTAGATGTCCTCTTTGTTCATGTATAAAGGAATTAACAAACCAAGTCTCTACTCATTCAATATTTTGGCGTACTTAAGGATCACATTAAAAAGCTTGACTAGTCAAACAAAACCCTCGTCGCCTAGGCTCTTCCACACCTCTATATGTGTGACATCAAGCCTTACTATCCTTTCGCTTTTCATCTCCCTCAAAGCTCTTTTAATTTCTTCCTTTGTAATTTTCTTGCAACGATTCAAGTTACATACCCTCTCTAATGTACTAAGATCACCTAAAGAGATGTCCTATATGCTTTTATTAAAAATGCTATAAAATTATCTCTGTCATCTTCTCTTGAAAATGTCCTTTTCTCCATCTTTAGTTTCCAATCTTTGGTACAATTTTTTGTAAGTTCTTCTTTTAGCTACTAAGATTGTCATCTTCACCTCTTTTTTTGCTGTATTGTATGTTATTCTATTAGCTACTCTCTCTACCTCTGTGGGACTATTCAATAGAACTTTATAAGCACCCTTCTTGTACTTAACCTTTTCCTTCATTCGATCAAAAGGACTCCATCTTATTACTTGTAAGCCCTTAAAAAACCCTCAAGAGCACTTTAGTTGTATTCCTTAAAAGAGTTGCTACTCTATCCCATATTTAGTTAACATCTTCTTCCAATTTTTATTTATCTCCATAAATTACTCTATCCCTAAGTTATTTCACTGTGTCTCCTTTCAGACTTTACTATTTGACTCTCGTACACCTCCTAGAATTTCTCTTGTTCCTCTACTCCTTAATTATTATATCCAAAACTAGTAGTCTACGCTAAGTTGACAAGCAAGCATTTAGGATCATCTTATAATCTTTAAACTTAGGTCAATCACTTCACCTTACGAGGAAGTAGTCAATTTGAGTTTTCGTGATTTTGCTCCTATAAGTCACCAGGTGCTCCTAGTTTTTTTTAAAGAATCAGTTTTCATTAACTTAAACGCTACCGTAAGATCTGTTAGAATTCATAATGGGCCTACTGGCCCACATGAGAAGAAAAGTTAGATCCCATATAAGCTCAAGTGAGGTTCCATCCTAAAATCAATTGGTAATGGGTGGAGTAGCTCCTTAGGCTTATATATTAATCTTCATTCCTCTTCTTTATCCGATACGGGACAAACTCCCACTTTATATTTCAACACACCCCCCTCACGTGTGGGTCTAACACGTGATAAGTGATCTATCATTTCAAGGAGTTAACGACTAACATAAGAGCAACCTGCTCTGATACCATGTTAGAATTCATAATGGGCCTACTGGCCTACATGAGAAGGAAAGTTAGATCACATATAAGCCCAAGTGAGGTTCCATCCTAAAATCAATTGGTAATGGGTGTAGTAACTCCTTAGGCTTATATATTAATCTTCATTCATCTCTTTATCCGATATGGGACAAACTCCCACTTTATATTTCAACAAGATCTAACAAAGCAATCCCACTATTATTCCTATCCTGTACCCGAAACCTCTATGAGCCCATGAATACCCATCGAAGGTTGCCCTTATATGACCATTAAAATCCTCCTGGAATAACTTTCTCTTCAAGGGAGATCTACTGAATCACATTATGTAGCTCTTCCCAAAATTTTTGTTTAAGTTGTTCATCCAATCCTACTTCAACTGTTGTAAGAAACGCTTCTGATACTTGAAAAAAGATATAAACTTGCTAAACCCAAAATCAAGTAAAAGATGAAGATACGCCAAATAATTGAAGAGATAAAGAGAGAAAGAACTTAAACTCAATCATCTCTTTCTTTATCCTCTTTTTCAACATAGCAAAAAAATTAAAATTTGACTACTTTCAGACTTTGACAAAGTGAAAAATCAAAGAAAGATATGTTTTTTCAAATTTTTTTGAAAAAGTTTTTTTAATGAAATATTTATAGAAGAACACGATGATGGTGAGAGACGGACCAATAAGTGAAATTTTCAAATATCAGTCTTTACCTTTTTCAAAAAATTGAAATATTTATAAAAGAACACGATAATGGTGAGAGGCAGACCAGTCAGTGAAATTTTCAAATATTAGTCTTCACCTTTTTCAAAAAAATGAAATATTTATAAAAGAACAGATGATGATAAGAAGCAGACCTGTCAGTAAAATTTTCAAATATCAATCTTCACATGCAATAATAGTTGCGTTAATAAAATGTTAATAAGTTTTAAAAATATTCATTTTTTAAAATTTGAATATTTAATTAAAAATTAAAAAGGCATCAACCAAAAAAGATAAAAAATTAACAATTTTTAATCCGTAAAAAAAAAGTCTTATTCATATTATGGTAGAATAGTAAAGGGTTGTATCCACCGGTAGTTTAACAACAAAGAGAACAACCTTCATTATCGATTGTTTAAGCTTTAACCTACATCATTGTTATAAACAATCTCTTTATATTATAAGAATAAAGTTGCGTATTATTAAGTTCAAACTCTATTTTAGTATGGGATTTCAAAATATAACGATGACGACGACAATGCGTTAGAATCAGTCATAACCTAATAATAGGTATCCCATTTATACTACTTAATTAGGCAAAATCCATTATGATACGTTTCATACAAAAAGTTTAATCTTACTTGATTCAACAAAGTTAATAGTGGGCAAGAATGTTGACTCATTATCATAACCATTTCTGCCACCTAACTCTTTCAATAATTTGTTTTACACTTTAAAAATACATAACCCCTGTTTACAGGTAAGGTATTTTTACAAATGAAATGGCTAGGTATGAAACGGTAGATGACAAAATCTAGCAGAAGTCGACGTAAGAGAGCTGTGCTTGAGCCGAAAGTTGGTGAAGGGCATAGATGATTTTGTACCAAGGAAAAGGGTGTCTGTGCGTGTGGTAGGTGAAGAGGAAGACGACAGAGAGCATAATGCAACTCAAATCACTATGTTTATCATATGGATATACCTTTTGTACATAAATTAACATTATTTTTTTTAGCTTCTCAAGGATTCCGCTCGAGTCAAGTAAGTCTTTTTGTAAAAGATAAAATTCTGACTCTAAATTTTAAACAGATGTATATATAATAACAATTTGAACCACTCAAACTTAAACTAAAAAAACCTTTTATCAACGTACCCGTAATTTGTGGTTAATTATTATTATTATTTTATTCACATATGTTGGTCAACTTAAGGCTCTTTCAAACTTCAATACCAAACAAGGGACCCCACATCACCCTCCGCCACTACTCGTTTCACCAACCCAAAACCTTGCCAACAGTCCACTCCATATTTTTTATGCGTTCTTCTCAGTTCTCACCCAACCCTTAGCCATCTTTTCAATCAAAAATCAAACTATCAACGACAGAAATATTATTTAAAAATTAGTAATAAAACTAATATTTATGTATTTTAAAAATATTTTAAAAGTGTTTTGAGGAATTAATGTTAACATTATATTGTAATTTTTGGTATATTAGTTAAGTAGATATTTTTTACATGGCATAATAAAGAGTTCAATCACCTATTTCTATTACTCTATTCTATAAATATTCATCTATTTATCTTCTATAAATTTTATTTATTAAATAAATAATTACTCGTAAGAACAGTATAATAGAAACAGGAATGTCTTCTGTCATAAATGATAATATGAAATTATAGATATGATAGAATCAAGTAGTCTTCACATTCTTCTCATGACTCATGTTCTGCTTTTTAATAAAATTACAGAATATGACATCATTATGATGTCAAAATAAGCATATTTAATTATCTACTTCCCTTTTAACCCTTCAACAATTCAGTAATCCCCATAATCTCCTCCCACCAACTTCCTCTTTTTTATTATTTTTCTTTGAATTTGATAATAAGAAGGCCACCAACTTAAACTGATTCTGTCAATATATCATCACTGACCTTCCCCCACAGACTTCAATTCTCTCAAAGCGTAGCCACTCATTTGACCTCCTCTGTTTCGCAAACATATTGTTGAAATGGAACAAAAAGCAGAGCAACCAGAAGAAAGATTCATATTCCGATCAAAACTCCCCGACATATATATCCCCAACACTATTCCTTTACATTCCTACGTCTTCCAAAACATCTCCACCCACTCCTCACGTCCCTGTTTGATCGATGGAACCTCTGGTGAAGTCTACACGTACGCTCAAGTTGAGCTCACGTCAAGAAAAGTCGCTTCTGGTCTCAACAAACTTGGCATCCAACACCAAGATGTAATCATGCTTTTGCTACCCAATTCGCCACAGTTCGTTCTCACCTTCTTGGGAGCTTCATATCGCGGAGCCATCACAACCGCCGCCAACCCTTTCTTCATCCCCGCGGAAATAGCAAAACAGGTGAAAAGCTCAGGCGCTAAGCTGATAATCACACAAGCTTGTTACGTGGACAAGGTGAAGGATCTTGTAAATGAGGTTGGTGTTATGATCATGTGTATTGATTCTCCACCTGATGGTTGCTTACACTTCTCTGAGCTGACACAAGCCGACGAGAGCAGCTTACCGGAGGTTGACTTCTCTCCCGATGACGTGGTGGCGCTGTTCTACTCATCGGGTACTACAGGGTTGCCTAAAGGAGTGATGTTAACGCACAAGGGATTAATAACAAGCGTAGCCCAACAAGTTGATGGAGATAATCCAAACTTGTACCTGCACGGCGAAGATGTGATTCTTTGCGTGTTGCCCATGTTCCATATTTATGCTCTTAACTCGATAATGCTATGTGGGCTGCGAGTTGGTGGGGCGATTCTGTTGATGCCCAAGTTCGACATTGGGACGTTGCTGGCGTTGGTGCAAAGGTACAAGGTTACTGTCGCGCCCATTGTGCCACCTATAGTATTGGCGATTGCAAAGTCCGACGAGACCGACAAGTACGACTTATCGTCCGTAAGGATCTTGAAATCAGGAGCGGCTCCGTTGGGGAAGGAGCTTGAAGACACCGTGAGAACAAAGTTTCCAAATGCTACGCTTGGTCAGGTATGGAAACTTTCTTGAACTTGCTGGTTAACATGTTTAAGTTATAGTACAAATTAGAAACCTTTTTAGTAGTTTGTGGTTGGTGGATAGGGAGGACTGTCCACTACATAATAGCATATAAATGCTAAATTTTCTTGAAACAAGTTATAACAAGATAGATAAGCGCCTCCAAGGTAGGTCAGTTTGTGTGGTGGGACTTGGGAGGTTACCCAGGCTTCAAATCACTTGTTTCATTCACTCTGCGCCCCTGTCTAGTTAGAGAAAAGATACTCTTTCTAATTTTATTCTTTCTTATTTTGTTTTATAAAATCTCAGTCATTTATTTTGTGAGACTCACGCAAGACCCATATAAGACCTACATAAATAAATGACTGAGATTTATTAAACACAATAAAGCACTATAATATTAGACAGAAGATCTAGACTCGTCCAATTATTGCATGGTTAAATGTTTGGAACAGGTGAACACAGCTGATTTGAAGCCGGCTAGCCAACAGTTTCCATATTTCTTCAATTTAAAGTCTCTGACTTTGTTGGCCAGATGGTTGCAGGCTTTTATGATTCATAAAAACATAAATATCGAGAGTAAGTGTTGAACTAATTTGTATAAATTATAGAAATAATCTTTTCTTAAAAATATAAAAGGAAGATTAAGTACATTAATTCTTGCAAAGCGTTTTAGCTAAATTTAAAAGATGTAATGTACAGCTGAAAGCTACCGTCCTAGATAAGTTATCCTAAATTTAAAGCGTTGAAAACGACTGGGATGTCCATTTGGTGTACTAGGCTTGAACCATATATTTAAGCTAATTATTAATCAACTCCACTAATCCCCTGATAAGCTTAGCAAGTACGTAATTAGCAACTAAAACATGCCCCTAAGAGTATATAGCCAGCAAAATTTAACATCATTAAAGATAATTAATTGCCCTCGTTTGAATAGTTCTCATATATATATATATATATATACGGTTAGTAGATGAATTTTAATGGAGAAATGAGTGCTTTTTGTTTTTTTGTTTTGAAAAGGGATACGGGATGACAGAGGCAGGACCAGTGTTAGCGATGTGTTTGGCATTTGCGAAAGAGCCATTTGACATAAAACCTGGCTCTTGTGGTACTGTTGTCAGGAATGCTGAGATGAAGATTGTTGATCCTGAAACTGGGGCCTCTCTACCACGAAACCAACCTGGTGAATTTTGCATCAGAGGAGATCAGATCATGAAAGGTCCCATGTCACTAATAAGACAATTAATCCTCTAAATACTATAAAAATCAGACCAAACAGATGGAATAATTAACATGGTATGTACTGGTTTTGATGTACAGGATACTTGAATGATCCTGAAGCAACATCAAGGACCATAGATAAGCAAGGATGGTTACATACGGGAGATATTGGATATATCGACGACGATGATGAGCTCTTCATTGTCGACAGATTGAAGGAGCTTATCAAATATAAAGGGTATCAGGTTCCTCCTGCTGAGCTTGAAGCCATGTTAATAGCTCATCCTGATATATCTGATGCTGCTGTGGTTGCGTAAGTTCCCCTGTTCACTGTCTTTGTACATTGTACAGAATTTATCTCAAAATCTTATAGGTATGATGGAGAGTACACATTAATTAAAACAAAGTGATAGAACTGAAATTATTATGAAAACCTCAAGATTGATTCCTTACAAGGAAGGGAATTCTAACTCTCAGGATGAAGGATGAAGCATCTGGAGAAGTTCCAGTTGCATTTGTAGTGAGATCAAATAACTCCCAGATCACAGAAGATGAAATTAAACAGTACATTTCAAAGCAGGTAAATATTTGTTATTTCACTAGTATGTGTTGTTGATGATGAAAAGTAACATATTACTACTGCTACTAGTGCTTCCAACTACTTTCTGTTTCTAACTCCTGAATTGGATAACGTGGTGATCATTACTGCAGGTGGTTTTCTACAAGAGATTGAAGAAGGTGTTCTTCATAGAAGCCATTCCCAAGGCACCATCTGGCAAAATATTAAGAAAAGTCTTAAGAGAGAAATTGGCAACTGATGTTCAAACCTAAGCAGGCACCAACAAGAGATTATTATTTCAAAGCCTTGTCAATTATTCAGGCTTTTTACTTATACCAAGTGTTGATTACATTGTTGAATGGACATTCACGTAACATAATACATATATTTGTATTTTTAATATAAGCTCTTTTATTTGCTTCAAAACATTATTTTATAATTCATTTGTCTTTCCTCAAATTTTTCTTAACAAATTCCATAAAAAAGATTTTTTTTAAAATATCAAAAGATCGATGAAAAAGAGTCCATTGTAATATTATTAGACTAGAGTCCATTGTAATATTATTAGACTGCTTTCTCTTGTAAACTTTTGAGAGTTTTCAAGATTACTAGTGCTGTTTGGATGAACTTTTGAGAGGTCAATAAGTACTTTTCTCTACCACAAAAGTCTTTTTAAGAAAAATGAATATTTAAAATGAAAAGGCACTTCTTTCATAAATATGACTTTTTTGACAGCCAAAATACAATTTTTTAAGAATCAAATTTGGAGCTTCTCAAAAAAATGTTTTTTCAGATAAATTTTTCATATCAATTAATGAGCCTATTTTTTAATCCCTTTTATTCCTATATTTTACACATAATTCTCACAATATCTACAAACTCATCTTCCTATTTATTATGTATTTAACTATTTACTCAACTTGGATATTTATTTTACAATTTATATAATACTATTTAACTTTTTTATATGTTTTAATATTTATTTTCGATATTAGTTTACTTATATTATAATCTATATAAAAGATTTGGTTAGATAT
>JANZLC010000005.1:6561252-6582647 GCA_026413385.1 Erythroxylum gracilipes | reverse complement strand
ACAACCTTTTCTCCTTCCAAAGTACTTCCCATGACCATGGAAATCAGCCTTATAAATCCCACGATCGTGGGATGAGTGACCGAAAGTTCACTTACCCATAACCTTCATTTTGCTTCCAATTTTTACTCTTTCATGCTCCTTCCGACTTACCTTCTCCAAAATTTATCAATTTCACCTCAATTCTACCTTATTCAAGCTTCAATACCTCATAAAATTCATGTCCAAATCTAATTTCTAAAATCATTTATTAGGTAACTCACAAATTATGATCTTCCATGCATGAAAATTAAAACAAAATCTGTCATTCATTTGATCATACATGTAGTCCTAACTCTTCCCTATTTCAAGATCACTTTATTAACACCTTTCTTTAGCATCAATTTACCTTCCTTGTACTTAAAATTTCAATTTAATTCATTCATAAATATGACCTATAGCATACAATTCATACATCAAGAACATAACACAACATATCCAAGTTCTTCCATCAAATTCCAGCACAACCTCTTCATCAACATATCATGTAATCTATTCCCAATTCAAACAACATAAACTTTCTACTATAATAAGCCATAAAAAACAACCTTGTACTTACTTATTTAGCTCCAATTCCAACTCAATACATTAGCTCAACTTTTCCTTACATGCATACAAGATTCAGTACATGTTCAAGATAGCAATAGAATGATTTTCAGCTAGACAACAACAAACTGATTCTTTAACTATCTTATGAAGAGCAAAAGTTTTGATTATTGATGTAGCAATTGGACATAAACATGGCAAAATCAGGGCTGTAAGGGTTGAGAGGATTTTGGTAGTGTGTGAGAGGAAGAAGAGTGAAGGATGAACGTAGCTGGGGTTACACCTGTAAGAGCTTAAAAACTAAGGTTCTAGGTGTCACCATCTTATGTTGACATATGTGCATAGGCATGGTCTCCATTTGTCAAGCATATAAGTTGCCAAATGTCACTTAATTACTTAGTTCACTTATCACACAACCATTGCTGCCATTTGCCAATTAATCACTCATGCCAAATGTCACTCATTCATCTATGACAAATATCACTTATTCATAAGCTTAATCTTCCTAATTTTTCATGTATCCATTTGTCATTTTTCCTAGACCAAATGTACATTTTAATTCATCAAGTTTGCAATTGTACCAAGTTAGTTCCAAATTTACCACTTGTAATCAATCAAACCAAAATGCAAGTTATAAACAATACACAATTCATATCATGATCATTTTATACACAATTCATATCATGATCATTTTAACTTTTTTTTTCATACCCCGGAATAAGTCAATTGAATGCATATGCATTCTTTGCAATGTGTACTAAATCATAATTTATGTGTGTATGCTATTGATATGCATGTGAATGCAATGAAATTCATAAATTTTCAATGTTATAGGTTATATGCAATAGTCTAGGGTTATAATCCCTCGATTTGAAAAAATCAACTATTACACAAACCTTTTAACTCCTCTGAATGTCTTATTAAATTAAAGGCATGAATATCCCTAAATAAGATTATAAGGTGCTCTTTGCCTCGCTCTCAAAATAGATTCATAAAGAGAGAAAGATAAAGAGAAGAAAGAGAGAGACAGGATAGTTGTGTGATGCGAGAACAAACAGAGTAGCTTGGTATGATGTAAGAACGAAGGGTTGTGCAAGAACAAAGGGTTGCATCTATCATTTAAGGATTTTATTCCCAAAAACGATGCAATTTTAGTTATGTTATTAAATGACATAGTTTAATTAATCTTCATTAGTTATGTTAATTTGGTCTGAGGTGTATAAGTATTTTGGGTCTCTGGAGCGTGTAATAAGCCATGTCAGTAAACTTAAAGGAGACATTAACGTCAGGTTAGAATTGAAAAAGATTGAAAGTTTCAACATTTAATTGTCATTTTTTAAAATTCGGGTTATAATTCAAATTTGAGAAAAGTTTGAGATTTTTTTTGTAATTAACCTCCTTTTTTTATACTTCATCATATTATGGATAATATTTGGTTTACATATGGGGAAGGAAATTGTTATGTTATGTTTTTTTTATTTTATTCTTCTTGTAATGAGTGACGTCTTTACTTTCACTTTATTTTGTGTCAATTGCTATTATGATTATTTTATTTTATTTTGGTTTATTATAGTATGTTAGCTAGTTTGTTGTGTTAGTCCACTACATAGTTTCATCAGTTGCAATTTAAAGGGATTAGATTGTGTGTATGCTTAAGGATTTAATTATTTAAGAGTGAGACTAACAATACATTGATTTTTGAGTTAGCTAGTAGTATGCATTTATATAAACTTCGACAATAAAGTGATAGGGTATTGTGTGAAGTCGAGGTGACTTGTATTAACTTATGAGCTTTTATGTTGTAAAATATTGATACATTTGTTTTAGTCTATATTTTCTTTGATGTATGATGTTCTTATTTGTGAATATATCCTTATAATTTTCTTTGAACCGTTTTAAGACCACATTGGCGTACGCATACATGAAAATGATAAAAGGCCATCCTTATTTCTGGATCTTTTAACTTAAATAGGTTACTCGATTCAATATCCCTAGTTAACCCCTTTTAGCCATAAGTTATTTTTATTTGGATTGCAACTATATTACAATCCCAAACCTTCAGTTAAAATCTTACCCAACCATAGATATAAGTAATACATTTAAACTAAAGTGACTTGTAAATTTAACTATAGAGAACATATGAATCAAATGGTGTAAGAATAAATTTTATGAAATATGGGATTGTAAGTCTTTGGTGTTGCTATTGCTTTGTAATATTCTTTTATTGGAAAAGAGAAAAAAATATGTTGAGTGATATTAAGAAAATAAGACATTTATGTTTCGTCTTTTTCAAGAAAGTTCAGGGTTGAATTCTTTTGAGTGAAGTGACTTTCACAGTTTGATCTACATTATTGTTCCCTACTTTTGTTTCAATGTTTTGCTAATATTTATGGTTTCAACCTCTTTTATCCATTGTTCCTTACCTCAACCTGTAGCCCCATTACAACCGGTTATAAATAGTACTTTTTAATTTATGCATGTGTATACTCTAAGTGGTGGAAATTTAGTGTATAAGCTAGCATATAGTGAAGTGTTTGCATTGAGTCTAATCCATTAAACAAATGAGTGGCATGAGTAACATAACCGTAAGGAAGTTCACCATAATTTCACCTGTGTTTTATAATGAGAATGCCTTCGTTTAAGCTATCATCAAATGAAACTTGTTTGGAGCTATTTGAATTACAAATCTAAATGAGAGGGTTGTTTGTGTAACCTTAATTTCAAATATGATTGCAGGCACAAATGTTTGGGCCAGTACGCGAAAGCCTAAATGCTCAATTGTATTGGAATTGTTGGTTTGACTTTCACTTTTCTCCTTGGAATTTAATGAAACCTCTACAATATAACTGATGTAATGCTTCTAAAATTTGATTCATTTCCCAGTAAATGCAGCCTATTATTGCTGGATGACATAAATGCACAAGCATATTAAGCTTACATGTATTTGTGTACATATACAGGTATTTGTCTATAGAACCTTTACTCTAAAGTGAAGGTGCTGCTATGTATGTAGACATTGCAAGATTGTGATAGTGCTCTATAACCAATTAAAGAATCAAAGCTGAAGGAGGGAACATTAGAGAATGGTAAAACAATTGCAGTTAGTGCGGATGCCTGGAAGTGCATCAGTAAACTACGTGATGAATTTGAAACTAAAATGTCAGATGATTTGAACACTTCAAATCTATTGACTGGGGCTTTCCAAGATGCGTTGAAGTTTATTAACCATGCTTAAGGTATAGTCCTGCAAAACCATTTCGTTATGGTAGTCATGGTGCCCATTTCATGTGTGCATGCATGCAGGCATTCGACATTGCATTAGTTCATGTTTGTCTTGAAATATTCTTTTTATGGTTTTCTTCATTAAAAATTAGCAGAAGATACTGCAAAAGCAGTATCAATTATCTCTATTTCAATCCCTTACTGAGGTTGAGAAAGAAGTTAAGGTGGTTTTTAAGGTTCTAGGATTGGAACCGCCTTATAGTTATTTGTAGGTCAGGTTCCCAAACGTTATTTTATGATATTCATGTCTTAGTATTTGCTCTGTTGAAAATTATATATAATAACTTACCGAATGGGTATTACAATAACTTAAAAATAAGGCATTGATCATAGCAGAAATAGAAGAAAGTGTGGTGATGCAACTTATTGAGGACAAAACAGTTGCAAGGAAAAACAAGGACTTCTCAAGGAGTGATCAGATTAGGGTTGATCTGGTTGTAAAGGGCATTGCACTCATGGACATAGGAGTGGAAATAGTAATGGAGGCCTTGTATTCCTATTGGACATGAACATGACATGCCATCAATAGTGGAAGAAGTCAAGATCGAAAGCCGCCACCATCCACATTAAATTGATGTCGTATAATCTTGTTATGACATATAAAATGATGACAGTAACTGTAGTTGTAAAGGTTTTGAATTGGGTATCAAATTCTCTGTCCCAAATATCATGTTCTAACCCTATTTTTACCCTAAAACGATGTCGTTTTATGTGTAAACAAATATAAAATGACTTCATTTTGGGACCAGAACAAGGTTGAAACAGGATATTTGGGACAAAGGGTCCGAACCTTTTGAATTGATTTGTGTTGCTTAAGCCTTTGTTTGGATGGAAGGAAAGCAAGAGAAAAGAAAGGAAGAGAATTGGACAAAAATAAGCAAGGGAAAGGGAGAGAATGAAGAGGAAAGGGAGAGAAATTTAGACCAAATATATTTCCTACCAAATTGGTAGGAAAGGGGGGGAAATTCAAGACAAAGCAAGACAAGATAAGTAAATTACCATTGTATCCTTATTTAACAAAAGATAAACAAGTTCTATAATAAGGACATAAAGGTCTATAAGTTTCAATTCCCTCCTTTGATAAGTTAGGAAAACAAACAAGGGAAAGGAAATCTAATTTCTCTTTTATTCTCATCTCCTCTTTTCCCCTCAATATTTCCTTTCCTTTCCCTTGTGCAAATAAGGATTCAAACAAAGGCTAAATGTTAAAATGCTCGCAATTGAATCAGTTTAAACCTTATGATATAACCTTATGGAAAGGAGTCAGAGTTTGAAATACTGGCCTAAACAGGGAGTACCCAACACTTATTAGGCAATCAATGTTAACTAATAATAGTTGTATTTTTATTAAAATATTTTATTTTTATTTACTCTCGTAAGTTTTTTTTTATTTATTGTATGCAAGTTTTATAACAGTATAATACCGATTGAACTTTTAAAACTTAAACCTTTCCTTTAATTGGTTCGATATGCGGTTCAAATTGTAAACTATTGGCAGTAACACGCTCATAAAGCTAAAAAAATATTACTCATATTTATATTTGGGAAATTATTATTATTTATAAATAAAATTTGCAATTATCGGGTTAGACTATGGTTAGTTGCAAATTTTTTTTCCCTTAAATTGAAGTTAGTGTGCTTTGAATAAAAATATTATTTTAACATTTTAGTCAAATTAGTTCAAACTATTCAAATTAAACTTAATAAATTATTAGAAATTTACTCATTAATTCAAGTCCATTTGCCAAATTTTCTTCTCTAATCGAAAGAAGTGTAACTAGATTATGCACATTAGAATTATAAAAACGTGCATGTGAAAATATCTTCAAGATATAAACACAAAAGTGAATGAATTAAGCCAATAATTTATTTAAAACGTGTAAACTCTTTATCCAAGGAAACTTGAAAATAAAGTTCGAGTCTTTTGCTCTTTTTCATTAATTGTTTTAACAAATAGAAATACCAAAATGTATAACGTATTTATGCGTAGAGTGAGAAACAAACATTGAAGACTCCTTCAGGGTTGAAGAAGGAAGCAAAAAAAGAAAAAAAAAATTCTTTGCTTTCTTCTTCACATTACCAATCCCATAAAAACGCCTTTTGTTAATTAGACAGATCTACCTTGGATCCGAAGGTACTCCCTCTCTGGTTTCCTCATCCTCTTTGTGTTTATTTGGATGTGTTTGCTTGGTTTGAGGATTTGCTTTACTGAACAATCGATTTCAAGTTCATTTTAATCGGCGATCATTTTCTGGAATTTTCCTGAACTCTCGATTGTGATATGAATCGTTTTGTTGCAATTGCTGTTTCCGAGAAACGATTCCGCATTGACGGTGATTTACTTTGGTTCGTGCAATGAACCGACGATAATCAAACTACGTGCATGTGGTTTACTAGTGTTGTGGAAACTTTCTAAATCTTCGTTCTGATTGGTGTTTTGCTTGGTTGAGTTTGTGAGTGCGGTTGTGAAGTTGTTTTTCTTGTGTTTGATTAATGTGATGATTAATTGGATGTGGACGTTTTTAGGTACTCGATGGAGAGCCTTGCGCAGCTAGAAGCATTGTGTGAGAGGCTATATAATTCGCAAGATTCGGTCGAAAGAGCCCATGCTGAGAATACTTTGAAATGCTTCTCTGTTAATACTGAATACATTTCTCAATGCCAATACATTCTTGACAATGCTCTGACTCCATATGCATTGATGCTTGCTAGTTCTAGCTTGTTGAAGCAAGTTACTGAGCACAGCCTCTCTTTACAGCTTCGTCTTGATATCCGTAATAATCATCACTTTAGTTTTTGCAATATTTCCTCTTTTGTTTGCAGAGGAACTGAGATGGTGGATTCTTATTGTTGCTTGTTATTTTGGTATTAGGCAATTACCTTGTTAGCTATCTGGCTAGTCGAGGACCTAAGCTGCAGCCCTTTGTTATCGCTTCTCTAGTACAACTTCTTTGTCGAGTTACAAAGTTTGGGTGGTTTGACGATGATAGGTTTAGAGACGTGGTAAAGGACTCTACAAACTTTTTGAGTCAGGTGATCTTTGCTTTATCTAAAATGGTTAACAACAGCATTGCTTTGTGCTTGCTTGCTTGCGTTTGCATTTGGCTACATACGAGCATTGATGGCCCTGGGATTGGGACATTACTAGTTTCCTTCTTTAATTTATTTTTCACGTCTCTTTGCCTACCAAATAATGCTTTGTTTTTCTCATCTAGTGTTCTGGTTAGATGAAACATATGCTTTTACTACCTTTAATCTTTGCCTACCAAATAATGCTTTGTTTTTCTCATCTAGTGTTTTGGTTGGATGAAACATATGCTTTTACTACCTTTAATCTTTGTGCCTTTCTGGATTGTGATATTTATTTACATATTTTCCCAGTGTTGTTACATTCAAATGGTTCTTAGTTTTTTTTAACCATTTTTAGTCATTGCAGTTGTTAACGTGTTTGCCTTAAAATGGAATAAGAGTTTAACCAAATCTTTTGATTGCTTTCATTTCTGCAATGCATAACAAATGCAATTAGCCAAGAAAATTCGTATATTTTCCTCTCTAGCCGACTGGTTAGATGTGTTTCATTCTTGGCTAACTTATAAGGGTGAAAAATGTAGATAAGAATTCATAATCTGATCTGATGTCATAATCTCCCTCTCTCTCTACAGGCATCAACAGATCACTATGCTATTGGTTTGAAGATACTGAATCAACTGGTTTCTGAGATGAATCAGGTTAGTTAGCATTTTGTTTTGACTGACTATTGATTACTATCCTGCATTCAGTGAAGTAAATCTGTGTCATAATTTTATAATCCGCTAAATAAAATGTTACCTTTTCAGTCATTGCATATATATCTCAAAAGATGTTTATATGCTCAATTCTTGTAGAAGATTTGAAAGTAATGGTGAAAGGATACACTAGCATGGTATTGTTTTTGATAAGTGTGGAAACTGCAACTTTGTCTTTAAATTAGTAACGTTTGCATGAATTGAACATTAGTCACTTCCTTTAACAATCCTTTTACGAGTCCCTAATTAAATTAAAAGGAAAATCGATGTATGGCTTATTCAGCCTAGTCGAGTAGATATCTGTCTTGGAATGACATTTTGTTCAGTGGCTTCTTTGCTTGTTTGTTATTCTTCGTGTAAAATCAAAAATTGAAATTTAACTAACAAGTATCTTTTCCATAGCCCTCTATTTCAAATTTTCAAGTTCATTTGTTAGATTCATATTGACAAGGGGTTGATTTGGTGTCACTTTTTCCACGTGTAAAGATGATGGATACCAGTGAAACGTTCTGTGAGTTTAAGCATTGATATCTTTCTGTTAGCAAAAACATTACCTAGATAGTTTTTTTTTTCACGTGTAAATGTATGCTAAGAAGTGTGATGACTTTTAAAGTCAGTGTGTGTGCTCTTCTTCTATATATGTTCCTTCTTTGTCACTACCATTACTATTGTAGGTATTTTGTTTTGTGATGTCGGCATACTGACATTTATTTTGCTATTCCATGTGCCTGTATGATCAGGCTAACACAGGCTTACCTTCAACACATCATCGGAGGGTAGCCTGCTCCTTTAGGGATCAATTGCTTTATCAAATATTCCAGATATCTTTAACATCACTGCAGCAACTAAAAACTGATGGTAATGGGTTTGTCATTTTTTTCTCCCTTCCTACCCTCGCCTTTCTGCACTTCTAAGTGTCTTGAAAAGGTTTTTTTGGATAATGATGTACAGTTGCTAATCAATTGCAAGAGTTGGCGCTTTCTCTGTCACTGAAGTGTTTGTCTTTCGATTTCGTTGGGACGTCAATTGATGAAAGTTCAGAAGAATTTGGTACTGTTCAGGTAATGGTTCGTATTGGTATCTAGATAAAAATTCTTAATCAGTTAAATAGTTATGACATTATTATTGGATGGAGTGTGAAATGGCGATTGGTTCAATTTTTAATTCTACAGATCCCTTCATCTTGGAGGCCAGTTTTTGAGGATCCCTCAACTTTGCAGATTTTCTTTGATTACTATGCTCTTAGAGGAGCACCTCTTTCAAAGGAGGTTAGTTCATGTTAGGCCCCTTTCCTTTTCATGGGTGTGTGCATTTTGTGTGTGAGATCTACTCATTTTTTTTAATTTCCATTGTAGGCATTGGAGTGTTTGGTTCGTCTAGCTTCTGTGAGGCGCTCTTTATTTGCAAATGATGCTGCCCGCTCTAAGTTTTTGGCACATCTGATGACTGGAACAAAAGAAATTCTACAAACAGGACAAGGTACTCTAGACTTGAAACCTTAAGTAAAATTCTTGCTGTCCTAATGATTCTTAACAGAAATCAAGATATGATACCTTTCCTTCTTTTAGTTTGGAAATTAAAGTCTGCCATCACTCTTGGATTGCAAAAGGTTAACTTATTAAACTGTGGTGATGGGTGCTAGGGAAATGACATATAGTCTTTACTGTTTTCAGGTTCTAAAAATATTTCCCCAAAAGCATGATGAGGTGTGGTGCTGTGTATTCCATGCTCTATTTGGTTGTCATTTTTGGTCCATGTTTTCTTTCTTGTCTTTTCTGTTCTTCCTTTGCTTCTTCATTTCTTTTAAACTTGAGGTTGTTCTTTGGATAACATTGTGCTCTATAATTTGGTTACTTGCAAGTTGCTTGTGGAATGAAGCTTGTATGATTGTATTGAGACTGCTGCTCTCGTTGAATTTGTAGTGGTTTTTGGTCTAATTTCTGCACTAAGCCTTAATCAAAGTTTACTGACTGAGCTCTTTTTCTCACTCCACTTATTTTCATTTGCTTAATAAATGCACTATTGGGAATCAGGTCTTGCTGATCATGACAATTACCATGAGTTTTGTCGTCTTCTTGGACGCTTCAAAGTGAACTATCAGGTTTCTGTTCTATGAAATTATGTCTGCATGTTGCACTTCTCCTCTCTCTTTCTCTCCTTTTTTTTTTTTTTGGTAAATATTCTCTCTATTTTTTGGTCATGCCATACACAAATTATTTTGAACATTTACTTTTCACGCTTTTACATCTTGTCGCTTTTCATAGTGTGTGAAAACCTATTAATGACATACTGTGTTGATTTTTATTTCCTTCTATGGTATGTATGATAACTTGTTACATCATCTTGGAATTCTTATGCCTTTTTCTCTCTTTTTTCCTTTAATTTTCTTGTTTTTCTTCTCTTAGCTCTTGATTTCCTACTTCAATTCATACTGTTGCATGACCAAGATGGATTTTATAATTTATAATACTTTGACACCTGTACACTATGGGTTTTGTATGTAAGTGTATATCAGCCTATCTGCAATGATTAGGTTTTATGCCTCCTTTTCTGCATATAAATCACAAAATGTTGTTGTTACATATCAAGTTTACGAATACCAATTTGAATCTGGTGAATCTCAGGAGTTCTGTAAACATACACATTGTATGTGATAATTATGTGTAATCATGATTCCCAACCTAACAAAAACAAATATACGAACCTGTTTCTCTGTAAATGAGGAGAAAAAGAATACAGAATCTAATTCCTTTAAGATTTACATTTTGCATGATTCTTGTGTAGAAGTAACTTAGCGGGAGCTTCCTTTTATATAACATCTTCAGTCTTCTAATGGTCGGAATATGATACTTCTGCAGTTCCTGATGTTTTTTAATTAAAAAATTAGCTTTTACTTACGTTCATACTGGTATTTTATTGCACCTTCCTTCCATGTTCTCATATCGTTTGATGCTCTGCATGCCTTTATATAAACATTTTCTTGTGGTTAAATTACAATGCTCCTACTTGTTGTCTTTTATGTGCATGTTACCTTCTCAGTTCTTTAAATTTAGTATTGTTGTTCAACTGATGGTTCTGGCATTGAGTTCATAAATCATGATTTTGCTTAGTTATAAGTTGATGTGATTTAGTTAATCTGCCTTTGAATTCATTAGCATGACTAATTTGTACAATTGCATTACAGTTGTCAGAGCTTGTGAATGTGGAAGGCTATAGTGACTGGATACAATTGGTAGCAGAGTTCACTTTAAAGTCATTGCATTCTTGGCAGGTGTGTAGATAATTTCCTGAAGTTTGATGCAAATTGTTTATGCATGCTATTTATGTTACTTGCTGTGCGGGGTTTAGTTAAAAGTTGCTGCTGTCTTGGTTTTATTTTCCTCTTTGATATTGCCTTGAATCAATTGGCTCCAGATTAACCATACTTTCTTAGTTGCTGATTTAGTTTGTTTTCTTCAGTGGGCTAGCAGCAGTGTGTACTACCTTTTAGGCCTATGGTCCAGATTGGTTACATCTGTACCATACCTGAAGGGTGATACTCCAAGTTTACTTGATGAATTCGTGCCTAAAATTACTGAAGGCTTCATTACATCAAGATTTAACTCTGTTCAGGTAGACTTTTCTTCGCTGATTGATAATTACTGCATTGAGATTGGATTTAGTGATTGTATTTTTGGTGTGTGTTCTATAGGCAGGATTTCCAGATGATCTTCCTGACAATCCATTGGACAATGTTGAGCTTCTCCAGGATCAGCTAGATTGCTTTCCCTATATTTGCAGATTCCAGGTTGAGCTGCCAAGTCTACTTTCTAGTTTTACTGCCTTAAACTTTCTAGGTTCTATATTAACTACTGTCTTTGTTCTTTTACTACATTGCATGTGCACCAAGCTATTGACTTCACAAGCTTGTGAAGGATTCAAGTTAATGGATTATGATTTTGTCCCTTTCTTTTCCCTGATTTACTTTTGACAGTATGAAAGCAGTGGGGTGTACATAATAAATATAATGGAGCCTATTCTGCAATCATACACGGTATGTTAGCTTGAATGAGTGAGGGTACTATTCTGGAGTACAGTCCCATGATAATTGATTAATGCTTTGGAATCACTTGGATAGGACATAGCACGACTTCAGGCTACTGACAGAAGTGAACTTGCTATCATTGAGGCAAAACTTGCTTGGATTGTTCATATAATTGCTGCTATTCTTAAAATAAAACAATGCACTGGTTGTAGGTAATCTTTTCTTCTCATTTTCATCTTTCGTCCTTTTTTCGGTTGCCGTATAATTTCATCATCTGCGTGTGCATTACAATTAGCCTTTTTCTTTCCATTAAATTTCTCTCCTGCAGTAGTGAGTCACAAGAAGTGCTTGATGCAGAACTTTCAGCTCGTGTTCTGCAACTGATAAATGTTACAGACAGTGGTCTTCATACCCAGGTAGATTGTCAAATGAAATTTTATAGTGGGACTGTTTTTCTGTAATTGACTGACTATCTCATTGGACAAACCTCTCCTCCCTCTCCCACAAGAAAAGAGGGAGGTGGGGGGGAGGGGGGTCGTTGAGGAGGAGGTGACTGTGGTACTGTTATTTGTGAAGCAAATTTAAAGCGGTTAAGGGAAACCATTTTAGGCTTTGCTATTGATATGATTTTGACTCTGGTGTCATTTAACAGAGATACGGTGAATTAAGTAAGCAAAGACTTGATCGAGCAATTCTTACCTTCTTTCAGCATTTTAGAAAGTCTTATGTAGGTGACCAGGCTGTGCACTCATCCAAGGTAATAAACTTCCTCCTTATTGTATGATTGTATTTTTCTCCATTGAGCTTGTTTCTATCTGTTGCAGCAGCTATATGCCCGATTGTCTGAGCTTCTTGGACTTCACGACCATCTACTACTATTGAATGTGATTGTTGCAAAGATTGCTACTAATCTCAAGTGTTACACAGAGGTAACAATTTTGTTTCGATTTGCCTCTTTGCATATTTTTGTTGTGCTATTGGTATCTTAGTCCTTTTCTGTTCCTATTTCAGAGTGAGGACGTCATTGATCATACATTAAGTTTATTCTTGGAGTTGGCATCTGGGTCAGTGCTAAGAGCTTATTATTTGGCTACAAATTAGATTTGTTGTTTATATAACAGATTCTACAACTCCTTTTTGTCGATTTCTTGCCTTTGGCACTCCCCTAATAGATTCTTTTTAAATTTTGTTACAGTTATATGACCGGCAAGCTGCTTCTGAAATTGGATACGACTAAATTCATTGTTGCTAACCATACTGTAATTTGGCTTTTATATTCGCTGATTTAGTTCACTATTTTTTTGATTTGTTTCATAGAATTATGTTGAATCATAAATATAAAAGATTTAACTCTTAATTTGTAGAGAGAGCACTTTCCTTTCCTGGAAGAGTATAGATGTTCTCGTAGCAGGACAACCTTCTACTACACTATTGGTTGGTTGATATTTATGGAGGACAGCCCTGTGAAATTCAAGTCTTCGATGGAACCACTTCTACAAGTACTCTCTCTTTCTCTTCGGTGTTTGCCAATATAACATTGTCAGAGTATATGGGAATTATATTCTGCCTAGATGGGGAAGACTCCTCTCAATGTATTTTGGGGGGAAAATATGAATGATATTTATTTTATTTTGAAGTGCAGGAGTGAAACTGCTTAAATTCTTTTGTCAACGGACCTGACTACACTTCTGTACTTACTTTTAAATTGAGGATCTGAAATTCATTCATTATCTTTACAGTGTATTTTGGTGTTGTGTTTGCTGTTCTAATTGTACATTTATGGATTTAACTTTTAGCTCTAGTATTGAGATATATTTATGGTGTCCCAGGTTTTTCTAACTTTGGAATCAACTCCCGAATCAATGTTTCGAACTGATGCTGTGAAGTATGCCCTAATTGGGTTAATGAGAGATCTCAGGGGCATTGCGATGGCCACAAACAGGTTTTTATATTCGCGATATCTGAAATTATCTATATGTATGTGGTTTTCAATTTTCAATGCTTTTCGTCTATGTTCATTCAGTCGGAGGACGTATGGGCTTCTATTTGATTGGCTATATCCTGTACACTTGCCACTACTCTTGAAGGGCATCTCACACTGGACAGATACACCAGAGGTATGAAGATCTATTTTGTTGATTTACTGACATCTAATGCATCTTGGTGATGTTATTCTTTGAAAATTACTAAGATTTTGTCTTGTACTTTGATTCTTACATGATTCTTTGAATAGTTTTCCATATTCTTTTTGGGCATTTAAATCTGCTCCTTGGCAATGATAAAAAAATTACCGGAGTAACACTGTTTTTGCATTTGAACAATGAAATTTCTTCTAAGAATTCAACTTACTCTTGACTTGCATGGCTATTCATTGGAGTTGGACGATGTCATATGACACATTTTGTGCTTAATATTACCAAGCATCTTTTTCTTGAATAATCTTACATATGAATATCATCTTTTTCTTGAATAGTCGTACGTCCTTTTTCCAGGTTACCACCCCACTGCTGAAATTCATGGCAGAGTTTGTTTTGAACAAAGCGCAACGTTTAACTTTTGATTCATCTTCTCCAAATGGCATTCTTCTCTTTCGGGAAGTGAGCAAATTGATAGTAGCCTATGGAACAAGAATTTTAGCTCTTCCAAATGCTGCTGATATATATGCCTACAAGTATAAGGGAATATGGATTTGCTTAACTATTCTCACTAGAGGTTGGAATCTGAATCTTCCATTTTTTTGTTGGCATGGTGGATTCTCTTTGTTGCTTAAAGTTTCTTACTGGTACATTGTTGAAATGGAAGCCTCTTGGTCCCAAATTGCATTTTCTGATCCTTCTGTGAATCTTTCTCGACCTTTTTAGATCTGTATAAGCACATGTTTAACTTATAAATATTTAGGTATCATGCTCTTCTTTTGTTTGTAAAACGTCCTAGTATGATATTTGACGTTGATCTCTTTCTTTCTTGTGAAACTAATCGTGTGATTAGCACTTGATCTCCACAAACAGAGATATAGATGAGACCGTTCGGGATTTATGGAAGATAATTAACCATATCATCTACTAGTAACCAGCTCTCCTACAGAAGTACTGATGGTTATTTTGTTTTTAACTTCTTGAGTGTCCATCCTTCTTGCTTACATATTTTGAAAACTTTAAATATGCTAGCATTTTCAGTGATTTGCAAATTTGTTTATATTCAAGTGCTGCAGTGGGTTTAATACGGTATTGTAGCAATGGATCAGTGAGCAGAAATTTCCTTGTAAACATGTTGTATGAGCTTTTGTTGGATCATTGAATAGAAATTTCCTTGTAAACATGTTGTATGAGCTTTGTTTCTTGAACTAATCTTATCACATTTGGAAGCTCTCGCGGGAAACTATGTAAACTTTGGTGTGTTTGAACTTTATGGCGATAGAGCTCTTTCAGATGCTCTTGAAGTTGCTCTGAAGATGATGTTGTCGATACCTCTGGCTGATATATTGGCATATAGGAAGGTATGTGACCACAAGTGGATTATGTACTTTTGCATCTTTTCCATCATGTGTGTGTGTGCATGTGCGTATGAAGCTTCTATATATTATCTGGGTTGTGTTTGATTTTTTGTTATATTTGTGGATTGTTCTTGTTGATTTCTGAGGACAATTAAGCAAAGATTATTTCCTCAAATTTGTGATCAAGTTGCCTTTTTGTTATATTCTCCTGTTGAGGATTGTTTTCCTTGATTGCTGAGGACAATTAAGCAAAGGTTATTTCCTCAAATTTGTGATGAAGCTACATTTAACGTGTTTAGCTGATAGCACTTACTCTGAACCTTTTCTTTTATAAAATTTTAAATTTATTAATTTTGGAAGTTAGGAATAGGCTACAGCGCATGTTTAATGGAGCTCTGAAATGGATTTAGTTCAAGATGGTTTTTAGAAAGTTTGTCGTGTACATTGAGTTAGCGTTGATTGGCCAATGAACTTGATGCACCCAAGAACTTAATGTGGGAATATGTTAGTAAGGACATGGGAACATGGTGATAGTAGGATATGGCTGCGGCCAACAAAGTTAAAGAATCAGTTTTAAGATAGTTTTACTTTTATACTGATGTTGCTACATTGTAATGTGATGGAAGTTGATTATACTGAAACTTGATATTAAATGTCTACAACTTCTTTGTCCCATTCATGTGCACAGGCTGTTGGTGTTATGACTGCAAAAATTAACTGAACCACGAAACAGTCTGCCTTAAATATGAACATGCTTAAGGCAAATTCTGTGATGTAGAGAAATAAGAGACCTGTTAAGAAATTAGGATATTTATTGAAAAGCAGTCAGAAGTAGTTTGGCTATGTAATGTATGGATGTGGATGTGCAGGTGTAAAGAGGAGTTTCTTTAAATCCGCTTATATTTTTTGCTGTTTAAACTTTTTGTTTTTGGTTTGTTCTTGTACTCATTTTCAGTTTTGTTTATGGATGAATTTGATTTTATGATTGTAATCATCATGTTGTAGCCATTGAGTTTGGGTCTATTTTCAGTTTTTCTACCTGTTTTAGCAAGTTAATGTCCTTATCCGCTTTATTGCAGCTAACAACGGCTTACTTCTCATTTCTGGAGGTTCTCTTCAGCGGCCACATAGCTTTCTTATTGAATCTAGATACAAACACCTTCATGCATATTGCTAGTTCACTTGAATCTGGCCTTAAAGGCCTTGATACAAATATCTCTTCACAGGTTGATCACTTCAATGCTTAAGTTTACTGTTACTTTTCTCTGTAGCAATGGTTGCTTTTGCATGCAAATAAATATAACATCTTGCATGAGCTTGTGAACTTAAGATAAGTACATTATGAATGTTATTAACAATCTTCTACATGTCTTTTCACATATTTCACCATTTGACTTCACACTTATTATGGCTTCTGATCTGGTCCCTTGAATTTCACTTTTATCACCTGTTTGATTGAACTATTGTAGTGTGCATCTGCGGTTGATAATTTGGCTGCTTTCTATTTCAACAATATCACAATGGGTGAGGCACCTAATTCACCTGCTGCAATTAATCTTGCCCGGCATATTGCTGATTGTCCCAATTTGTTTCCAGAAGTAAGTTACTGGTTCTTGGTTGTACACGATATTCCTTTGCATTTATATTGTTTGATGTACTTCTTGTGGTAAATCAATGGTTATGCTTTTGCGCGCTGTCAGATTCTGAAGACGCTGTTTGAGATTGTTCTATTTGAGGACTGTGGCAATCAATGGAGTCTTAGTAGACCTATGCTGAGTTTAATTCTAATCAGCGAGCAGGTAATATGTGCTAACATCTCCTTTAAGCTATATGACTTGCAAATTTGTGTCCATCCAATTTGCTTGTTATTTTTCAGATTATACTCAGATAGGATCACAAATGTATCTTGTTTAATTTGTTGGCCAATGTTTCAAAATGTATGCTTTGATGGATGATCAGTAAGCAACATGAAGCATGTTCACTTCTCTTTTGTTTTCCCATACTTACTCTGAATCAGATCCTTTGTTCTTTGGTGAGCATTCTAGAATTTCTTTGATTGATTTGAAGGGTGCTTTGATTGAAATGTAGTGGTAAGAATAGTTGGGATACATCCCAGCGTAATATTTTAGTAATGGAAAGGGTCGATGCATGACTGCTCATATCATTTTAATATAAAACCATTTTTTTAGTACTTTTCCCTTCTCTTTTAGGCTTTCATTTCCTCCCTGTGATCCTTATGTAATAATATGCATGGCAAAAGGCAATCTGTCTGGTTGCTTGGTTGTCACATATGATAAGATGAGATACTGTGGTGTTATCTTATGAGAAAGGTGGGCTGGACAATTGAATACTAGGATTTGAGCGAGAAAAGTTTGCCTTAAGTTTCTTGTCTCCTTGGTGTATTTTGATTCTCGTCATATGGAAAATGGATTTTATTAATATATATAGTTGAAATACGTGTGTGAGGAATGCTTTATTTCGCTCTTTTGACTCTAGATTCTCACATCTATGTAGTTTGTTTACTTAGTAATTCGCTACATTTTTGTTCTAGGTATTTCACTTGTCCAAGTTTCATATCACTTAGATGTCAGATTTAGTTTTGGCAATTCTCTATTTCTCTGTTCGTGATGTTACTCCTGTGCAGTTCCATATCAATTTTCTATTTTCTGTTCCAAATCTATAGATTAGAAGAAATATTTCCCAAGTGTAATTTGTGTGCATTTGCATCTATGCTATAGTAGCTACTTGTTACATGCTCCTTTTCGTTTTTGTTTGATCATTGCTGAAATGTAGCCAAGTTCCCTATTTCGTGGTTCCTACATCTTGATGCAAATAACATTTCATGTCCCCTCAGTAATTTAATTGCAAACATTTTGTTCAGTTGCTTGTTTAAGAAAAGTTTCACGCTGTAATTGAGAATTGATTACGAAATTCTTTCCATATGCAGATATTCTCTGATTTGAAAGCTCAAATTTTGGCTTCACAGGTATATACTTCTGCCTTCTCTTATGACTAGTTCCTTGCTTCAAACAAAAACTTGTCCTGTAATCAAGATGATAACTTTCAGTTTGTGTCTCTTCTACATGAGCTGTTTCTTTTAGGGATATCATTGGCACCACAGATATAGCGTCTAACTGTAGCCTGTATGCTGGGGCCTTTGGTTTGATGTTCACTTGACAGTGACAATATTAAATCATGATATTTAGAGGAAATGATAATGTTACACAGTGTACTATAACTGCTAGGTGGGATTTGTTCCAACTTTAACTGCCAAGTAAGATTTTATTATCACCAAAATAAAGAAGATATGTTGATTCCCTTTGAAATCATCCCTTGTAGAATAATTGCTTATTCCCCAATCACAAAAGCTGCATCAGAGAAAAATCTCAGCCTCTAGAATACATATGATAATGGGTTCTCTAGATTGATGCTAAGTTGGTTGTAGTATATTTTTTGTTCATGAGCCAGCAATTAGATGTATAAAAGTTTTTCCCAGCCTATAAAATGACTCTTGAATGAGCTGCAATATTTTAGTATTTAGGTCCTCTATTTTATTGGGAATTTAATATAGACACTTTTCCTTGTCAAAAATAATGAGCTATTTGATATTAGCTAGTTTTTCATTCAGATTTCCTACAACATCGATTGAGCCATTAATTTGTCAGCCTTTTTTAATATTGTTATGCTTCATGTTGCAGCTAGCTGATCAACATCAGCGCCTCTTGCTCTGCTTTGACAAACTGATGGCTGATGTTACTCGAAGCTTAGATTCAAGAAATAGGGACAAATTTACTCAGAATCTGACTGCTTTTAGGCATGAATTTCGTGTCAAATAGCTTCAAGCACGGCGCTTGAATATATCCATCAAGGAATCAGTCCTGTTTTTGCTTTGGTCTTGAGGTACGTGGAAAAGATCCGGTCATGTTGCATGGCCGTAGATCTTGTTCCGTGAACCAACGAGAAGCCTATATGAAGAGAAGATAGTGGGCTCCAATAGGGGTGTTGTATGATTTCCCATACCTTTTCTGATGTACAGGTTTCATCTAGTGGTTGCTTCATATTTCTTTTGTGCTAAATTTTTCTAACCTGCAAGTGTTCAGAGGCGAGTGACTACATAAGCAAATTGTAGAATATACCCAAGGGCGTTACCAAAATGTTTGCAGATCCGAGTGGTGGGTTAAAGGGTGGTTGGAAACTCATTGTAGGTTATCGATTCTTTTTAGATGATTTAAGGATGTATATCATTACCCAAGTTGTGTTGCAGAGGTGGAGGTGGCAAGCAGATGTTTTGTACATAAGCTTCCATATATCATATGTTCTGTGTATTTTGTTAGAAAAGAAAAAGGAATGGAATAGCCTATTTACACTTGTGATCCTTGATTGGCGTCTCTTTAAGGTTTGTTGATAGTTCCTGTTGGCTGTTTTCTCGTGCTATTTCATAATTTTTCTTCTTCCCAAAACAATTATGCTGGTTCGTAAGAATAAATGCATTGCTCCAAGAATTCAATCAATGGTCTTCAAGTAAAAGATATTCAAGGAAGCAATTGGGTGTGCAGAAATCTGACGCTATTTCATCTGCAATTCCTGCCGTTGAAGGAATAATTGTTGTTTTGACTTGATTGCTTAACCCATTTTTCTTCTTAATCTGATAGGTGACGTCTAAAGTAGCCCAGTCAAGAGGACAAGATTTTACAGTCCATAGAGCAATTATGAAACAGAATCCACGTTGAGCAGCAAAGCAATTGTGAATTCTAGTTGGTTTCTGGTCTCTATTCCGGGTTTGCACGACCAGCCTCTTGATGTGGTTCGGAAAGACTAAAATCCTTGTGTCTGTGCAACCCATCAGTCATTGTTGCCTCTTGATAACTTACGCTGCTTATTCACTTTCATTGCGATTTTATTGTGAATTGCCTAGGTTACAGGTACATCACGCAAGATTTAACCAAAGGCAGGACGTCATAGTATTTAACCAAAGGCAAGACGTCATAGTTTTCAAAATGAATCGGGTTGAGTATCTTATTAACCTTCATTATTTTGTATTATACTACGTGGAATTCAACAAAACACATAGGGTTCCGTTCCCTCTCCCATTCCCTTCACGCAAACCTCCTCAGAAAAACATGATGTTGTCTTATTCAGTGTTGACAACTTCAATTGCACTCCACCTGTAAAGACAGGATAGACGAGCAACATAAATTTGTAGTAGTTGCTCTATCTGAAGATATTAGTTAGTTTCCCATAAGGAAAGTCCAGGACCTGGCAACCAAGTGCTTGCCTTGCTGACTTGGGTTACCCAAATTAGTTAGTGGGTGAGAAATATTATGGCACATGCGGGAATGTAAAGACTATAACGTCACTCATAAGAGGAGGACAGCCTATATCCTGCCATATATGTATGTCTCTCACATTATAGGGCTTCATTATTATTCGGCTAGATCACCAAAAGACATCCATTCACGCATCTCCTATTGGGGTTTGCAATAATAATGTGGTAAAAGACAATTTCGAAGGAAAAGAGACCAAAAAGAAGAGAAACGAATGGCCCTTTGCACATGTCAAAAATAATAAGAACAGAAAAAGTAGCAGCAGAATATTGGGAACAGATTATAAATAGGGTGTTCCGACTCTAGAATATTCAGCTAAGCAAATGAAAAGGGCATCACATCTTCTGTGACAAAAATGACGTTTCTTCTTTATTTCAATCAACTTTAATCACATACGTAAATATAAACTCTACATAAATATATAAATAAAATAAAATAAAAATTGGCTAACATCATCTGTTCCGAAAGAAAGACCTTCCCCTTAAAAATGTCGCCCAATAAATGAGTTTTGGTTTCTGACAATTGCTTACATGATTTACATGCAAGTAGCTTCGGGATACGTGATAGTGACAAACTCCAAAGCATTTTCCAACAAAAAAGAAAACGAAGCGCCTTTGGACTTCTGTCACGAGAAGTTTGTGTGCGCATATCTGAGAAATAGTGTCTCATCTTACCATCAATTTTGTGTCGTGGTCTAGAGTTAACGGTTGAGATAAGTTGGATCATACAGTGCCACATCTTATGACTTAATTTTGAGTTCGTTATTTTTAAATAATTTATTTTAAATATATAATTTATAAATTATATATAAATATATATATATATATATTTATCATACAGTGCCACATCTTATGACTTAATTTTGAGTTCGTTATTTTTAAATAATTTATTTTAAATATATAATT
>JANZLC010000005.1:6537905-6556554 GCA_026413385.1 Erythroxylum gracilipes | reverse complement strand
TAAAACAAGCTCCAAGAGCTTGGTATGATAAGCTAGATGCCTACCTTCAACAGATCGGATTTGCCAGAAGTGAAAATTAGCTCACCCTCTATGTGAGGAAGGAAGAGAACAGAGTCATTTACATGTGTGTTTATGTCAATGATTTGCTTCTAACTGGAAACAATGCCAAGGAAATCGAAGGAGTTAAGCTCAAATTGAAGAAATTATTCGAGATGACAGACTTGGGCATTATGACGTATTTCTTGGGAATGGAAATCCATCAACATCTTAAAGGGATTTCCATCTGCCAAAGAAAGTACACCAGAGAAATTCTCAAGAGATTCCACATGCTGGAATGCAAACCAGCAAAAACCCCAATGAACAGTAAAGACAAATTGCAGAAGAAAGACGGGAGCAAGGCCACGAACGAAGGAAGATACAGGAGCCTCATCGGAAGTCTGATGTACATAACGTCATCAAGACCAGATATTCAGTTTCCGGTGAGCATGCTTTTGAGATTCATGGCGTCACCGACAGAAATCCACATGATAGCAGCGAAGAGGATTCTAAGATATTTGAAGGGAACCTACAATTTCAGTCTTAAATACAGACGCACAGGGAATTTGAGAATGAAAGGATACACGGATAGTGACTGGGGAGGCTCATCCGATGATATGAAAAGCACATCTGGGTACTTTCAGTATGAGTTCAGGGTGTTTTTCATGGGGGTCGAAGAAACAGAGCGTGGTAGCTCAGTCGACAGCGGAAGCAGAGTTGATCACCGCTACTGCTACAGTGAACCAAACGATTTGGCTAAGGAAGATGATGGAAGAGCTAGGTATAGCAGTGGAGGAGAGCACAAAAGTGCTGATTGACAACAAGGCAGCCCTAGCAGTCTCTCTGAATCCGGTTCTCTATGGTAGAACGAAACATTTCAAAATGAAATGTTGCTTTCTACGAGATATCCAGAAAGGAGGAGAAGTAAAGCTTGTGTATTGCAAAACAGAGGAACAGATAGCCGAGCTATTCACTAAAGCAGTGGAAGGAAAAAGGTTCAATTATTTGAGGAACAGGGTAGGCGTGTCTCAAGACTCCTAAGACAGGAGGAGTATGTTAGTGTCTTAGGCGTCAGTTAGTCAAGAAGGAGTTAGTAGCAGTTAGACGTTAGTTACTGTTAAAGGCTGTTAATAATGTTGACAGCAAAATGTATAAATACAGAGTATAGAGATTAAATGAAATTCCATTCATTCTTTTCAATTAGTCTCAATAACTCAAAATTCTATTTACGTATTCGTAAAAATAAGAATTTTGATGTTGACAAATTTGGGGTAGATAACCAAAAGAAAAACATTTGCATGGTTATATATTGAAATGGCGTGGATTAAAATATATACACAAAAAATTATACTATCTAGCTATTGGTTAAAAACCATTTTTCTGTTCTGTCCCTAAGGCCTGGTATTATTTTTGATGTTCAACTTATTACAAATTTATCTCCTATTTTTGTTTTTTCAATAAAAATAAAATACGAATTAGATAAATTATCGTGCTTATAATCATTTATAAACCATGTAATTTCAATAAATTACTCAAGAATCTAACATTTAAACTTAAATAATATATTATATTTAAATAGTCTTTAAAGATAACTAATTCTAAAGACTCTGGCTTTTTTTTAATTTAATGTCCAAGTTTTTAAAATTTTAAATTAAGTTATCAACCTTTTAAAACTTTAACAGTTCAGTTCTAAACGTTAGTTCCATTAGTAATTTACAGATTTAACAAATAGAATCTTTATTGTTTATGTTATATAAATATTCACCTAAAAAATAGTCATCATATGATTACACCGAAGTAAAGAGAATTTTTTTTAGGTGGACACGTAGATATCATGAATAACAAAGATTTCATTGGTCAAATTAGAAAATTACTTACAAAACTGAGATTTTGAACTGAACTGTTAAATTCTTAAAATGTTAGTTACTTATTTTGGAAGAAAAATACAAAACTCTCTAAAAGATCAAGTAAACATTAACTACAAGAAAGAACTTTCCTTGTTACAGCAACATAAAAATATGAGAAGAAATTAAACGGTGAAACAAACATCAAATTTTAATGTGGAAAATCCTTCAATGTAGAGTGAAAAAACTACAGGACAAATTGACAAATAAATCAACTAAACTCAATAAGGATTTATAAGAAAAGTTGTTCTCTTACCCCCACAACAACAAGTTGTCTTATAAAGTTTCAGGATGAAATCAAAGTTGATATCACATTCAACAAACTCTCAAATAAATCCCAAAAACAAACAAACAAGGATAAGAATACAACCCTCTTTGCCCTCTTTCCATTTTTCCTCACTTTTGGACGTCGTGGCCACACTTTCCATATCATGTGTAGAGGCTCAAATGAGCTATTTGTAGGCATTTTTTGCTTGATAGCTAAGTCAGAATCCTAACTAAATTCAACTAGCTATGTCACATCTTATCTTAATCGAATTACATCACATAATCCAATAAGATGGCATCCTTGTCTAAATAGGACTCTATATGATAGGATTTATCTACATCACAAAATATAAGAGATTACATTTGTCTAGGAATGATTCATCCATATCCACGAAGATTTTCACTATCTTTAGATGATCCTTTTACATAGTCTTTATCTTTTAGAGATGATGTCTATCTACTGTGATCTTATCTGTCACATCATCTAAGATCTCAAAATAAGGTTGGGCACTCAACAATATCCCCTCTAGCCTAAATATAGGGAAGACACGTTATTCTCCATCATTTACTTAAGATTTATCCTGACAAGCTTATTACAAACTCATTCTTATTTCTGTGAACCACTTTAGTCGGCATATCAACACTATTCAAATTTGTACGAACCTTCTTCAATATTAATTGTTACTCTTCTATCACAAACCTCAACCAATAATATCTAATGTCTTGACAAAAATGCAGCATTTTGCATATTCTCAAGCTCCTCCTCAATTGTAAGTAATAGGTATTCAAAATTTGGACACTTTCTAAAAGATCTTTTCTCTTTTGTCGACCTTCGAAGTTATATTTCATCAACTATTTGATCCAATTGCTCCCTCTGCTCATTATCCTCAATAGGATCACAAATGTCTGAATGCACCAACTACAATAACTCCGACTTCCTTATAGATCTTCACTTGAAAGAGACTTTATGTTGTTTTCTAGCTAAACAATGATTACAAGGATTAAGCAGTTGTGAGTTCTTAACTGGGATAAGGGATTTTTAGCCAACAACTTTAATCCCTTCTGTCTCGTTTGTACTAATTGTCGATGCCACATATTTGATGAAGTTTCCTCTTCAATTGTACAGTTCTCCACCCCCACACACCTTTAAGTGTGTCATGTACAATGAATAACAAAACTTTCATCGGGCTACGACCATTGTGTCTTTGGACAATTCCCACTTCTTATCCCCAAAAGTGTGCTTAAATCCTTCTTGATCTAAGACATTCGCTAATAACAAATTCAACCTTAGATCGAGAATGTGTTGTACATCTCTCAAGGTTAGTAAGCATCCAGCGTTTGTTTAAACTCGAATATCGCCCACACCAACTTTCTTGGTGGAACTTTAGTTTCCCATCTTAAAACTCCCAAAATTTCGCTTTTATAGCTTGAGAAATACTCCTTATTTGGAACACAATAATAAGATGCTCCTGTGTTGATCAATCATTCTGAACCAACATTACTAACTTAGAAGCATTCACTAGTTATATAAACTAGGAACACCTTATCATCCATGCTTGAAGTAGTTGCAACTGTATTCTTTTCATCACCATCATTCTGATTATCTCACTTTTTCTGATCTCTCTTCGACTTATAGTAGAACCTCTAAATGTGTCTTGGCTTGTCGCGATAGTGGAATATCTTGATGTCTTTGTCACCTCTGGACTTTGAACGATTTTTAGACTTGCCACGACCTTTGGGACCTCTACTTTTGTTCCTTCCCCTACTTCCTGTCACGAAAGCCTGCACGTTGTCAACTCCAATCTCCAGTCTCCTTTCTTTTGATTTCTTCATTAAACATACCCTCTTTGATTACACTCAAATAAAGCATACCTTTAGAAGTTGAGCTGCTAATCATCACCATTAGTGTTTCTTACCTATCCTTTAACGAACTCAACAGGAATAGAGCTTGAATCTCATCATCAAGAATGATCTTCATTGTTATAAGTTTATGATTATATCTTTGAAATCACTTGGATGCTTCGAAACTAATTTCCCAACCTTCAACTTCAAATTCATAAGCCTCTTAATTAGAGAGGCCTTGTTACAAGCAGTCTTCCATTCATACGTATCTTCTAGCTTCTTCCATAGCGCAAAAGGATCTGTTTCATGAAACATATGGTTGAATATGCTAATATCAAGCTATTGTCTGATAGTGCCCAGAGTTTTCTTCTTCATCTTTTGCATTCTCTGTCTAACATCTTTTCAAGTTTTGAAGGAACATCATCCTTCACACCTCTGTCCACGTCAATCGGATCAAAGAGATCCTTAAAATATAGATGGTCCTCCATCATAAGTCTCCAAATTGAGTAATTTGATGATGTGAACTATTTCCACCTTCTGTTACGATGACTCTGATAACAATTACTGGGAGACAAATACATAACTGTCTAAAAAATCAACCCAATATTAGCGATAAGAAAGAAATCTTCTTGTTGCAACAGTAGAAAAATATGATAAGAAATTAAACGATGAAACAAACACCAAGATTTAATGTGGTTGAATATGTTGATATCAAGCCATTGTCTGATAGTGCCTAGCGTTTTCCGCTTCATCTTTTGTCATTCTCTGTCTTCATCTTTCAGGTTTTAGAGGAGCATCATTCTTCACACCTCTGTTCACATCAATCCAATCAAAGAGAGCCTTGCAATATAGAAGGTCCTCCATTATGGGCCACCAAATTGAGTAATTTGATGACGTTAACTTGAGCATAAAGTTGTTTACATCTTCCATTATTATGGCTCTAATACCACTTGTTGGGAGACAAATACACAACTATGTAAAAGATCAACCAAATATTAACGACAAGAAAGAACTCTCCTTGTTGCAACAACAGAAAAATATGAGAAAAAAATAACGATGAAACAAACAATAAGATTTAACGTGAAAATTTCTCTAGTGTAGAAGGAAAAACTACGGGACAACTGACAAATAAATTCACTGAACTCAATAAAAATTTACAAATGAGCTATTTATAGGCACCACTGGCTTGATAGCTAAGTTAGAATCCTAACTGAACTCAACTAGCTAGATTACCTCTTATTCTAATAAGATTATATCTCATTATCCAATAAGATATAATCTGAATATGACTATAGGATTTATTTACATCACAATTAATAAGATAAGAGATTTCATTTATCTAGGAATATTACATACATATCGATGAAGATCTCCACTATCTTTAGATGACCTTTTAGTCTTTATCTTTCATAGCTAATGTCTATCTACTGTGATCTTATTCGCTACAGTATCCAAAATCTCAAAATGATACTAGATATTCTAAACTAAATTAAAAAAATTAAAAACTTGAGTACTAAATTGAAAAAATTCTAAAAAGTTAAATACTTTAGAATTAGTCATTCCTTTTTTTTATAGGTTAAATTATGTCTTTATTCTTAATTAATCATCAATTTCTTAATTATAATTCAAACTTAAAACCTTTAAATTAGTAAGAACAAGTTTGGGGTATCCCCATGAATGGTTCATCAAATGTATGCAACTGTATAACGTTGTTTGGAGTATCCCCATGAATGGTTCACCAAATGTATGCAACTGTATAACGTTTTATTATTCTTTTTCTTTCATACTGCATTAAATTTAGGTTAAAACTTCTCGTGATAATCTTAATTTGATACATTTTTTGGTTTTTATAAAGACTTGATTTATGCTCTTCAAGATATGACACGTATATGTTTATAAGAAAGTTAATAAAATTATCCTTTATCTTCCCAAATATATTTAGGGATGGTAATTGGCTAGCCACGTTAATTTTTCAAAAATAATTTTTTAAGAATTAAAATATAAAATAATTTAATTTTTAATTGAGTCTGAATCTGAGTTGTCTAGATTTAGGCTTACTCGAGGTTCAACTTTTTTAAATAAAACGATGTTATTTTGCTTATAAATTAGGTCTTGAGTTAGTTTAAGCTTAGACTTAACCCATAAACCGGCTTGTTAAAACAACTAAATTTAAGTCTATGAGCCAAAAATTGTCATCCCAATGTATATTTTATATAGTAATTATAATAAAATGAAATTTCTAATTACATGGCTGGAAAATGTTTTCTAAGAGTAATGAATGATACCGAAATCCTCAATGCACGCCATGCGTGACTGCTTAAGAGCGCACCAAGTTTGAAACACTTTCTCTTCTCACCTTATTGATTCAGATTTCTTCAGTACACCGTCCCGGGAGTGGCTCCTCCACAGCCTTCATCAGCATCGGCGTGTGTTTGGCCATGACTGGGCATATGTTTTCGGACTCACTTGTTGGTTCCTATGACAATGGAGGAACCACACCACCTTGATACATAGTTTAATTAGCCTTCTTCACCTATTTCTCTCATTGTTTCTATGCAGGTCTTATTTACCTGGCATACTTGGGGCCACGTCGGGTCCTACCCGGTCAATGCCAACGAGAAGCTCTGAGATCCGGCTGGACAACACTGCCTACAGGATGGATAAAGCTAAATACGGACGGAGCATGCAAACGGTCATCGGCCTCAGCTTCAGCCGGAGGTCTTCTCCGCGACAGTACCGACACCTGGTTGGGGAGGTTTACTCAAAATCTAGGTGGTGCCAACGGATGTCTGCCGAACTTTGGGGTATTTTTACAGGTCTCACATATGCGTGAAATTTGGGCTTTCGAAAGATCGAACTAGAAGTTGATTCTATTGTCGTGCTAGCTGCTATTTCTTCGGTAGCCACCAGATCTCAGGCGCTCAACTCCATTGTCCATGGCATCAACGAGCTCCTTTCCCGTAACTGGATTGTTACTTATCGACATATATTTCGAGAGAGTAATAGATGTGTTAATCGGCTTACGAACTATGCTGGTCATTTTGATATAGGGGTCACTTATTTTTCGACTTTGGTGCCAACTCCTCTTAGAAGAAGATCTATCGGGGATTGTCTCCCATAAACTTATTATGTAATTTGTTGTTTCTTTCCATTTATGAAAAAAAATGATACCAAAATTGTTATATAATTATTATTATTTTTTTGTTTTTGAAAAATATAATTATTTACTTAATATAACAAAAGAAATGATAAAAACCTGCAAGACCCAATCAGAAAATCCTAATAGCTCCTCACGACAAACCCACCTCCTTACCTAATGGCGTGCACTGCACGCTTCTTCTTTAACCCAGAAATTCCCTATCACATCACATGCATTCTAGTGGGTCCCATCCTACTTCAACTCTCTCATCAAACTATTATGATTTATGCACTTGGACCATTTCCCTCACCAGCCCTACCCTAGTACCCTTCCTCAATTATCCCCAATCCCATAAAGCTCCTAAAATAGAAAGGCTTTCTAAAATGATTTTTTCCCTAGAAAATAAAATATAAATTTTATTGTTTTCTTAAATTATTTTAATAAAAATAATTTTTTTGTTTCAATTTTTAATATTATAGTATTTTTAATATTTTTAAAAACTTAAATAATAATGCATAATTTTACTAAGTTGTTGTTAATATTAAATTAACGAAGAATTTATATTACTTGTTTTTGTTACCTTGTGCTTATCATATTATATAAATATCAATTTATCAAATTTCCCTTAGTCTTAAATGGATAGATGTTCATGAAGCATAATAGACACAGATAGGAAAAATTACTTTGTGCCTATCTTGTTCAATTTGTCGGCTCGATCAAGCCATGAGTCATCAGTGGCTGACCTAACTTAGCTTATGATCCGAGCGTAATTTAAAAAATGATATCATTTTTAACCTTTTTTTTAATAAAAAATATAGGTTGAAATCCTAAATACAGAGAATTGAGAATATGTAATGTGTTCCCGTTAATGAGTCTTTTCCCTCTCTCCTTCTTACCCTCTCATTATTTAGAAGGTATACAAATGGAATATATAAATATACACACATATATATGTATATGATTAGGTGGACGGAAGCAAGGCAAAGGCTAGGGAACAAGTCAAGAGTGAGGGTTTGGTTGATCAAGTCAGCTTCCTCCCTCCTTCGTACTGCTTGATTATTTTTTCATAGTCTTAAAAAAGGTTCTTCTAGCACTTGTTTGGTTTCCATAATTGGGAAATAAGTGTTCTTAATTACAAGTGTTGAAGCCTCTTAAATGCAATTATGAGAACTAAACTAGTAATTAAGTATTAGTAATGAAGAATAATTAGTATAAATTAATTAAATAAAGAAAAAGATGTAACTCTCTCCTCCTTTCTTTCTCCTAATCTCCCTCTCCACTTGCCATTTCTCAGCTCACTCACATTTTCTCTCTTTTCTCTCTGTTTGTGTGTGTGTGTGTGTGTGTGTGATCTAAAAGTCTTTTCTGCTTTCCATTTTCTTTCCCTGTATGCAAACACCAATCTGCCATTGTAAAAAGCTCGTCATTTTTCTTGCTTTTACACGCTCCCAACACCCGCTCCTTCTCTGCGATAACAATTTCGTCTTTTTGCGTTTTGGGTTTTTCTCTGAGGTGTGTTTGGGTGTGAAATTGGATTCTGTAGATCCGTTTCCAATGTTCTGCGCTTTCTATGGTCAGATCTTGTTTGTGCTCTTTCACAAATTACGCTTAGGGTCTTTCTCATTTCTGTTATTTTGTTGTCTTTTGGGCAATTGGGATGCTTAAGGTTTCTGTTAAGACGGATCTAGATAGGTAATTAATTGACTATGAGCTGGTTAAGCTTAAAGTGGGCTCCCTTGTTATTTGGGAAAATTAGGGATCGGTTTTGTGAATCTACTAATGAATTGTGATAACTCTGGTTGCTTTTTTTTTTTTTTTCTGTTGAATTGTACAATTCATGGTGTTTTAATAGTTTTTACTTTTTTCTTTGTTTCAGGTATTCCTTTTTTACCCTTTTATCAGCTCTTAGTTCATTCAGCCAGCATATTCAATCTCAGCTCTGAAGTTTGGTGAATCAAAAGTTATAGGCGTTTAGCTTTTGTGTGTTGCTCATCTTGGCCCGGTTCAGGTATTTTAGCTCTTTGCTAGAGTCTTTCTCTCTATGCCTTCTTTGGGTGTTTTTGTATGCTTTTGTTGGAATTGTATTGTAATATCTGTCCGGATGTGAATAACTGAAAACGAAACGTTATTGTTTAATAGAGGCATGTGTAGTCGTTAATGTGGGATATCTTGCAATAAATGACACCAATCCTTTTGTGGGCTATTGGCTGGCGAACAAATTATATTGCACGTAATTGATATATTTCTATCCCTTTAAATAGTATTTCAAAATATATAGGAGCCTGTGTTAGATCTACTTCCTTTCTCTTATAAAGTGGAAAGTTTTCAGTTTCAATTTAATAAGGAGTGTTTACTCACTTCCCGATTCCATTATTCTATTTATAGTATTTCTCTCCAGCTTGGAGAGCTTTTTGGAATATATTTTCTATGATTTTTTTTTTCTGTGTTTATAAGAACTGTGCCTTTTATTGGTTTGTCCATATTCAGGATGTGTTTGATTTAGCAATAAGTTAGCTATTAACTGTATGATTTTTCAGCATGTGAAATGTATTCCGCATTATATGCTTCATATAGCTGAAGCTATCCAATGTAGTTTGTTTAGTTCCATACTTTATTTTTGTTTTGATTCTTTTGAATTTCTTTTTAGATTTGCCTTTTCCGTTTGAGTATTAGTTAGTGATGCCTATAATATTCTGTTGGAAAACAAAGAATTCTTACTGTTGTTTGTCTTTGTGCAACTTCATTTTTCCTCTCCTTCAATATTTTTAGGTTCTCATTTCTCTATTCCATGGTAATGAACTGATTGGTAGGAATTGGCCTTGTGACAAGGAGATGACTCGCTTGATAAGTGATGGGGAAGATACAGTGATTTCTGAGGATCCAATTGAGTCACCATTGACCGAGAAAGGTGACTGTGGTGGAAGTGCGAATGGAGGAGTTGTTCTGAAGAAAGGACCTTGGACAACAGCTGAAGATGCAATTTTGATAGAGTATGTAAAAAAGCATGGTGAAGGGAACTGGAATGCTGTGCAGAAGCACTCAGGTCTTTCTCGCTGTGGCAAAAGCTGTAGGTTGCGATGGGCCAACCACCTCAGGCCTAACTTAAAGAAAGGGGCATTTACTCAGGAGGAAGAGCAGCTAATCATAGAACTCCATGCAAAAATGGGAAACAAATGGGCACGCATGGCTGCACATGTGAGTCTAATTTATTTTTTTGGATATATTTAGCACTTGGCGTAATCTACTCTTTTGTTGGGTTTTATATTCTTGTTGAAATATGTTAAAAGTAGGGACCATGATCACAAATTAAAATTGTTTCAATGTGCTTGAGAGCCTTACATGATTTAGAAATCTCTGTTTCCCTCTAAAATATACTGTATGTGCTAGGGCAACAATTTTAATGTGAAATTGTTATGTTATCTGCACTTCTTCAAAATAGGTTGAAATAAAGGATGAAATCGGGACAGTTAAATTGTAGTTAATAGCAAAACCATACCATTAAAAGGAGTAGAGAATTTGTATCAGGAATTTTGATTTGCCGTAATGGAAGGTGCTTGGCAAACCATCCAGTTGTATTTAATAATCTGAAAGAACCAGTCACTGAAAGCATCCCAAGCTAAATTATCTTAACTTTTCCACTTCATACTGCTTGTATTAAGAATGCAGTCGGCACTATTTTCTTAAAGCCTCAACTTTGTGTTAAGAGCTTATTATATGAAATAAGTGGAAAAATGAAAGAGAACAAACTTTTCAGGATGACGTGGAAAACATTGTACTGCATTTTTGGCATAAACTTATTTCAATGTCATAAAGATAAGAGTCATCCTGTTTTGCTTGTGAAATTGCTTTACTGTTTTTGATTACTATTTTTTAGTTTGTTTTCTGGAAGACGATTGTTTGCCACATCTCAAGCTTTGTTTTCTTTCTTCTACTACTATTTTCAGTTGCCTGGTCGTACAGACAATGAGATAAAGAATTACTGGAATACCCGAATTAAGAGACGCCAACGGGCTGGCCTCCCGTTGTACCCACCTGAAGTATCTTTTCAAGCAATGCATGAAAATCAGCAAGGCCTGAACTTTAGTGGAATAGATGGTGGAGATCAAGGTCATTGTGACCTCTTGCAGACCAGTAGTTATGATATACCTGATGTCATTTTTGACAGTCTAAAGTCCAAGCAAGGCATCATACCTTATGCAGCTGAACTACCTGATACTGCTGTGAGCAGTATGCTTATGAAAGGCCTTGGTTCTTCTCAGTATGGTAGTTTCTTGTCACCTACAACTCATCGTCAAAAGCGTCTTCGAGAAACAGTGACCTTGTTACCTAGTTACGGTAGCAATGTGAAAAGTGAGTTCCCTTCATTTGACCAGTTTCAGGAGGGCACTTGTGATAGGGTCTCTCGTTCCTGCAGTTTGTCTTTTCCATTTGGTCCTGATCCTACTGTAAAAAATTCAGAATCATTCAATGAGAATCCAGATGGCCTTTGCCTTTCTGGTCACGAACTCTCCGCTTCTAAGCCTGGGGCTATGAAGTTGGAGCTCCCTTCACTCCAATATCCAGAAACTGATTTAGGTTGCTGGGGGACTTCTTCCCCACATCCTTTGCTTGAATCTGTTGATACTTTTATCCAGTCTCCACCTGCTGGATTAGTTGAGTCCAATTGTCCATCACCACGCAACAGTGGGCTATTAGATGCTTTACTCCATGAGGCAAAAAATCTCAACAGTGGAAAGAATCAATCATCAGACAAGAGTTCAAATTCATCTTCTGTTACTCCTGGTGATATTGCTGACAGTTCTGCCCTGAATGTTGGTGAGACAGAATGGGAAGATTATGGAGACACCCTTTCTCCATTGGGTCATACGTCATCTTCACTTTTCAATGAATGTACTTCAATCAGTGCCAGTGGAAGTTCTCTGGATGAACATCCGCCTGGTGAGACCTTCACAGGTGAGCATATCCCTCTTAAGACTTGTCAAGGTTGATTCTTTTTGTTGTGTATGAAGCATTTCAGAAAATCTCTATCTCCAATTTGATAAAGGCATATTTCCTGAACTTTTAACAAGTTTAGAGAGACAGTACACCTCTTTATGGCTTTCTGTTTGATATGTGTGTTTTGCTATCTATTTATATTGGATGCATCCTAGGAAATCTAGTCTAGGATCTGCTTGCATAAAGTTCCACTGCTAGTTGTTCATAACCAGGCTTGATTCTGCATGCATTACCTGGACTGGAATTGGAGTTGATTATCTTAACCTTGAGTCTTCTGTAGGGTATTATATAAAATCAGAACCAGTTGAAATTCGGACCCCAGATAGAGAAAAAGAAACCAATGGTCAGTTGGATATTTCTGACCCTGACGGACTTCTTACTTCAGAATGGTTTGAGCAGAGTTCTGTTCACATTAAGGACCAAGTGACCATGACTGATGCTATAGTAACTCTTCTTGGGGATGATTTGAGCAATGACTATAAACAGATGGCTTCTGGAGCTTCTACATCAAATCAAGGATGGGGGCTCGGTTCTTGTTCATGGAATAATATGCCTGCTGTTTGTCAAATGACTGAGCTCCCTTGAATATCAACCACTTATCAAGTACAAAAATTTTTCTGTTGCTTCATTCATGTGTTGCTTGTTCAATTTACTAGCGAGATGTGGGTCTGTTTTTCTGTTGGATCAGAAAAGCGGGCTAGGTGAGACTGGCATCCTAAGCTTTTGGCAAATTTACTTTATTTGCAGGCTTTTACCTTGCCCCATCGTGAATGTTTGTATGTGAGCATCGAACTCAAGGAAGAACATTAAAATGCTTTATGTTTCTTTTCTTAATGTTGTTGAACAAATATGAATTCGAACTAACGGCCTTTAGTTGTTTGATGGTTTTCATTTGTTTTTCACTTTCTTCATTCATTCCTTCTTTCTTTCTTTGGGTGTGGAGGGAGTCTTGAGGTTTGATATTAAGATTTTGAAATAGATAAAACATTCTTCAGGAAGCAGGACAAACTTTCAGTTCCCGGATCTTGCACTCTGGAGTTGAAATATTTGACTTTTCTTTTAGAAAGAAAAATATCATGCAAATGTCTTTCTTGTTTAAATTCACGATTACTCCTTGGGTTGAGGCATATGAATATTGTTACGGGATAAAGTGCCAACAGAGAGTTGATGCCATGCTTGTGATTAGAGAATGCTCAGATATTATTTGTTTGCATTCATTATTGATACCAAATTATATGGTTATCATGACCATTTACAAAAGTTTATAATATGTGGAGTTAATTTAATCAACGTTAATTATGATCATCACAAGAATCACCATTAAGTTTATTAACAAATTTTGTCTCTCCTCTCATGTCTCTTTCTTCTTGCCCTTGAACTGAACAAAGAGTTGAAGAATTACTTGGAAATCAAACGAAAGTAATGGAAACAAAGGTGATGGAAGCTGAATCTATGTTTCAGGGGATGCAGCTGAAGCAAGGTCAGAAGATGAATGAGCTTCAAGAGACGTGCCAACAGTATGTTTTGATGCATGTTTTGATGCAGTAGCTTCAATCTTAACCTCGGTCTCCTATTGCACATGGTACGAGAATAAGTAAATATTCGATGACAATTCCGATTGTTAATCCAAAGATGCATCACTATATGATCCCTACGCATTATATTAAAAGCAAAATTTCCTTCTTTCGATGGTTCAAGCAATCAATAACATCTAATGATCAGATTACTATCATCCATATCCTGAAGCAGTTGTTTTTACAAGAACGCGTACTGAATAGATTAACTGAAGTCGTTGATAATCAGATATACTTTGCCACCATTTTTGCAAAGTACCAGTGAGCCCAAAAACAAAATTTTTTGGTTGATTCCTCCCTGAGGTGAAAGTGTGAGTAGTTGTACACTCAGAGGGTGAATACATTGTTGCTATTGCCTCTATTTACACTTATCCAATAGATTACCAACCACTAAGCCTTTCACCTTCAAACTCCTTACTACTCAATTGTCTCTGTGTTAATGGTAACTTTGGTGTTGGGGTGGTTTTGAAGTAACGTAAGAGCTGAAATGGGGTGGTTTAAAGGCTTAGTGGTTGGTAATCATATCTTCAGCAGTTGGATTGATATTCTAATGAGAGAGAAATGGAAAAGATTAGTAGATAGCTTATCAAAATAATTTGGTGTCATAAAAAGAATTAAGTGAAGAGATGGGAAGTAAAAAATTTTAGTTACCAACCAACAACAAACAGTTCATCTACCTATCAAAGTTGGACCACTGCCATCCTATTTTCAACTACCATTCTCCACACCGCCCATTCTTCGCGAAGACCACTTTCTTTTTCTCGGGAATCTTTCCAACGACTATTAATACCTCTCTTATTGTTTAGTTTCACACACACACACACACAAAAGAAACCAATACAACAGAGCGTATATATTTTCACACTTTATTTCAACCTCTGATGGCTAACTTGAATGATTCCTCTACTGATAATGTTTCTGTTGATTCTAGAGGTATTTCATTTGGCTCCTCAGCTCCCTCTATTTATCGGATTGAATTCTTTTATCTGTCACTTTCTTACGCTTATCTTCATTCTAAGTATAGGAGTACTTTCTCCAGTAGCTTTAATTTTCTCTACAGTCTAATATTATAGTATGATCTTTTCCTTTTTTTACATAAATGCAAATGCAAGCAATGGAATCTATCGACTATCGCGGAATAACTTATGGAGGAGACTCGTAGTGATGTTTGTTGTTGGAAAGGAACAACCGGTCATCTCACTTATGGTGGATTATAGGTAGACGAGAGTGATGAATTGGAAATCTTTGTCTGCCAATGACAAGGCAACACGTATGGAGAAAAACAGAAGGCTATCATCTTGACATATTTTAAAGCACACGAAACCAAACTCATCTACTGTCTACTTCTGGTGTTTGCAACTTACTGTGCTTCACCTTCACCTTCACCTTCACCTTCACCGATTTCTTTTTCAATTGATTCTTTCACTCCCATGGCCACCCAGCAGTGGAAACACCATGTCTTTATCAGCTTCAGAGGTGAAGACACTCGTCATAACTTCGTCTGTCATCTTTACGATGCTCTTTGTCGTAAAGGCCTCAACACTTTTGTGGACAATCAACTTCGAAGAGGGGAGGAAATCAACACTGCGCTTCTTCAAGCTATACACGAATCGAAAGTTGCTATCATTATTTTCTCTCGAAAATATGCGTCTTCCAGCTGGTGTTTGGATGAACTTTTGAAGATCATTGAATGCCACGAGACCCAAAATCAGATTGTTATACCTGTGTTCTATCGTGTTAATCCATCTGACGTCCGGAAACAAACTGGGAGTTTTAAAAAATCATTTGAAAAGCACAGTAAGAACCCCAGGAACAATAAAAAGATCCAGGAGTGGAAGGATGCGTTAACCAAAGCAGCCAACATATCTGGGTGGGGTTCCGATGCCATCAGGTAACGGTCTGTGTTTTTATCCTCGTATGGAACAAGGATGACGATTTTCTGATTCTTTCAGTATAAATTTTCAATTTTTCAGGGAAGATAATAAACTGATTGATCAAATTGTCAGAGACGTTCTAGACAAATTGAAACATCTCTATCCCTGCAGTTTAGAGGACTTCGTGGGCTTGGATTCAAAGATTAGTCAAGTGAAAAAATTACTAGCTACTGGATCATCAGATGTTCGCGTTTTAGGAGTTTGGGGTATGGGTGGTATCGGCAAAACGGCTATTGCTGAAACGATTTTTGATAAGGTTTCAAGTCAATTTGAAGGCCGTTGTTTTGTTAGAAATGTTAGAGAAATATCGGAGAAGGGAGGAATACAGAAATTGTTAGAGCAACTTTTTTCGGAACTATTGGAAGAAAGAGACGTAAAAATTTATACGACGATCGTCGGTCCTGGACTCTTTTTTGTGGAAAGGTTGAAAAGCAAAATGGTGTTCGTTGTTTTTGATGATGTTAGTGATCAATCACAGTTGGAGACTTTAAGTGGAAATCAATGTTGGTTCGGTGCAGGAAGTAATATCATCATAACGAGTAGAGATAAACAAGTATTCAAAGGAATCACCGACAATATATACGAAGTTAAAGCATTATCTTACACTAAATCTCATGAACTTTTCGTGAGGAATGCCTTTAAGGAAAAGCAACCTTCGCAAGATCACATCCCGTTGATAGATTCGTTTGTTAATTATGCCAGAGGTAACCGTTTAGCTATCACAGTTTTGGGCTCCTCTGTTTGTGGAGACAGGGTGGAGCTATGGAAAGACGCATTGACAAAATTATCAAATTGCCCTGACAAGGGCATCCATGATGTGCTGAAAGTTAGTTATGAAGGATTAGATAGAGAAGAGCAGGCTATCTTTCTTCATATAGCATGTTTCTTTAAAGGTGAGAATGTAAATGAGGCAAAAAGAGTATTTAAAAGTTGTAGACTCTCAGTAGATTTCGGAGTAAGCCGTCTTGTTGGCAAGTCTTTGGTGGTTATTTCTAAATATGATGATAAATTAGACATGCATGATCTGTTACAAGAAATGGGTAGAGAAATTGTTCGTGAAGAATCAAAAGATCCTAGACGCCGCAGCAGATTATGGGATGCTGAAGAAATACTTGGTGTGTTTGAAGAAAATGAAGTAAGATTTAAAGCATAAAATTATATAGATAAAATATTATGAATTAATTATTATTATTATATATATATATCATTTATTGTTAATTATATTTCTTTTTGATCATTATTGTTAGGGTACTGAAGCAATTGAAATTGAAAGTATAAGTCTCGACATGTCTCAAATTAGAGACGACATAGTATTAGATCCGAATGTTTTCAAGAGAATGCCCAAGCTAAAATTCTTAAAGGTTTATACTAAGCTAAAATTCTTAAAGGTTTATATTTCTTGTGGCCAACGAAGTAAATTGCATCTTACTAGAGGTCTCCATTTTCTACCTAGTGGGTTAAGATACCTTTACTGGGAACAATACCCACTGGAGTTTTTACCAACTGATTTTGATGCAAAAGAACTTGTTGTGCTTCATCTTCCTGGGAGTAATATTAAGCAGATATTGAAGGTACGTACATATTATCTATATATGCTTAATGGTTTTCTATTTGCAAGAAAGACTGTAATATGGATATACAGTTATCTCCTACTACTTGTGCAGGATGGAGGCAAGCTAAAAATGGTTGCACAATCCCTATTTGAGTCTCCTCTCATATCTTGTGTCACCGATATTGTTCTTGGTAAGTTGCCTTTTGGCATTGGCAAGAAGGTTCCTTCATCTCCTTGCCTATACTTGAGCAAGATTACACGCCTGGACATGGAAGATTGCCAAAATCTGGAGAGTCTTCCAAATAATGTTGATTTGCAATGTCTTGAAATTCTTAATCTCTACGGATGTTCAAATCTGAAGATATTTCCAGAAATTTCAACAAACATAAGAAATTTACAATTGGGAGGTACAGCAATAAAAGAAGTACATTCATCTTCAATTGAAGGCCTCAGTAGGCTGCAAGAGTTGGATATGAGCCACTGTAAAAAGCTTGAAAGTCTTCCAAGTAACATTTGCAAGTTACAAGCTCTTCAGAAACTTTATCTAAGCATATGCACAAGCTTAAAGAAATTTCCGGAGATCTTGGAGCCCATGTACAATCTAAGGGAAGTTGAATTAGGAAGTTCAGGCATAGAAGCGATACCGTCCTCCATAGACAATATGAAAGAGTTGGAATACTTGAATTTGGGTGGATGTCTCAATATTGCCTGTTTTCCTGAAAGCTTTGGTAATCTCGTGAGAAGAATTGGTGACTTTAAGTTCAGCATTGCGTGTAAACACAGCCTTTGGGCATTTGAGGATTTAGAATGGCTCTTTTTGAGGATCGATCTTAGATTTCGGTCTGGTCAAAATTACTTTGATGCAATAGTAACTATAGATAAAAGGCACTACATGGAGGTTGAGATGACATCACAGGTTTCTCACTGCGTATCTTATTTGATTGACTTACCATCTCGTCTGTGCATAAGATTTTTTTCTCCGTATTTTATTCTGGATCTATCGCAATGTAGTATAAGGGAATTACCAAAGGACCTTGGTTCTTTATACTATTTGAGGGAGCTTGACTTGCGTGGAAATAAGTTTGAGGAGATCCCTGCCAGTATTAAACAACTTTCTCTGTTGGAATGTCTCCAATTAGTTGATTGTCCAAAGCTTCGATCCCTACCACAACTTCCCAGCAGTCTATGTCGATTATTTGCTGGTCGTTGCGAATCTCTCAAGACGTTGTTGGCATTCAAACAACCAATCTTTAATCGCGGCAAGATTAGGTTCGACTTCAACGCCTGCTCGAAATTGGACGAAAAGGAATGTGAGGCTATAGCGTATATGCTGTTGAGAAATGGGCCAAAGGTATGCAATATTTCTCTTTGAATAGTTACACATTTTTTCTTCTAAATAATAATGT
>JANZLC010000005.1:6522671-6534311 GCA_026413385.1 Erythroxylum gracilipes | reverse complement strand
AATTGGAATTTTAATTATGAGCCCTAAGAAGATTAATTGATTGACGAAAATTCGATGAATCTTACAAGAGTTAGTCTAAGGACTTTAATCATGCATAAGTATGAAGGTTTCAGATTAGTATGAGAATGGTCTTAAGATGAAAAAAAATTTATCGGGATTTTCAAATTAGTCAAGGTTTCCAACGCGGTATCGGGTTTCAGTTTGGATTTTTGGATTAAGTAGTTGGGTTCCGGAAACGGGATCTAACATGAATCAACATTAGGCTTGCACTTCTTATTAAGTCTTTTAAACTTTTTCTTTACCTCCACTTAAATCTCTTGTGCCTCTTTCACTAACTTTACAACACTAGGAGAAATGTTAGAAGATTAAGGTAATTTAACAAGACAAAAAGCATGATTGAGTACTTTAGAGTAAACCATAAAAATGACGATCAACCAATGACATTATATACTACATTGTTGTAGGAAAATTCAACTTGTGTAATCAAGAAATCTTAATTTTTTGATTTGTCACGACATATGCTTCTTACAAATGATCCAAATTCCTATTCACCACCATTGTCTAACCATCGACTTGTAGGTGTGTAATACTACTATACTTAAGAGATAAATCAAATAACCCTCGATAAGGTCCTCTAAAAGTGACTTAAAAACTTAGTGTCATGATCAAAAGGAAAGGATTTAGGAACATCATGAAGTAGCACCACTTCTCTAAAGAATAGCTTGGCAACCGCTGTAGCATTTGCCGTTTTCTTTCAAGGGATAAAATGTAATATTTTAGAAAACCTGTCCACAACCATAAAGATAGAATTCGTACCTCTTTGTGTTCTTAGAAGTCCCAATATGAAATCCCTAGATAGATCCTCCTAAATAACATTAGGAACTAACAATGGTATCTATAAACCAATATTTGAAACATGTCCCTTATAAGCTTGGCAAACTTGGCACCTTTCGATAATAGAAGCAATGTCTCTCCTCATCTTTGGACGATAGTATCTCTTTCTCACCTCTTCAAAAGTCTTGTCTCTATCAAGGTGACTAGCTAAGCCTCCTTAATCCAATTCTCTAATTACCTTCTCCCTGAGTGAAGTTCTTAGAAGATAAAGTTGATTTCCTTTCATTAAAAAACCATAATGTACACGAAAATCATTATAAGACTTTTTCACAAAATACTAGTCCCATATCTCTCTAAAATCTCCATCACTCTCATATTACTCCTTTAAATACTTATGACCATTAACCTCCATACTCAAGGTCTTCACTATAGCCACCCTTCTACTTAATGCATTAATAACCACATCATTCTTTCTTTTTTTGTGCATCCATTTGTATGGGAACTTGTCAATAAAAGATGACCATTTAGCATGCATCTTCATTCTCAATTGATTTTGATTTCTTTTAAGACACTAAATGCACTGCATAAGTGATCTAAGTGCTCTTTTTTTACTTACTATAGATAAGTATATCATCAAATTACACAATTACAAACTTACCTAAAAGAGGCTTAATCATTTGATTCAACCTCATAAAAGTGCTAGGAGCATTGGTTAACCCAAAAGGCATCAATAACCATTGACATTACCCATCTCTAGTCTTAAACGTAGTTTTCCACTTTACCCAAGCCAAATTGGAATTTAATGGTAATCACTCTTGAGATCAATCTTAGAAAAGATCACTTCCCCACTTAATTGAAATAACATATAACATATCATCTAACCTTGTAATAAAAAATTTATACCCAATTGTAATCTTACTAATGGCTTGATTATTCACACATATCGTTTAAATACCATCTTTCTTAGGTGTAAGTAAAGAAGGAACTGCCACATAGGCTCATACTCTCTCTAATAATCAACTCATTTACTTTTTCCCTCAAGATCTCATTCTCTTCTAGACTTATATGGTAGTGAGGTAAATTAGGTAAACTACCCTTAGGAACCAAATCAATGTGGTGTTCGACATTTAGGTAATCCATTAGGTAGGTCATTAGGTAATTCTTCTAAAATTTGTTGCACTTTTAAGGAATCTCATCTTTTCTCTTTTGAACCACTTTTTCCCCTTTCGCTATTAACAAATGTACCTTCCTCGTTTTTTCATCTCACTTATAATACTTCCCCTACTATTTTCTAATTCTAACAATAGCTTCTTTATCCCATTAGGTTTCACCACTCTCTTTTCACCTATGGGTACTAACTTATACTTCACACCATTATTCACAAATCAATAAATATTCTCCCTTCCCGAGTAATATATACCAACATCATATTGCCATAATCTACCTAAAAAAATTAACATACATCCATATCAATAACATTATATTAATGTTCATTTAAGTATTCACCAATAGAGAGTGGCACCTTACACCTTTCCATGATTCGGATATCGCAAACAACAGTAATCCATACGATACTGTAGGGTTCAAAATGAGGCTTGATTGGTAACTTGCTTTTTGATCATCGATTTATTAATGATAGTCTCTTGGCTACCGCCATTAATGATAACTCACAAAGATTTCTTTATACCATGCCTCTAGTGTGAAACAATTAGTCTCATTGTACTCTTTATGCCCTATTTTAGAAATCACTAATCTCCTAATAACTCCAACAAAGCCATCTTCTTCTCCCTCGGGGTATTCACAATCTCCCCCATTCGGTCTATGATAACCTCCTCTTAGGTTGGTTTCCTCATCATCGTTGGAACCATCAGTTCTCATAAAAGATGTTAGAATTTGAGGTTACGAAGGGTAACTTCCCTATCAGTTATTTCCCTAGATCTTTGGTTATTGTCACCTTGAATTAATATCTACAGTTGTCCCATAATTGTAGCCAACTGCTATTCAATATTGTGAATAGGTGTCTTATGTTCTTTGATTATCCTCCGAACATCGAGTAATCCTTGAATTTCGACATTAAGATTATTTGCCATTTTTAGAAAGAACTAGCTTTGTAAGATTCAAAGCTTTGATACCACCTGACGTAGTGAAAAAAGATACAAAAACAAAATTCCAATCGAAGAATTGTAGAATAAATTTCTCAAAAAGAAAATAAATTTTATTGATAGAAAGTTATGTTAATCTCTCTCAACAGTTATTTCAATAGTTTTACACGTACGCTAATCCATCTTAAGATGAATTTATCTTAGGAAGATTTCTAAAAGAAATAGAAAATTATAATTTATCTCAAAAAGACGACAAAATATGAAAGAAATCAAAGAGAATTAAAATAAGAAATTATTCAAAAATCTCGCAGAAAAAGATGTTGAATAAGGTCTAATCACGTGCTAGTCAATATTTCATTATGTCCAATAAAAAAAAATGCAGAGAAGAATGTTGGATATAACATTATGCTAAAAAAGAGAAATGTTGGATAAAGCAAGATCAGGTGCTAATGAATATCTCATTCTTTCTAAAAATTCAAATGCTCATCAAAAACAAACTATGGGAAAAAAGTTAAATTTTCTTCTTATATTCGAACTATTATTCTTGTAGTGGTATAGGATCAAATCAAAATGCTTTTATAACTTCATAGAAACGCAAACATGAATTGGATTTTTGATCATCCAGCTCCTGCAAATAGCCCTCTTCTTGTTTGAAACTGTTCAGGGAGCAAACTGGATATAGCTTACAACTTTTCGAAAATCATGAAGTGAAAGAATGCTCTTACAACTCTGTTCAGTGGAAGTATTAGGAGTAACAAGTAGATGACTGGCACTAAAGAACTCACGGAAGTCAGACCATGAACATGACGCACCTAAATCATCATCTCGCTATAAAGCAGTGAACTTCTCCTATATGATGTTTCTTTCCTGCCTTCAGTTTCCGAGTTATTACCTCTACTTGAGGAGGAACGTTCGTATGTTGCAGATGATCTTCTTGAGGAGATGGTAGGCATTGGAGGCGATGGTGGGAGTCTTACATTCATCACATCCATGCTATTTGAGGATACATTTTCTTCAGTATAGCTTGTGTCGTCTTCTATGGATTCGCAAGACTCTCGTGTGCTGCTAAATGAATCGGATTGTACTGGAGACAACTCACTGATACTCTGTGATTTGTTGTTTTCCATTAGGTACTCCAAGGCATAAACCACCTGCATATAATATTGGACTTTAATTAGGTGCTTTAGAGTTAGCTTTTCACATGCTTTTGAGTTGAAATATTCAAATTGAAACAATGGTCTAGAGGACTTACTTTATCCATGGTTAATCTCTTATGGGGGTCCTTGCTGAGACATTTTTCTGCCACTCTAACCATCCAAAATAGTTGATGCACATCATGAGAGTCCAATATCCTGGGATCAATTAAGCCTGGATAGTTTCTTTCCTTCAATAGCGGCCTTGCCTGCGACAGAAGATATTTCAGGAATTCCACTAATGCCTGAAAGCAAACAGAAATTTTATGTTCAAGTGCCATGCACTTGCTGAAGATTCTCAATGTTTCGAGGTGGCAACGGACTAGTCAGTCACTACTCACTAGGAATATGCCCTCTTCAGGGTTGACACTCCTCTTTGATGTTGATTAATCGTTTACTCAATATTCTCAACGTTTCAGGACAATACATGCAAAAACCGTATGAAGGCCAAAGCCAGAAGTGACAGACTTGTGTGCAGTGAAATTTATTACGGGAGACTCAATGTCAAAAATAAAATGCAAATTGTATTGAAATCCTCACCCATCCGACAAGACTTTTCCCTTCAAGAGCCTTATCTGTGGTCTTGAATCCAGTGATCAGTTGTAATAACACCACCCCGAAAGCATAAACATCTGATTTGGTTGACACTTTCCCACATTCAGCATACTCTGGTGCCAAGTATCCCAGAGTCCCAACCACTGCTGTCTCCATGGTGTGATCTGCATTTGTCCTTGCAAGGCCAAAATCACCAAGCTGATGAGATAAACATGTTAGATAGTTCTTATGTGGCCAAAAGCTCTGGAAATAGCATAAAGATTAAGAGGTGCTACGTGTTGCCCTATGTTCTAATTTGTAGATGTTATTTGGTTAGATCATGTCTGAAATGGACTGCAGTTACAGTATATAGCAATAGCGGTGATCTGAATTTTGGTGGAATATTTGATCCAACAAGAACAAAAGGGATGGACCAAAGATCACCAAACAGAATGAGTATCTTGGTTTCCAGAATCTCAAAAATTTTCAGATATGAACAGAGTTGGAAGCGAAACTATATGGATCATTACCAAGACGTGGTGATCATGGGTTATAAGGATGTTGTTTGGTCTCATATCTCTGTGGATAATGTTATTGTCGTGTAGATATTTTAGGCCTTTGGCAGTTCCCATGGCTATCTTCATTCTCTTTTCCCAGCTGAGCGGCCTCCGGCTATGCTCTACATTATTTTAGCAGATAAAACTATATGGTTAGGCTTTTTATCATCAACTTTACAATGTTTTGCAATGATTAGAAAATTATTGGACATGGAAAGTAAATAAATTGATGGCATACTTCTTACGTGATATATGTTGGTCCAATGAACCATAGCAGACAAATTCATAAACAAGCAGCCTCCGACTTCCTTCAGAACATGATCCTAACAACATGAGCAAGTTCTCATGTCTGGCTCTGCTAAGCACATTAACTTCAGACTTGAATTCCTTCTCTCCTTGGAAGCTTGCGTTTTTATGTTGCTTGACAGCAATTTTCATCCCATTCAGCTCTCCCTTGAACACAGAACCAAAACCACCTTCAGATAAGAAGTTCTTTTCTGAAAATCCACCTGTGGCTGCATGGAGCTCTGCATAACTGAAGTCCCTCTTCCATCCAATCCTTGGTCGTCTATTCTTGCATACCGAGCAAATGGATTGTTGGAATACTTCATCATCATTTGGGCTCTCCCCCCTGCAATCATCATTGTTCAAAGATAGTTTTTGTTGTTCACCTGGGGATGTTTCTTTTTGACCCTTCTGTTCAAATCCAGTACGAGATATATGGGTTTGTGCTTCCTGTGTTTCTTTTATAGTATGTGTAGTACTTCCATCGTGTTGTGGACCTGAAGTGGAAGCAGCTGTCATCACTGTCTGATCATTTGATTTTGCATTACTATCCCGGGTGATTTCTTTACCACGGTCAACTTGTTTTTCGTTGCCTGAACTGCTTGGAGTTACGGGTTCTGCATCAGTAATACCTTAGCTTCATCAGCTTGCCATTTGTTGACATGTGCAGTTATTTTGGAAGTCAAAGAATGACTACGGCTATTTAACAATAAACAGAAGTGATGCTGCCGTTTGTGCCTTGTGTTTGCATGTCACCCATTAGCCAGAGTAAATCAAAGCATCTAGTATGAATTAGATGTAAATGTCTCTGACATAAAACTGAGGCATTGTCACATGATGCATAATATTATAAAAGGTCACTGGTATGCATGATTCCATAAGTCCAGAGAATTTAGGACACTTAAAATTGAACTTTCTGCACAGGTAGAAATGAATGATCTCATTTCTGAAAAGTCTCCTTTGGACTGCCAAGACAACTTCTTTTCTGGAAATTCTTTTCATTTCTTCTCCATTCTTTTGGTACATTAGAAAGCATTCTCACAATAATCTAACCCTTTGGCTCTACTAGAATTTGAAACTTGATAACTGAGGAAGTACTCTTTCTACCATTAGGACATTGCATATTAGCTGGTATGTAATAGACCTTATATTAGCCCTTGATTAATGCTGCCATGAAAAGATTAGTAACTTGTAGTTTGTCTTATCCTGAGTATGCTGTTTGAATTCAATGCATGACATTTATTTTAAATGATATAACAGCAGTTTAAGGGCTTACTGTGGGGAAAGATTCCATCCATGCTTCCTGGTATCATCTCGTCATATCTTACTTTCCCGCGGAGTCTGCCACTAGAATTTCCTTCCGTGGAAGTACTTCCTTCTGTGGAAGTACTTCGATTGTCTATTTCTTTTGGTCCTCGCAGTTGTTCAATAGTGCTGTCACGCTTCATCCTAGATATACCACATGATAGCCTTTCCATGAAGTACTTCTTGTCTTTCTTCATTTGCCTGCAGCAAAATTCATGGATGTAAGCAAGAACCAAACAACTCTACTCTAGATATAATGGTAACTGTTTGCAAAATTTTGCATCATGAGCAGGGATAAAGCTGCACATTGGATTTCTCCTTCTGAATTTATCTCTTCTTTGTTGCCTCTCAGCTTGTTAGTGCCAGAATGAGTTAATGATTACTATTAGAATACATTGATCTGATACCATAACTTTATCAATGTTTCTAACACACTACAACAACTTCAATCAGAACCTGTATTGCTATTAGTTCTGTTAATACACAGAATATTAAATTTTTACTAAAATTTTCTCCAATTTTTTAATGCAGAAATATATAACTACAGCATAAACTTGTCTAACATATGAGGCACAGAAACAGATCATAACTTATGGTTGAAATTCACTCTAAACGATCAAGAATTGAAATATAAACCAACCTGTCAAGTATTACCCAAGTAGCCTTCAAATTTTTTATAGCTTTTAGAGCAACCCCCTTTGCACTAGCCCCTGCATGCACCTTTATATGGAACTCAATCTGAGGAATTCAAACATGAAAGTGATTTCATCAACCATGTGACTAAAACAGATGATAAATTCCATAGTAAGTAACAACTCAAAAGTTGTAACCCATCAAACTCCCTAATAACTAAAGCGACTTCTTCCTTTCGAGGAACCCAAAAGTAAACCTGTTTACAGTTAAGTTATATAGGTGGCCTAGTTCCTCAACTATGGTGATTTTATGTCTAGAATGCTTATCTTGGTCATCTAGCCAAGTTAATGGAACTTGTTCATATATGTGTTTAAGAACCTGATTGTGACAAATTAAGATCTAAATGGACATATTTCTGTTCTGAAAATGACACCCTTATAGAACAGCATGAAGTTTGGTTTTTCTGACGTAGTGTCATAATTATTTTACTTATCTTCTAATATTTAGGAGCTGTAAGATAATGAATTCTCATGATGCTATTAAGAAAAGTATTTGCACATATATCTGGTCTGAAGTTACTTGCCCTCACCTGCTTTGATTCACACAGCTTTGAAATACTCGTTATCTCAGCATTGTTGGAGTATTCTTTTGTCTTCTTAGCAATTTCTTCTGATATGAATTTCGGGTTTACCCCAAATATTGAACTCGCATCCACCTTAACTTTGTATCCCACTGCAAAGATTTTAACCATCAACTAAAATAGCAAAAACAATGAAATATGAAGACAACTCTTTGATGGTTGAATGTATACTTTTCGATCTGTTATGGTTTTAGCTAGTTAACATTAAATAATTTTGAACCAGTCGATCAAGTCTACATTATCATTTCATATTATACACACGAACATAAAAGAAAAAAGAGAAAGCAACTTCTTGTGCAGGTTTTGGCCTGTGATGTGAGATAACGTACTAGGGTTATTAACCTGGTGAAGAATTCCAACGAGAGTGAGAACATCTCTAGGCTTAAGTGAAAAACCTCCAATTATCCATTTGATGGCGCTGGGACAAACATCCCTTGATGAGTCTTGGATCACCACTACTCTTTGTGCTTCTGTGGACATGATATGCTAATTGGGAATATGTCACTCTGGATTTTCACTGTGGCTGTTCTTCCTAAAAGAGCATATCAGATTATGATATGCCAAGTTTTGACAAAGTGTTCAGAAAACCGCCTTAGCTCTCAATATAGTAAGGCCAAAGCTAGGACCGTGCCACTAATAGAATAGTATCGTTCCACAGTAAATCCAGCTATGTGATCAGATGAGAGGAAGCATGTGAAATTGTATCTGTTTGATGGGATATGTTATCACGTTTACTTGGAGATGTTCATACAGTAGATGAACTGAAGAAAATCCTAGAAACAAATTGTACTGCTATTGATGTTGAACCTGTAAAAGAAAGTTATATGATGATATAGTCGGAAAGGAATGATGGGTATGAATCCAAGAAAGCAACTTCACGATGTTAATTTAGAGTGCATATTCCAACATTTGTAGATGCAGCTGGCAATTTTCGTCATTGCACCAGAAAATTTATATTGGATTTTGCCTTGAGTTGTCAATACCTATGCGCTAGTTTAGTCTGTCTGTACCCAACTGTTACCTGAAGATACGAGAAGTCTGAGACGATAATAACAAAGTTGACTAGTCCAAGAAGTTTTTCATTGTGGCCATCGATTCCTTAATACAAAGAGAACAGGGACGTTCCCACAGCTATTGACAGGGAATCTACGCCTTGTGTTAAGCCGGTTTTGCGGATTTAATTAAAACAATTAAAAAGACCATTAATGAAGCTGTCCTTTTGCTTTGTGTTTCTTCTTTCCCCTAACGGCCGAAACTGATGTTTATATGGTATTGTTCAAAACATCGTTTGTCCGAGTGTTCTATACTGCATTCGTCATGAGCATCTTCTTAGAACCCATTTCCTGTCCTTTATTAGATCATGACTTGTGCTTCCGAAAGGTTTTGCGCTTAACACTCTTCATGAAGACATGCAGTGGTGAATAAATATTCGTATGGTCAACTTCACTTCTTTTTCTTTTTTTTGGTTTACTTTGTTCTATTGAGAACTTAACATCATAATTCACATAAGAAGTTCAAAACCAAAAGTTCGGTTGGTAAAACCTATTGGCAGACGTTCTTTCTTTCCTTTCATAGGCCTAATTCTGTCTGTGTTATGAAATATCTATATAGAATCATAACTCTAAATGCTGAAATTATATATATTGAACTTGAGACATATATGTTTTGATTTTTTTTTTCTTGAGTTTGGAGATTCTTAGAAGACCAAGAATGCTCAAAAATCTCCTCAAACTATGGTATCCAAGATCCATTATCCTTGGTATTGTTGTTTTCGTGTATGCAACTTGATGCCATATTTGTCTTCAACTTCTGAAACAAATGTCAATTGAAGTCGTTGTCAATGCACTACCTTTGAGATCTTCAATGCCTGACTACGACCTAATTATAAAGAAGTGTGGACTATCCAATCAGAAGATCACTCAATCGAGGTTCACATTAACTAATAAGAGTGCATAAATATTTGGCAACTAAGAAGTTACGGGGCAATACTTAGATTGGTCATGACTATAATTTAGATTGGATTTTTTAAAAGGATTCTACCTATTATCTTCTGATGCATATTAAATAAACTATTAAGTAACTGTTTAATTGAGAGGCTTTAGAGAGTACTTATTTATCAATTAAACGTCCTAAAAAATAATTTAGAGTGTGTTTTCAACGTAATAGTATGTCATACCTTGGCTATGGTGTTGGATATTTCCTATGTAAATAATTTGTGCAATCTATGATAACTTCAAGTATCCATGCAAAGCGCATCATGCAAACCTAATATGTTATTAATGGTGCGCTTCATGAGAAATGGTAGAGAAAGGAAGCTCTTGCTTCTCTCTTGTCAACTGGTGGACTGCATGGTTTTCATCATCCTTTGTCCTAAACTCTTCTTATTCAGCGTACGCTTACAATCCTTTCTTTGTTACTACTCCATCATCTTTATCCCTTCACCTCGGCCTTTCACACTCTGTTCACTTCCTTTATTGTTTTAGTAAAGGTAAGCAAATCATGCAACCATCAAGATTTTTTTACTTTCATTTGGGCAAAATGATCCAAAATTCCACCCTAGTTCCAACCAAAACAGTGGATTCATTTCTTTCATGTCCCCCACCCCTTAACTCATCTCCTCAACCTTCTCCATTAGATCCACAAAGATCCCTAAGTCCTGCCACAAACACCCGACCCCTCAACAACCAAAACATAAATCCATACCCTCCCCCTGTTGGTCAAGCAGTGACTACAGCTCAAAATACTGAACCAGCAACGAAAACATGGTGTCAAGTCTTGAATGACTCTCAAGGATCCAGCTAACTCCAGTTTCTCCCACCAGAAAGCAAAGATGGGCAAAAGGTTGTTGCTCCCTATATACAATTCTTTTAGGATGGAATGGCTAAATGGAAATCTTCCTTGGTCAGAATTTTCGTGGATAAATTTTTTTTCATGAATTGCCTAGGCCTGCAAAATATGGAAAATTTTTGGATTAGTGGATGTCCTCGTTTCAGATGAAGACAACTTCATTTTCAAGTTTGCGTTTGAAGTTGATGCACAAAGAGTTCTGGACTCTGGTTCGAGTCATTTTAAAAACAACCCAATAGAAAGATACCATTATGTATAAATAAACATTTCATTCCTCTTAAATACTGGACCACTGAGGGTTTAAGCCATAAAAATATTTATAATTTCATCGAAAAATCGATAAGAATGGATGAGCTAACTACTACACTCAGGAGAATCAGTTGTGTCCTAACAGAAGCTACACAATCCCTTCCAAATTGTATCCCAATAATGAGACTAAACAATCAAGGACATCTGTATGAAGATGCCATACAAGTTACCTATCAATGGAGACCCAATTCATCACTCAAAGGCCATGGAGACCTACTTGTAAAATGTTCAAAATAAGCAGCTACAGGAAACTAATGAATCTTGGTTCTGCCGGATTCTGGCGGAACTGTACGTTGTCGTTTGGATCCATGAGTTGACTACTTCCTGTATTGACTTCGACGTTGAGACCCCTGCAAAACAAAGAAGGCACGTCGGGGGTTGTGTCCCGATTAGCCCCTCCG
>JANZLC010000005.1:6481689-6499230 GCA_026413385.1 Erythroxylum gracilipes | reverse complement strand
CCGAGAAGTGAGGTTCTGAACACCTTCGAGGAGTACTTGCTCATCCTGTCATTGATGAACTCTTCAGGATTTCCTTGTCGGGCAGCCTTTAGAAACGCCAAATTTTCACCAATGATCGGCCATGTATTAGACCCTGGTGGGACCTGTTTGTGGTTTTAAGACTTTTGTTTATGGAAGCTGAAAATAAAAAGAGCGCAGAATAGTATTAAGAGATAAACAGATGGAATTAATAGATCCATATAATTAATCACACAAACGGAAGTGACAGCGCAAGAACTAATGGAGATTGAACTAACATATTATACATAGCGTGGCTCGTAAGAACAACATATTCTGGGAATTTTCCTGGATCCCATGCAGAAACAAATTTCAGCGGACAAGTTGATATCTCAATCATGTAAATAAATTTAACTTTGAGTTGTCGACAGGTTTTTAGCATCGTTTTTTGCCTCGGTGGATCAATGTACGTAATCAGGCACGTCACTCAAAATACTTGTAATTGACATTCCTCACAAGTATTTGTTAGCAAATTGCATTACAAGAAAACAATACTTTTGTGACGTTTATAAAACATCACATAATGTCTAAAAATATCACAAAAAATTGTTGCGAAATGTGACGTAAGTAAAAGGTTTCTGCAACATTTTATGTAAAACGTCATGAAAAATATCAACATTCTGTGATATTTTTAAAAACATCACTGAAAATTTAGAGAATTTGCGACATTTTTCACATCACAGAATATGAAAGAATTTGCTACATTTTTTTGGAAATATTTCGCGACGTTTTTAAAAACGTCGCGGAATGCCTTCTGTGACACTTTTTTATTATTTGTATTAATTTTTTCCATTTTTTGAAAATCATATTAATTTAATATTTTTAATTTTAATAATTATTTTTTAAAATACAAATTTTAATCTTATCTGCTTAATAACTATTCAATATTATTTATAAATTTTATTTATTTAATAATTCTTCAAATAAGATTAAACAAATAATATTACAAATAGTCGTATTATTTTTTAATTATTATTTTTCCATTTTTAAAAATTATTTTAATTTAACAATATTTATAGTATTTTACAATTAGTGAATTTTTACAAAAAATGTAATAAAATTCATAATTTTATAATATTTTACATCTTAAATTATTACATTTTATAATATTCAAGATTTGCAAGCCAATTATAAATGCAAAATTTGAGAGTTGTCAATTAAGTAAACTTGTAATTAATATTTTTATTTTATAATAATTTAAATATTAAAACTTACAGATCATCCAAAGTAAATTGTTACAAATTATTCTCTACATCCTCCAAACTTATGATCAGACAAAGTCACAGACAAAATGTCTTGCAAATTAAGTAATAAGAAACTCGAACATAGGGAGTGTTCAACCCGTCTGAGCAGAACCACCTTTAGGTGCACTAGGAAGAGTTGGACCTCTCGCAACGACTTTAATGGCTCTTTCTTGTACAGTGACTTCCTGTCACGCTCATCATCACCAGATCCTCAGAGCAATTTCTTACGATCTCATAAAAGCTTTACAATATCAAAATCCAGGTACTAGGAACTGATAAGTGTCAAAGAACTGATAAGTTTCAGGGTTCAACCTCCCAGTGTGCAGGTTGAAGACTCTAAAAGGTTGACCGGTCAGCTTTGCATACTCGATCAGTGCAACATCTTCAGCACCACTGCACATAGAAATAAATTGTTGTGAAATATCCATCTTGTTATAGATTGACTTTTTTCTACCATATATGTTAAACAGCCCAAAATAAAGGTAACATTTTGTGTCGATTCATGCAGTAACTAATCAATCTAACTAAGTCCCTAAATCAACATCATAAGAAATTCATTCCTTCTCAGCAATTATTCGTTGATTAATTCTTTTTCATTCCAATTGAAATGACCTAAAATAATTTATAAGGTGAAATTTGCAAAGAATTTACTTTAACAAGATAAACAAATAGACAACTGTGTCTTCCACTTAACAAAGGAACACACCAATCAATAAAATGACATTTTGACTTCAAAACCTTCAACTCATGCTACTTAATAAACAACAAAAATCCCTTCAGAATATAAATGGAACATCCACAACATCGATCCCACATGCAAGGCATTTATACAAAATATCAGACCAATTAAAATATTCGGGAAAAAGACAATGAATATTTAAACTTGTTTTCTTAAATATCAGACCAATTAAAATATTCGGGAAAAAGACAATGAATATTTAAACTTGTTTTCTTAAATAGTTTTAGACCAAAACAAATCAGTAAGTGAGTCGATCAACTTCAATTAAACTAGCTACAGGGTTTAGCTTATTGATCCATCAAGAGATGGATTGAGAGTCGAGAGAATTAAAGGTTGCTTGTGCTTTGTATCAGTTTTCTCTTAGCTTCTGTGAATTAAGAAGCAGATTAAATAAAGGCCAAACAAGAGATCGAATAATATCTATGGAGAAGAAATCACCAAAGCACTTTGAAACAAAGAAAAGCAATAAAATGAGTTTTGCATTATACAGCTCAATCAAAATTCAACCTTTGCATTATGAAAATCTTGGAAGACCTAGAGAATACTGTCAAAAGTTCTTGGAATAACGGCTTACCCTGCAACCAAAACATCCAAACTAATATATATATAAATCTTGAAAACCAAACTAATGTACCTATATTCATCCTAATATCATTCATCACCTTCAACCTAAGTATTACAAATTCAATTAAGCAAAATAAACACAATCATGGACACTTTACCATTTCCATTTTACCATTCAACATTGTGGGAAGACCTTCCAAAAATCCCAGCAGCATCTTGCTTTTTCCCATTGATCCAATGAATATATCATTTTGGTCATTTCGAAACCCCATAACTAAGTACTCCCACTAAACACTAACCTCCATATACAGATGAACGACGACATCGGCGTCGGCCTCCTCGCAAAAGCCACGAGCTTTAGTCTTCTTAGGAGCGGAGGAGAAGGAGGATGCTCCACCGGAGATGGCGGACTTGATCTTGGGAGGATGGGTGGCGCGAGGGGAGGCACCGATGTCGTCGTTCATCAAATCATCATCCTCGGGCTCGAAGTCCACTGCCTTAGCGTTGGCCATAATGCTGTTATTCTCTAAAAATCTGATTTCAATTCAAGGGATTTTGAGGATGTGGGCTGAGAAAACAGAGAAACGAGTGTTTTAAATATAACATTTGTTGTAGGAGGGTTTGGCAACGTTTTGTTTAACAAAACGTCACGAATTTTCTTTGTAACGTTTTAATAAAAAAACGTTGCAAAAAGTGTTATAAATTTGTGACGTTTTAACATAACGTCATAAAAAATTTGAACTTTTCATGACGTTTTTTAAGCGTCACAAAAAGTTCTTACAATTTGTGACGTTTTATCAATAAAACGTCGCAGATTGTGTTATTTTCTTGTAGTGTGTGCAAAAACTTCAATATTCACGTGTATGTGCATATCATATAATGCATGAGCATGAAATGTATTTTCTAATCTCTCAATAATCTCTCATATATATAATGTTCTAGGCTCAATGTGGGTAATGGGATATTACACATTGCATGCAATTAGTTCATGGGTATGCACATTTGCAAACTTGATTATATTTCAAATGCCTTCATCCAACTAACAATATAATCAAACATTACACTCAATTCTTCTACTGCTTTTAGGTCTCATTCTATTCAACCCTCTTAGTTTGTGCAATTGACCTATTTGATACAAAAAATTCTAATCTTACAGTCTCCATTATCATATTTCTTTCCTCCTTTTATAGCAACCACAAATCTGTGACAATTTAGTACAAATAAAAAATTATTTTCAAACTTCATTCTCACTCAAGTACTACCTTTATCTCAATATCATCTATCCCACTTTATTGTCTCATTACATCTAAAATACTCTTTTTGCTCTTTAGTTCATTACTCATCTCCAAGACACATCTGCATTAAACTACAAATACCATAATATTATTAAAAAATACTACTATATTATACAAAATACACAACTGGATAATATAATTAATACCATAGTATGTTAAATGGTTGCAAAATATACTGCACACCAAATAGGCAAGTGTTAATATGGAATTCAGCCCTGACACAGACAAACTAGATCTTCTTCCTTGTTTTGTTTTCAAGCTCTTCTTCTCTTCTCACTACACACCAACTTTCACTCTTAATGAAAATCAAGCAAAGTCACGATATTCTATTTTATATTTTACAATAAAAACTTTAAAACTGTGCCACCTATTTCTCATAACAACATTATCATTTCAAACACTCATATGCATCTTTAAAGAAACTTAAATGTACCTTACTCAAACGAGAATACTTTAAACATGAAATAATTGTTTGATATCACAAATAGCATGAAAATGGTTGCTTAATACCACAAATTACATGAAAATGGTTGCTTGATACTATACTGAAGTGCTTGCTTGGTGGATAAGAATAAAACATAGCTGATAACAAATAATAATAACAAGGTATATATATATATATATATAAAGATCTTTACAAACTAGGGTTGTTGATTTAAGATGGGGAACCTCAATTTCAACAGTCAAGCTCAACAACATGATAAATGTAAAAATGGAAATGCAAGGTTTCTATTTACCAATAAGTGGTTATCTTTATATATATATATATATATAGATAAATTGGCATATTTGTTTTTGTTATTCAATTATTTATAAACATGAATATATATGACAAAAACATGTTTTTTTTTCTTTCTTTTTGTGTGGATGATGTGCACGATCGATTTATACAAACCACCTTCCTTACATAAATAGCCTTTCCATATAAACATGCAACTTTTTTCTTTCGCAAATTCCCATTTTTATTCATCCTTTATCTCCGAAAATCCTCCCGGAAAGCGAAAGGAAAGTATGTAACAATTATTGCATGAAAACTAAGCCAATAAAAAATCGCAGTTGCTGACGTATCTGGAATTGAAGAAACACATTAAACTCCCAATTAACAAGCCATGTTCCGCATAAGCACTTGTCTTTTTCATATTCTGAACGCAATATTAATGATCTTAGGGTTCATTGCCATATGTTATTCGTTGTTTCTCCATCTTCTTGGAACCTCTGACTGCCAAAATGCCCTTAAAAACCCTTTATTGATAATGGGTGTGTTTCTCTTTGTGGTAGCTTTGGTAGGGTTCCTAGGGACGTGTTGTAAGGTTACGCTGGTGTTGTGGTTTTATTCCCTTGTGATGTTCATTTTTGTTCTTGGTCTCATAGCGTTCATGGTTTTTGCTTTCGTGGTTACCCATAAGGGTGCCGGTGAGACGTTGGCTGGGATAGGTTATAAAGAGCACAGACTCGGGGATTATTCCGATTGGCTGCAAAACCATTTCGTATATGGGAAGCATTGGTTTGAGATTAGGAGTTGTTTGATTAATGCCGAGGTCTGCAAAAGTCTTGGAGATGGTTTTGATCAAAATGTTGCCCAGTTTTATCAGAAGAAATTGTCTTCTCTCCAGGTTTGCCATTTTCTCTGTCATTTGTCATTTTCCTGCGAGATCTATCGTCCATTAAGATACTTACGACTTATATTATTACTACGATGATTGACCTTGTTGTCTTCTTCATATCATGATCAATGATGCCCTGCATTTATCTAGAATAACGTTAGCTGACATGAACCAATTATCTGCCATGAATATAACCCATCAACTTTTCCTAAATTCTGCAATGCATTGTGAAACTGTGGTTTTTATACATTCATTTCCTATCTGAGCAACTCCTTAATTTTGTTTTGCTCAATGGATTGTTTCTTCCTACAAATGTAATCTGATAAGTTTCATTTTCTCAGAATTATATTTAGACATATACGTTAAATCCAGCAAAACAACATATTCCAAAATTGCTATATTTTCGTATGTAATTTCAGTCTGGTTGCTGCAAGCCACCAACGTACTGTGGATTGGAATACAAGAACGCAACGTTTTGGTTGATGCCCCCAGCAGGTCCAGCAGTAACAGACCCAGATTGCACCACCTGGAAAAATGAACAGAACATTTTATGCTACGACTGCAATTCATGCAAGGCTGGGATTTTGGACAACATCAGGAAAGAGTGGAGAGCTCTGGCCATTGCCAATGCTTGCATTACAGCTTTCGTCATTATCGTTTACTCCATTAGTTGCTGCACTAGGAGAAACATTAAGTACAATGCTCACAAGTACTATTACAAAAGCCAGTACATACCTAATTAACATCATCTTCCATATCCCCATTCTAATGTTATAACTGTTATACTTCCAAATGCATCCCATGCTGGATAATTATCTTGAGTGGATTCTTTTCTTTACTTAGGTATGTTGTTAGCTAGGCTTCAACATCAAACCCTTTTGTGTTCTAACTAAAACATGTTCAAAGCTGTCACATTGGAACCACTAGTCCTTTTGCTTTGGTGAAGATGAAGATGAAGATGGGGTGAAGTCTCCCAATGTGTAAATTACAGGAGTTTGGAGAAATAAAATTATAAGATATAAATTAAATTAGTCTCTTTCACTTTTTATACTAGCCAACATTTCATTGATTGCTAACTTCCCAATGTCTAATTGATCTTAACTAAGTAAAAATTTGACTTTAGATGTTACTACTTACTCACTACAAAGATTGTTGTTGAACACAATTTTTCTGGTTTTTATCAATATTTTAAAACCGGACCGAATATTAAACGGGTAAAACAAAAGGTTTAAGAATTAAAAGGTTTAATCGATATTAAACTATCATAAAATCGGCTAAAGATTAAATAAAATTAAAGAATTTAAAATATGATTCAAAGACATTATTTTTACCTGTCATGAAATTTGAAGTTTAATTAAAAAAGATATTATTAAATGAAAATTAATTAGTTTATATTAGTTTATAAGAACTTATTAATTTAAAAAATTAATAAATTGATTAGTTTTTAACAACAAAAATTATTAACCAAAAAGTTAAAAAACCGAACTAAATATTTAGAAGTTTCGAATTTTTTATGATACGAAAAAATAAAATTAGGAGAAATCAAGTCCTCTTTTGACTTGGTTTCTTTTTTAAACCGTGTAAAGATAAGTTATGCATGAGATAATGATAATATGAAGAGTAATTTAAATTTAAAATATAATTTTATTTGATAAGAGTTGCCAATCCACGTGAAGAGAAGTTGAGATTAGAGCAAACTGCAACAAAAGCAAAGACATCCTCCAGAGCTTCTGCCCACCAACGTAACAACCGACCGGACGAATAACTAACACAACAAACGACATGGTTCGTGCGACGAACACACTCTTGGCAGTCTTCAACTGCGTAACGCTAGTCCTAGGCCTCGCAGCACTTGGCTTGGGGTTTTATTCCTTCCTTGGAGGCAACATAGCTTGTGGGAAAACTGTACAGAACCCGTTAATGATCTCTGGTGCAGCCTTGTTTATGTTATCACTTCTAGGGCTGATTGGTTCCCTTTGTAGGGTTAACTTCTTTTTGGTCTTGTACGTGACTGTGGTATTCCTTTTGATTCTTGGGCTTATAGTTTTCACAATCTTTACCATCTTTGTCACCAATGATAAAGTTGGTAAGGTGATTGAGAAGACAAAGATCACGAATTACTTTGAGGTTTGGTTGAGGAATCATGCAACCAGCGGCAAGATATGGAATGATATCAAGAGTTGCTTGGCTTACTCAAAGGTTTGTACGGATGGTGATATCTACAAGCTTGATTTGTCTTCTATTCAGGTGAATATTTATTAACTCTTATAATTACATTGCTCTTTTTTGTTACCAAGTCTCGGTTGGCTATTTATAAATCTTCCTACTTTCTAAACACAAGCATTGATCATGTATCTATCCCAGTTAGGATGTTGCAACCCACCAAGTTCATGTGGATTCCAGTTGAAGAATCCAACAGTGTGGGTGCCACCTAACTCGAGCTTTTTAGAGAAAGATAGTGACTGCTCAAAATGGAGCAATCAGCTGGAAAAACTATGCTACAACTGCGAGTCATGTAAAGATGGTTTTGTGGGGAACATCAAGAAGTTGTGGAGGGCTTTAGCCATACTCAACGTTTCTGCCACTCTTATTGCTGTCGTCGTCTATACCATTGGCCGCTGTGCCATGAGGAATAAACGATGCTAACTCATCAGGGCCGCAAGCTTTAAACCCGAAACTGAAACTATGTTTGAGGGCTTATTTTACATTAATTGCTGTCAAGACTGATTTTCACGTACTATTTGAGGGCAGTATGTTTAATTCAACTTTTGATTTTAGTTTTCATTCACTTTCAAATTATGTAAAATAAATAAATACCTTTACTTTAAATTTTCATTTACTGTTAACTTCAAATATCAGCCATATTTTTCATAAGAGCCAGCCCAAGAAACAACTGCATTGCACCGGAGAAATTTTTAATGTGGATGGGACACCTAAAAGAAGCAAATGATATAAATAGATAGGAAAAAGAATAACAATGGTTAAGGACTTCAGTTTTGCCAAAAGTGTGATGAACTCAACGAAGAATCCAAGTGGGTTTACTTGAGAAAAGTACATCCAAGAAACATAAAAAGATATGCTACCAATGATGTCATGAGCTCCAGTGTCCATGTTGGGGGTATTATCACCGTTGGAATCATGGGAACGACTACAGAACCACAAATCCATCCAGTTGCCAGAGCTCCAAGGCTGCAAAGCAAATAAGAATCTAATATAAAACCCTCCCATTTCGTTGATAGGGTATAGAGAAATAACACAGAAGACTAGAACACTTGAAAAATGGCAAATCAAACTTACCCAATAATGAAAGCTCTGCCCAAGCTTTTGGTCTTCTCGTTCAGAAAGTAAATACAGGCTGCCAAAGACACTGCCACCTGTACAACAGAGCATGACTTGTTATATGGATAACAACAGGGTGTTGCAATGGCTACAGCTGAATGCACAGACCCCAGTTATCCATGTGGATAATCTAATAACAACTATTATGGGGCACAAGAAAAATGAGGAGCCAACATTGCATGCTAATTACAAGCATTATACTTGCGAAAGAAAAGGGTGGCATTTGAATGAACAGAAAGCCCTCCCAATGCTACTAATATCACACAGCTTAATTAACAAATTACAGTTGTCTACTTAAACTAAGTAGCAAACAACTCAAAGCGCAGTCCTCAAAACACTCCGTTGCACCACTACTTCTGAAAGACCAGCCTCTACTTTGAACTTCTATAACAGAAGCAAATACAATGTATGTCTACAAACAAAAGCATTTACAAACAACCAAATGTTACAATCCAAACAGCATTAGAAGAAGCTTCCCTAAATTAGCTTATTATTTGTAGGAAACTTTTTTTAGAAATTGGCAATTGACAGGGTTCATATTGAAGAAAGTCTAGAGACATTCCATCTCCCATACCGAGACACATATGAATACTTACAACAGGATAAGCAATATTTACAACACAATAAGGTTCTGCGATCTACACCTGCTCTATTTTAACCAAATAATCAGAAAGATCTAATAATGCCCTTGATGGAATCATCCACTGTCATTTTAGCCTCTTGCACTTCTTCTAATGTAGATTTTTCGATACTTCGTCACCACCACATCCATTTTCAAACATTAACCATAACAAAAGAATATCTAAACCAACTGTTGAGAACAGTTTATAAAAATGTCAACTATGTACAAGAAAAACCGATTTATTGGTTTTGAAAGACACAAATAAGGTATGAAAACTGCTATTGCTCTCAAAACCACCCTTGCTCCTCATGCCTTCAACAGAAACTGGTGCCAACTTATCAAGAATTTTACTGTCATATGAAATTTCATTAACTCTTCCCATTACAACCACTCAGCTTTCAATTAGATTTCTGAAACAATTAACCACAATGTCATTCGATTATATTATAGAAACCACATAAGGAACGTGGCCACTCCAGATGACTTATGCATGGTGGATTTCACTTTGATCAAAACTCGTATAACTATAGTTAAGAATCCATACCTACAACTTTAAGTCACTCTGGCTAAGTTTTATGGCAAAATGAAATGGCATTCAACTTCTATCAGTCAATTTACCGATAAGAAATGCCAAAAGAAAGCAGCTGGATTAAATCTCTTGCTCTAGTGTAATGAAAATACATCATTCTTATCTGTGTTGTGTTGCCCAGGTGATTTCTTTAAAGAAAAAATGTTGAACAAGTTGTATTGCTACTCACATATATACATATCAAAGATTCTACAGCCAGTCATTAAAGAACCAACTTTAAATACCAAACATTACGACGAGGACATAGTACATACTTGTCCAAGTATGGCTCACGATTACATCATTGGTTTGCAACAAAAGGCATTTAAAAAATGCAGAAAAAAAAAACTGAGCAAGACTACTATTTATATTCACAAATTAGAAACAATAGCAAATTGGCCATAATCAAGTGCCTGGACCTTGATTCTTTGAAATCTTAGCATCAGACTTATCACTCAACATTCAAGGTCATGTAGCATATTGCTATTCAGAATCAGGTTTGAATTTCATCACAGTTACTGGATGGAAAACCCAAGTGCAGGGTGTGTATTAAAGAGCTACAGCAACTGAATAAGACGGAAAAAAGAAAAAAAATGAGAAGCCATCTCAGTCACATCGCCATAAGATCTATAATCTCACATTTCATTCTCTTCATTCTTTAGATCCCTAAACCAAGTGACAGCTACTGTATAATGTGCTGTAATATAAACTTCACGATTTGTGGATATCTACCAGATGCAAGGCCAGAATTCTAAGTTTTCAGGACAACAATGGCCACCATGCTTCCCACGAACATACTGAACAGTGAAGTAAAAGGGGAAAAAGGTGGTATAATTACTAAGATCGAATCTACAGAACAAACCTGAAAAGCAGGTCCACCTTCAGCAGAATTCATGATACTCCAGCCACCCATGAATGCAAAGAGAAACAACCTTCTGAAGATAATTTCAACTGGAGGAAGTTCCACAAAATTGAGTAAATTCTTAAACCAAGGTGGAGATTCCTCCACCTTTTTCTTTAACCTGGTTTTCAAATTAATTTTTGCTTTCTTTCTTTCCCTAAAACTAGTCATTAGCAATTTCTCAAAGGCAGCTTCTATTGATTCTTCACTTCTCTCATTTCCAGCATACTGTTGCACGAGAAAATTGCGTGCCCCCCAAATTTCTTCCTCTGAAGCATAAGGACTAACCCCAAGACGCTTATAAGGATCCCAAACATTAATTCGGGGAAATTTTGGGACATTACCTACAGAAAAAGGAAACGAAACAAGATGCTAAATTTAACACAATTATCATAGAATTGGAAGAGGTGATGAACAATAGGAATTAATGACAGATAAAACACATTTTAACAGCACATAACATTAGAAAAAATATGTGAATTAGCAATGAACCAACAATTACACCTTCCTTGTCCAATCAATTTTGAGGCGTCAACCCGCAACTTTCTGATATTTCTTTCAGTGATGCAATTGGAAAACAAAATTTAGGGAGAAAGAGTTTATTGATCAATAATATATTGCAATACGACATATTTTTTAATTGCCTTCAATGCTTGCAAACAAATCCTCTAGCTGTGCATATGGCTTATTGCATTAATGTACATTGAGATTACTTGTGGAATTGCAATCCATGAAATACTTGGTAATAAAAGCAACATAATCAAGACGTCACAATTTGCCAGTATAGTATGCCAACAAGGGTAATGGTGTGACTGTCAGCAGTAAAGAGTAATGGAAACTTCCTAAACATACAAGCATTGGCCTTCTAAAGATAAATGGCAATGGCAAGAATGTCGAACGAGAAGTCTCAACTTCAAGTACTCTAGCGCAAGGAAAATATCGACAACAGTGCACAGCTCACACTGAACGCCTAGTCTATTTATCTGAAGTTCCATGCATTTACCATATTATATACACCATTTTAGTCTTGTTTCTTCACAAAATTGCCCATGCACCATGAGAAGAATACTTATAACACTACGTGAGCAAGTATGCTCGCTACATGAGAGTTCAAGAATTTACATATTATTAAAAAATTCTAGTCAAAAGCAAAACTAATAATCACATAATCTTTTTTTTTTTTGGTAATTATAATCACATATCTTTTGTGATGACAGCTTGAGTTTGTCTTTGAATATCTTCAATTACCATCAAATACAAAATGCCTATACACCAAAAGGTTCTATGAAGGATAGTTCTCCTTTTCCCCTTAAATAAGGCCCTCTCTCCATGCAATACCAACATTTTATCAATTATCACAATCCTTCGACTAGTAACATAAAACCCCACCCTTCCCGATAACAAAACAGAAAGCAAACTTCTTTTAATCCATGTAAGCACAAGATATTACCCATATAAGGGAGCAATTTCAGACCTTCTCTTTAAATCGTTCCTTAATCTGAACCAGACAACTAAATGGGCACATCTTAGAAGGAGAGCAAACTAATTTGTTTAAAATGATAATATTCTGGCTTTGAACCCCCCACCTATAAGAAAACGGACCTTGATATTTCAAATGAATTGCTCAAATAATTACATCGTTATCGTAATAAATAAAAAAGAAAAATAAAAACGCCAAACATAGGAATAAAGAAAGTAATACCTTCATAAGGCGCAGTTGCACATTTCACAGTACAAAGGTTTCGTCTTTTGTATCTGCTCGGAATTGGGATGGAAAAAGTTACCTCCTTTTGCGCATTTAACAGAGACTTATCGCTACGCCACAAAAACCCCAAAATTAGTCACAGCAAATGAAGAAGTAACAGAATTCAAGACCCAAAACACAAAATCCGGAAATTAACAAGTCCCAGATAAACCCTAATTCAAAGCAGACAACGGGCAGGCATACAAAACGAGAAAATGGGCAAAACCCAAATCAGAAAGACAGAGAGAAAGATAGAGCTTACAGTTTATGGGTGAGGGCAAGAGAGGAGGAAGTAGTAGGACTGGAGAGGAGGAGGGAAGACATTATATTGACTCAACAATCACCGACTTCCACTTTCGTGAGCAAATCGCTAATTGCTGGTGGGAAGATGATTTTACGATGCCCGCCCCAACCAATCAATCCTTCCACCGTACTGTCAGCTAGGGCGGCTGATAGAAAACAAAGCAGGGACAAGGAGAGGACGGCTCTCTAAATTTTGTTCATGTAGTAGAGGATGAGAAGTTTGCAAATAAGTCCCTGATCTTGTTTCTTATTTGATTTGACCCCTAATATTTTCTCAAATATGAATGAACTTAACCAGTTTTTTCTCTTAAAGCTTACCAGTTTTGGCCCATATTAATTAAAACATTTCTATAGTTTATGATGTTTACATTTTATAATAAAAATTAGAATATAATAAATATTTTACTTATAATTGAAGACACTGATTATAGCTTAAGTTATTATTTAGCATATGCATAATATTTATTATTTATTTCATGTAACGCCCCAAATTAGGGGTTAGAATATTAACGGAAATTATTACCTTTTGGCATGCATTCATGGCATTTTTCGGGTACATTGGTTTAATGAAACTTCGGATTGATTCGGACAATATTAATATATTTTTAGTAATTTTTGGATACGTCAATGATTTTTAAAAATTGTTGGTGACGGATCTTTGCAAACACCAACATGGTTTTCTTAAGGTCCCAACTCTCCAACACTTCTAGATCTTTGGAAGTAGAGACTGGCTATTATCCAGCTTATGTCAAGCATTTCCCATGTATTCAATATAACATTTGGTGGGCTAATCTACATAATAGAGCGGGAGATGCTGAGGGAATATATGTTATGCCTTTTCTTTGTTGAACTGCTTTTCAAACCTAGGATGTTTGATTTCATCCTCTGGTAAACTATATTCTATTCAAGATTGTGCAATAGAGCCGGAGTCTTTTCTAGTGATGCATCATTTTCCCAAAATTTGTTCAAGTGCTTCATTGTACTGATACTCGTGATACTTTGGCGTTAACTTTCAGGCGTGCAAGGCAGTTTACCATATTATCAATGGTTCTTGATAATGTTTTATCTTCCCCCCATCGGAGGTCTCCGTCGTTCCGAAGACCATTTCCACGGGATGAATTGGGTAGCTGGTCAACACTTGTTGAGAGACACCGTTTCCTTTTAACAGCTTTGGCCTTATTGACATTTCTATGCACCATCTATCTCTACTTTGCAGTTACTTTAGGAGCCACAGATTCATGCGCTGGTTTGACAGGAAAAGAGAAGGCATGGTGTCGTGTAGAGCTGGCTAAGGCTGCCACAATCAAGGGGAAACTGAAATTTTTCTAGCAGATGGATTTTAAGTCTTTTGGTTTTTTTTTTTTTTGTTTGTTGTGGGGAGCCTCTGTAGTTCATAGAATTCTAGATTTTTTATTTTTTATTGGTAAAAGAATGCTTGAATTATGTGGTGATTATTTTACATTATATACTGTCCTGAATTTTATCAGTCACATGAAATGATTAATATTGGAACTGAATTTGCTAATATTTAATATTTGTCCTTTGCATGTAATGCTAGGCACAAATAATTAAAAGTCGGTTAACGTATTTAGTGTATAAGACTTTTGCTTTGTGAGAGTTTGAAGAGTCATTCTGTACGTAATTTTTCTTTTGTATTTTTACAAAAAAAACTATTTTTGTAATTTGAATATGTAATTTTATGATTATAAAATAGCAACTTTGTGAGTTATTTTAAGACTTTCCTCCTTAGGTAGAAATAATTGAGTGCTTAAAATGGTAAATCGAATGCTTGGTATAAGAAAGCCTAAAATGTAAAACGGATCTTCATACATGCAGCTGACAAAGCATGCGCAAGTCATAATTAATTTGCATGATTTGCTAAAAACATGTCATCTAAAGTCAAATACTGTGTTTCAGTCGATCTTTTAATGCCCCACCTAATCTCGAGAATATGGTAATCAGCAGACACGGTCCCAAATAGTGCAGAGCCGGAGCTTATTGTAAACCTTTTCTTCTGAAGGAAAAGCTTGACGGTAAACGAATCTGCATTGGACGTCCAATGGAACTATCTTTTACACGAATTAGGATCTTATTAATATTACTCTGTCCTATTTTATTCATTAAATTTTAGCTATTTATTTATATGAGTTTCGTATTTATTTATATCGCAGAAATGAATGGTTAAGATTCAAATAGACAGAATAAGACAGCATAATATTGGACAGAAAATCCAGAATCTTTTTACACCGCCTCAAAAGCAATAGATTAAAGATTAAAGTAACAAAACAAAATGTAACAAATTGAAAGACAAAAAACTTGCCACCCTATAACCTAGAACAGATGCTCTTAATATCTCTGCAAACCTTCCTGGATCAAAATGCTTTCCTCCTTGGCTTCCTCCATTCTTTACATATCCGACTGATAACCAAAAGGGTAACAGATATCGATGCAAGCATAGAAAGACAAGCCAATTTAATCATAAAGATTCATGAAACCAAAACATATTCAGAACGTCAGGCTATATCGCTTGTAAAGTTCTAATTTTTTGCAAGACTTTTGACATTTGAAAGTTGATGAGCTACACCTCATAGCAAGGCAGGTGTTTTATTGATTCAAACTTCCAAATGAATTCTTTATTTTATTGTTAACTTATTACATTGCTTTTTCAACTGCAATACTAGTCACTTTCATCTTTCAGTTCAAATGTTAGTGTGGGAGAAGTACCTCCAGAGTTCATGCACCACAAGAGCCTATTGTAAGCAGCTTTGAAACACTATTTCAGGATCAAGTTGTCCACTGCAGTAACTAGAAGGGAACAGCAGATATTTCCTGCCTTCCTCTCCATTCTTCACCAGGCTTCAGAATAACAGGCTTTTCAACACAAGCAACCTCTACACACAGCATATGTTTGTAATCTTCATACACCTAAATCACGTATTGCTTTTGCTTTTTTATCCCATGGATTCCAAACAACCGAACTCAAAAATACTCATGTAAATAATTACTACTGTATCCAAGTTTTCATCTTTACACATAATCAATCATGTGTAGGCATAAATGAATAAAGCTATAAACATGAAGCGAAGAGGAAGTGACACTAATAACAAGGTCGTGAGCAAACGTACACCTTCAATCCTAATTTTGTAATTTAGTTATACCAAACGTACGCCTTGACAATTTTTTCATACCGAAATAGTGCTGTCACAACTATGGAAGGCTTCATCAAAATCTGCAAACAACTCCTTTTCATAACACACGTGGTTAGTACATCCAATATTAAGGAACCATGAAAGATAGCTTATTGTTTTACTAGTTGCAATAACTATTAAGATAGTATGACCGCAATTGTCATCATCATCATTATCTCATATATGAGAAGCCCTTTAAGCACTGCCTTTGTCTCTACATTCATTTGAGTATAACAATTATATCATTCAACATTAGGTTTCTCTATACTATTTTCCTACTATAATAGAAGCATACTAACAAACTTAAAATATGTAAGTACTATTAATCCCTAATAATAATTGAGATAAATATTATTCTAACTATTTTAATATAAACAAAATATTGAAGAATAGTTAGGATTAACACTAACAATAACTTTTAGTTTTTAATATATCTTTTAACAATATATCTTTTAACTCTTAAAAATATGTAAGTATTATTAATCCCTAATAATAATTGAGATAAATATTATTCTAACTATTTTAATATAAGCAAAATATTGAAGAATAGTTAGGATTAACATTAACAATAACTTTTAGTTTTTAATATATCTTTTAACAAAATATTGAAGAATAGTTAGGATTAACATTAACAATAACTATTTTCATTTTGAAGTTTGTAGTTTGACATATTATCAATATATCTTTTAACTCTTAAAAATTATCAATAACTTTTTATAGTTTTTAAAAACGACGTCAGTTGTCAAGTTTTGAGTCAAATGGTTGAATCCTTTCTCTTCATATTCATTCTCTTAAATAGAATTTCTGTACAGCCTATTTTGTGCATTAATTTCTAATATACAACCAATTAGCCTTGCATATAGCTACTGAATTAATTACTAATATTCTATCCTAAGCATGTATATGTGCAGAAATTAAGTCTATATACATAGCTAATTTTATAACAGATAAGTAAACATTGGGCATGGGTTCTACCATAACCTTTATCACTGATATCCCCCCTCAAATTGATGCTGGGTGATCAACAAGTATCAATTTGTCAACAAGGAAGTTATGTCGATGTTTGAAAAGAGCCTTAATAAACACATTAGCATTATAGAGATTAGTGGTAATATGTGCAAGAGAAATGACATGAGCATCATATGCTCCATGAAAAAAATGAGAGTCCACTTCAGTATGTTTGGTACGTTCATGAAATACTGGATTAGCTACAATTTGAATAGAACTAGTGTTTAATATGGATATATCTCCAATGGGTTCTGCCGCAAGCCCATCAGCTCAAGTCCAACCTAAATAAAGATTAGAGCAATAAAGATTAGAGCATAAGTTTAAAATACAAATAGATCATTATCTGATATACATAGGAGATTAGA
>JANZLC010000005.1:6466571-6481589 GCA_026413385.1 Erythroxylum gracilipes | reverse complement strand
TTGTCCTTCTCCTTAAAAGACAGATGGTATGCTATTTGTTTGTATGGGTTTTTATGTTTCAATCTGTCTTGTTGTATTCTTTCTTTGTGTTATGTATCCTAAGCAGAGGAAATGATCTTCTCCATGTCTCTTTTAATCAAACTACTCTGACCTTTCGTTGCATGTTTAGTTTGGGATGTTTGTCCATCTGGATAGTTTTTTTCTGTTAAAAGTAACGGCTTCTTTTATTGGAACATTTTGTCTTATGCATTTAGGAGGGAGCTTCACGAAGAGCTCGGCATTCTCCTCCCAAAGGATGCTTTTGAGTTGCTTTTTGTATTCCTTCAAGAGTGGTTAGTAAATCAGAATATCCCTTTTCTTATGCCGCTTTTGATTACTTCTTTATATTTCTTTTGTTTTCTTAAATGATGGAATTAATCATCTTGTTTAATTAATTCTTCATATTCTTCTTTCCTCCCTTCAATTATGAGAACCCCACAATGTGGCATTCTCTTTTTGAGCTCCAAGGTCATGGCTGGAGTGATTTTGTTTCTACGGTGCAACTTTTATTGGCAAATTAGTTTGCAAATCTAGAAGCATCCTTGCAGTTTTGGATGAAATAGTTTAAACTTACTGTAGGGCGTTTTCATATCTTTGACTATTCTTAGCAAGAGTTCGTATAGGAAACCATGGAAACATGAGAAATGCAAGCAGAGGGCTTTAAGAGACCAGTAAAGTCAAATTCATGAATGATAATGCCACCGAATTCCTTATGTAGGTGCTTAGGCTATATTATGTTCTAATGTTGTTTTCTCCTGTTCATCAAACAATTCCTTTTTCATTTCTTTATCCTCAATTAATTGATGATCTTTGCAACTGAATGCAGTGCCACAAATGATGGAAAATTTATCAACAATGAATATAATGATGTGTATCTTGTAACAACTCTAGATCCAATTCCTTTGGAAGCATTCAGTCTTCAGGTAAGGATGCTGGTGCTTGTTAACAATTGAATTTTTTGTTTGTTCATGGAAATAGAAGCTCCATCTTTTCTGCATATAATGTTAATATCACCAATCAGAGGGCAAGAAGCTAAACTACATCTTGCTTTCATTTTGGAACAGGAATCAGAAGTATCTGCTGTTAAATACATCTCATACGAGGAATATAAAAGCTTACTATCCAAAGAAGATCCTCATTACGTCCCTTATGACGTCCATGATCAATATGGACAACTCTTCAACATAATTGAGAAAAGGTACGTTAGATAGTAATAAAGTTGTAAAATTCAAATATATCACTTTAAAATGTAGTCTATTATAGATAATTCGTCATGGAATAATGAATGCAAGGTTCCCAGCATGCCTCTTGAGTTGAGATTAAGTCAGTAAGGGAAGAAATTTGATGTGGATATTAGGTTTATTGTTACCTATATCCTTAAGATACAGCTAAATTGCTGGTAAATGCATCTTTGCTCTTCCATATGGAGGTTTCACAGGGCTAGAGCTATTCTCCATTTGCTTGTTCTTCAGCGCAAGAGAAAAATCTAAGGAAGGCATTTCTTTGACACCTTCATACTAATCTTCCATAGCAGAAAATGTTTGTGACATGAATAAAATCATTTAATTGATATGGAATTTTGAGTATTTTGAAATTTAGCTAATTATGCCATTGATAATATCAAATTTGTTAAAGGTACAATGGAAACCCTGTAGCACGCAGTTTGACTCTGCAAAAGCAACTTAGTCGATATACTCCTGTTTCTCTAACTGGAGAGGTTGTCAACTTTCTCTTCTCATTTATATTAATCAGTATTGTTATTCACAATTTTTCCCCCTTTTATTTATCTTTGTGTTGTGGATTATGTTATAAGGAATGTTTCAAAACATGTGATTATATTATTAATTATGTGATCTCAGCATTGTAAAAGTTCTATCTGTTAGCTATCTGTGATATACACACTGTAAGTTTGCCTTGAGTTAAATAAAGTGATTACATATTGTTCTCTTCTAAAAACTGTTCCAAAATTCAGCTTTCAATAACATTCCACTTCCTTTCCTCTTAGTTTTTCTTTTGTCTTCACTTGTTTTGTTGTTGGTTTTCTCTCAATCTTTTTTCTGTCCCGTTGCTTCTTTCTTCTTTGTTCATTGTCCTACATCAGTACCTCTGTGCTATTCTTTTTTTCCTTGCATTCCTCAAAGAACCCTCCTTCCTAATCAGCTAACAATTTTATATTTTTTCCAGTACAAAAGGAAAAAAAGATGTACAGAACTTAAACAAACACAAACATCTTTTAAATGCTGGTGGAATTTAATCGTCACATATTGCTTATTCTTTTATGTAAAACCTATATTGTGAATTTAGGGTCTACATATTATGATGCTCATTATTCTATTTAACTTGTTCTCTGTAAAATAACTTATTTAATCTCTGTTAGACATCTGAATTATGAATTTTTGCCTGACCTAGAATAGCAGGTTTCAGGGTCTTTCTAATCCATAACCTAGATAACGGACAAGTTATCAGGTCACTAGTTCGACTAAAGTTGAAATAATAGCTTTATTTAAAAAGCCAAATGTATAACTAAATGGTAACTTAGTAATTTTGTTAACTTGAAAATAGAATAGATGCAGTTCCTGTACGAATGACGCACATGCTGATGAGACTATCTCCATGGCTCGGTTATACTATCATAATTGGCAAAATGCTGTCCTTATTTAGGTAGATATATACTAAATGAATGCAAAATAATTTCATGCTAAATAAAAACTCTAAAAATGTCTGTATGTTGATATGTAAGGCATGATATTATAAACATTTTAGGAGTATGCTGTACTGATAAAGTTTTTGTGCTTCTGTTGAATAATGTGTATTAGGGAAATTGATACTACTGTTTATGAATAACTTTGTTTATTTTTCTCTTTTTCCTTTTCATGTGTAATTTCATTACATCTTTTCTTCTCTCTGCAGCTGACGGGCCTATCAAGTGTAGAGAGGGAGGTTCTGAGTTTACTTATTAAAGCTGCAAGAGTTCTTGATGAAATCTTTTACTTGCAGGTTTTGCTCATGTGCTCATATACATAAACGAATGAATTTTCTTGTTAACATGCGAAGAGCAGGCTAACATTCAGCACGAGTTTGCATTAGATTAAAGTGAAATTCTATTCTGTTTATTCTCACTCTTTATTCTTGCTTGAACAGGTTTGGTATAGCAATCCTCTTCTCAGGGACTGGTTGAAGAATCATGCAGATGCATCAGAACTAGACAAGCTAAAGTGGATGTACTATGTGATCAATAAGAGCCCATGGCAAGTCTTCCCTAATTCATTTTTTCTCAGGCAAAAACTTTACCAAGCTGTCTGCCCCTGGCTATATTTTATGCTTGAACCTCAATTTTCATTCAATAAGATTGACTGTCAGGTTCTATTTCATGAAAACATGTTGTGTAGGAGAGCACAAGGTAAATGAAGAAAATAGAGGAAACATTAGATAAGACTTAAGAGAAGAGGAAATGGGTCAGAAGGAAACATCAAGAACCGATCAAGGAAGACTTTAGTGCTTTAACTTATAAGGAACTTGTTTTGAATTTTGAAAATAAAGCACAAGCAAGATATGAATGTATCTGAACTGGGAAATGGATGATTGATTATACAACATATTTTCTTGAGTTGGGAAAAAATACAACTCCCTCAACTACTAACTGGTTTGTCTGAATACAGGAATTTCACTCTTTCAACTTGTTCCAAACTGTGCAAATTATTGTTATATTATAAACTACCTTAATCAAGATATGTTTATTTGAGCACCAAAGGAACACAAGCTTAGATGTTAATTTGTCGTAACGAGGCATCTTTATCTGGCTTTATATGTATATTGCTAGCTATACTTTTGAAAGAGAACATTTGCCAATCATGATTCCCTGAGTGAACAGGTCCTGCCTTGATGAAAATGAGGCATTCTTAACAACTGCAGATTCAGCAATAAAGTTACTACCTGAAGCCACAAAGCCAGTTAGTGGATGGAGAGGTCTGGAATATAGAGCAGCATTCCCTACAGTCAAACCGCCTGGTGCCAACTTTTATCCTCCAGACATGGACAAGAGGGTAAAGACTGGGAATCTTAGCAGTAAAGTGAAAATGATGCTATGAAATTAATTACAGCCGTTTTCCTTGAATTCTTTTCCTTTTTTCTGAATTCAGATCTTACCCTATTTCATATTTCAATTTAATAGCTGAAATTTCAGATGTCCATTATATTGTTACTTAGTTTGTCTTTATGATGGTATTCAACTATTGATAAGGCTTTATCAAGAAAAAATAAATCATGGATAAGGCATTATTGAGCTACATATGTCAAGTAAATGCCATGTCATACGTGATATTTTGCACTTTTATAATGTTAATCTTAGTTGTGTATGATCTTTCTTTCCTGTTTTCCCTCTCTCTGTCTCTCTATTTTTGAGCATATATACATGCTCATTCCTTAATGTTTAATTCCCTTTTTTAGCCAGTGGATCACCATGCCATAAACATTACAGCAACATGCCATATCAATCATCCTTACCCTACATATCTACCACAAGGTTTATTGCTGAGGATGCACCATTTTTCAATTCCATCTTACCCAATTATTCACTACAAAGTCCACTATACTGATTTTTGCACCAAAGATCAACAAAACGTTCAATATCTTGCAGCAACTCGCCTTTGCTGAATTCCCTGGCTTCATTGCCTTCACTTCCAGAAAAACAGTCTGGGAGTTCTTTAACATTATGAGCTGTCAAATCTATTGTTTTACTTCAGCTGTTAAACGCTTCCTTGTCACATGCTAACCAACACAAATTGCTTACATCTTCCATTCTCTGTTTACTTGCTACTTCTTAACTTCTATAGTTTCTCACTTCTACTTACCAAGTCCTATGTAATGCAATAGATATTTCATAACAGGCTTAGGACTGACTGATAAGATTTCAAACCAAGTTTTAGGGCCATTTTTGTTGTCATCCTATTTGAATAACATCCAACTTCTATTTTGGTGACCATGCAACTGGTTTGCTAATGTCACAGGAATTTGAAATGTGGAAAGGCAGTCTGACAGAGAATCAACAGCAATATGTTACTAGTTTTTTCACTGTTATCAAAAGGCACCATGAGGATGATTTGGACTCTTCCTTATCTGATCACATTGTTGATGGAAGTAAGAATTTGGTGGGTGGTCATGACCTGTATAGTGTCCCATACTCTAAAGAGTACAATTCTTTGCTCACAAAAGCTTCTGAATTACTATATAAAGCTGGAGACTTGTCCACCTCGCCAAGGTATGGTTTTTTGCTCAATTTGTGTCATTCTTACCTCTTTGTTGCTCATTGAAAATGATTTCCATAACGCTTGTGGATAGTAGCTGAATCTGTTATTATACTATTAGTTTAAAGAAGTTACTGCATAGCAAGGCTGATGCATTCCTTTCAAATGACTACCTTGACTCTGATATAGCGTGGATGGAGTTGGTAAGTATTGAGAATTCTAATTCCTGAAAATATTGATAATTAAGTTCATTCACTTGCATCTTACTAATTCTATATCTATTTACATTCTTATTGTTTTTGCATAGTACCATTTATCCATGGATAATGTTTCAACTTTATCAATTACGAGGGTCTTCTGAGAAAATGTCATTGTTTAGAATGTACCTTCTGTGTGAATGTAAGATATCAACTTTGACTAAATATTGAGCTTGCAATTATAAATTGACTTTATAAACTTATGGCCTGAGCAGATGTTTTTAGCATATTCCAGTTAGCATTCTACTGGTAAGAATGTGATTTAAATGTCAAAAGAGTCGACTAGATTTTCACTGAAAGTGTTACTGTTCAAAAGATAATGGAGTTTTACAAATGAAACATATGGGTTGTCTGCTAATGGTTTTCAAAGTGCAGCAAGAACTGAAGTGCATTAAATTCTGGGAGAACCTCGTCAACAGAAGCTTTACTTGGCGGTCTACAGATATAAACAAGCATCTGCACATTAGGAAAATTGCACCTTTAATTTTATTCCATTACAAGCATGGATATTCTAATGACAAGTTGTATGTGCTTTTTCTGAATTTAATTACTCGTGGTTTGTCAATCAGTTTTCAACATGATACTTCTTTATGTTACTGCAATTATGTTATACTGTAGTCCATCCAATACATAGGCGGGTTGGTTCCTGTCATCCCCAGTTGGTGAGGAGACCTTAAGATTAAGATAAGTTGCTAAAATAAAGGGGAGGGGATGATCGAAACATTCAGTATAATTCTGAAGAAAGACTGTTGTAAGGCTGAGATATAATTTCCTGGATCCTTTACGTTTTATGATATAAAGAAATGGGGTTTTCCCTTTTTTGATACAGGACTCTCAACTGGATGTTACCATAGGTCCATATGAGACATATGAAGACACACTTTTTGGATATAAGGTAAGGCCTCTAGAAAGTATATTTTTTAATGCCTTTCTTTGTGGCAAAGATTGAAGCCATTAGTTGCATTGGGTCTGCTAACTCCTGTATGCAATTACTTTGCTCTTGTATACATGTGGCTGAATCAATTTTTCTTTTGTGTGTGACCATATGCTCAAATTTCTTTGTGTTATCTAGGCCACTTTTGAAGCATTCATTGGAATACGGGATGACAAAGCAACAGCTCAACTTAAGCTCTTTGGTGACTATTTGCAGGTGCCTTTTGAAGTTATCTTTAACCACAGTTCCAGCATTACTCATGTATATGTCCTACTTCTTAATTGAGGATTGTGTATATGCAGCTTTTGGAACAGAATCTTCCTATGGACAGTGCATATAAATCAAAAGATGTTAAAGCTGCTCCTATCCGTGTTATCCAACTACTATATAATGCAGGGGTGAGTCTCCTGGGCATATGAGACACTTAGATATGTGCATATACATTTTCTTTTCCTCAATTTTGGGAGTGCGTTCATAACTTGTTAAGAATGAGGTATTTCCGGTTTCGGAGAATCAACAATTAGAGAATCAAGAAGTCAAAAATCGAAAAAATAATATAAAAAGAGAACTAAAAGAAAAAATGAATGAAAAAAGAAAGAATTTTTAAATACACTTTCGGATGTGACATTTTGGCATCTAACTTTCAAGTTTCAAGATCAGCTTTACTTGAAACTTAGATGGATGTCGATCCTCTTTTTGCTTCTACCTTTGCTGCATGTATGCACATGCTTTTTGTATAGAGTATGAGTTGGAGTTAAATACATGATTTATTATACGCCTCAAACTTAACAAGTAAGCTTTTGTATTAGAATGTTTCTTGATAGTGCCTTTATCTAATTTCATTAAAATGACAATTGCTATGCAAATTATCTTGCATATTTGAAGACCCGTATTTATTTGTTATCTTTCTTGTTAGTGGCTCAGTTTATATCGTCATTATGGATGTGGAGAGAAAGAATGAATTAATTATACAAGGGTCTTAATCAAAATTTGTTATGTGAATGAAAGATCCATAAACATGTCTGCACAGCATATAAGTTGGCTGTTGCACCCCTGAAGCTGCAATCGGCCTTTATTAGTGCACCAAATGGCACCCAGTCAATATATTAATTATATATGTAAAAGTTGCTATAATATTTAAGAAGTTTGGATCTAAATCTATATAGATCAGCATTTGAAACCTTATGTCATCACATATTTTCTGTTATAAACATTGATCAACATATATTTATGTCCATATAAGGATGCATTTAGATTCTCACAATATTGCCTGAACAAAATTATCTGGTCAATTGGATTGGATTTTATTAATGTGTTACCATCCCACTTCTTATGAACAATTTGGTTTGGTGGCTAAATATCACTAATTTTTTTCCTGTTGCACTTGTTTTTTTAACCTCGTCTGTTAATCACGTCAGTTACATCTTTCTGTCCATAAAAACTTTTGGTTAATCAATTTAATTTTGCATCAGGATGTAAAGGGTCCACAGACCGTTGCTTTTAATTTGCCAAATGATGAGCGCATAGTCAAAGAACGAGGAACATCAATGGTCATGCTTAAGAATGTTTCAGAGGCCAAGTACAAGTTCTTTTCTATGAATTTTTGCACTTATCAACTTTATATTGTATTGTTTCAAATTGCAGGATTTTTTTGTTGGTGTCCGAAATAATTTAAATGCTATATGTGTATGTCTTAACAGGTTCAAGCATATTCTTCAGCCCATAGCTGATCTATGTATTACCAAGGAACAAAAGGAACTTGTGGATTTTGAATCTTTCTTTACGCATACCATTTGCCATGAGTGCTGCCATGGTATTGGGCCTCATAGTATAACACTTCCGAATGGTAAAAGCTCTACTGTGAGAAAGGTTAGTTTTATCATTTTTCCTTTTGTTCGATTCATTTATCCTTGGGATGCTTTCACTTACGTCCCTCAACTTTCAGTTCTTCATCAAATATTACTTTGAGTTTGTTAATGCAAAACTGTATCCTAGTCATTTCTGCAATCATGCTATCTAAGATTTCCAATCAATTATTTGACATAGGTAATCAGAGCATTTTATTAGCATTACCAATAATTGCAAATTCAATACAAAATGATAGCTTAAATGCTGTAGTTCTTCAATCGTTGGTTTTTTGAGGTTGTAAAAAGTTACTATTTCGAGTATTTTTTTTCTGCAATTAATTAAGATCGTCACACAGGAGAATTTCCTTGCATTATATACTTGTCTCTAGCTTTGCTTCATCTAACTGCAAACCTATACATTAAAATATCCCTTTCTTTTGGAGCTTTTAGCACCAAAATTAAAATCTTTCACTTAATATTTTGTTCAGGAGCTTCAAGAACTGCACTCAGCTCTGGAAGAAGCAAAAGCTGACATTGTTGGTCTTTGGGCACTCAAGTTTCTAATCAGCCAGGTTGGTAACTAATGGCAATAGAGCCTATCTCATAATATGTTTGATAAAAGAGTGATATTGATTTCAACGGACCACTGTGTCTAGTTATTATGTTCTTTGTAGAATTTGCATTTAATCTACATATAAATTTGGGATTCAAATTGCCAAATTTCTCACTATATATTGGAGGTGTCCAGGGTATTCTTCCGAAGAGTTTCGAGAAGTCTATGTATGTTTCTTTCCTAGCTGGATGCTTCCGTTCCATTAGATTTGGTTTGAAGGAAGCCCATGGGTGAGGCCATCCTCCTTCCTTATAGACGCAAGTTTTATATGTTAAATATAATTACTTCTCATTTACTATCTGTTATTCATTTGACTGCTCTCAGTAAAGGACAAGCGCTTCAGTTTAACTGGTTATATGAGAAAAAAGCCTTTGAATTGCTTCCTGACGAGACATTTTCTGTTAATTTTCAAAAGGTATATTCTTGATCCAGATTCCATCTTTTATAGGTAATTTTAACCAACTGATGATGCCAAAACTTTATTTTCACTTGCCAGATTGAAGGGGCAGTTGAAAGCCTAAGTAGGGAGGTACTTACCACACAGGCAAAGGGAGATAAAGCAGCTGCAAGTTTACTTCTCGAAAAATACTGTAAAATGACACAACCATTAAAATTCGCTCTGGGGAAATTGGAGAACGTCAAGGTATGAGCTGTACATGCATTTGAATGCTTGAGGAAAATTACTTCATTGCTCGGGCCAGTTCATCAGCATTTTCAAGAAACTTTTAAGAAATGTCTTCACTAAAATGAACTTGCATGTTGGTGGATTGAAAATATTATTAACTTAGGTTACCTCATTGGATTTCTTCATAAGTTGCTCTAGATAACCAACATGAATTCAGTCTTTTATCTTGTGTCTGGTAAGACATTCCTACTTGGTCAATTAGAAAAAAAAAGAGAGAATAAGTTCATGCAAAATTGTAACCCATAATTGACGTCCAAACATTTCTTATTGCTTTGTTTATATTAGCCTCTCATCATATTGGTATTCATTGACCTGCAGGTTCCAGTGGATATTGTTCCTATATTTCCCATAGCAGATGAATTAGCGGGCTAAATTTACTTCGCAGTATCCAATGAATCGCTGTATTGTTTGTTTATACAAGTTTAACTCTCTTAGCTATGCTTTGTGGAATGGACAAGGATTTGGTTTCTGTTGTGGAATTTTCTGCGACTTGTAATAAACGTGTGGTTTTTTGTGATTTTGTCCATTTAGTACGAATAGAGAAGAAGGAAAGAGCGAGAGAGATTTCCAGAATCACGAGAGAATATTTAGAGGAGTTTTTAACTGATTTCTGATTTTGCACGACATTCTAACTGTTAGCGAAATGTTAAATATATGTGATAGAAACAGGACTTCTGCTATCCATGAATCCCCTGCGAATTATCACTCTTGAAGGATTATTAAATAGGCTTCTTTCTAAAAGGATTGAAACCATGATTTGAGCTTACAATGAAACTCTTGGATCCTTACAGCTTGCAACAGATGTATGCACTTACAAGGAAGCAAGAAGCCATGGTGGCATCTAATGTAACTTCACTTCTCGTCAAAGGAAATGATAAAAACAATTCAAAATTTAGGACAACGGTGAAACATGAATAAAAGAGGTAATGTTGTTAACACTAGTGGTCACGTATTAGGTAGAAAAGGGAATATTACCCCTTCCAGGGAGCTAAGGGAATACAACCATAGCCAAATACCACTAAGGAGATCCTAAAAAGTCCAAAACTGTAAACAGTAGAGATTTTGATGAAAAAAGAGTAAAAGGACTATATTTTTAGTGTAATGAGCATTATGAACTAGGACAAAAGTATAAGAGGAAGCAATTCCAACTATTTATGATTAAAGGGGAAGGCAGATTATAAGAGGAAGAAGAAGAATTAACCAAAGAAGGCATAGAGGAACAACAGATTCCTATCTTTTCAAGCTCTAATATGGATCAATTATGAGGAAGAATATAAGCAAATGAGAGTAGTGGAGCCTCGTTAAAAAGAGATCCCTACAGATTCCTAATCCCTATAAGGGAGGACTTAAATTGAGTTACCACCAACGCTATAAAGGATTCATATGGAGCATATAAGGGACATAGTTTATAACTGATGCACTGATCATTACCTTGGGAGGATGTGATTTCGTACTTAGGTTATAATGATTAGTAACTTTGAATAATGTACTGAGCAACTTCACGAACCACACCATAAAGTTCAAATAGGGAGGCCACTTGGCGATATTGACAAGAAACAAAGGCTTTAATAAGATGCACAAGGGCTTTATAAATGGTGAACTATATATAATGCAGCTAACATACCTGTTAAAATACCATATGCAAAAGAAGAGTTTGGAAGAACAACCAGATACTTATAAGGAATTGAATGGGTTGTTGGAAAAATTTGGAGAAATATTTAAAGAACCTAATCGCCTATGTCTTGTGAAGAATCACAAGATATTCTCCATAAAACCGCACTGAAACACTACAGATCTAGAAAAACAGAAGAAGAAACGAAGAAGAAAGAGAAAGTGTCTGAAGCTTACAGAAGGAGAGATTCTCGAATGTTCTAAGCTGTCTGAAGACTTGGAGCTTCACTTATGTTTCAGACGCACGTGGAGCAACCAAAACGCAGAACACAGAGACTAGCATCAACTCAAAACGCAGACACATTCATCAAGCTCAAAACGCACAGCACAAGGGATCGTTATAAGTGAAACGCAACACTTCATCAAACGCAAGAATAAAGGCAGAAGGCCTTAAGTGGATTACATGGGCAAGGCATGCATTTTCATAGACCAAGTCAAAGGCAACAGTTATACAAAGACCTTATAAATAACCAAGCCTCAAGCATTCAAGACATAGAGAAAATACCAATACAATTAAGTCAATTGAGTTTACATATTTCTGATTTCAAGTGAGGAAATAATTAAGAGTGCTAGGGTACATTACAGTAGGTACTAGAGAGTTTGATAGAATTCTTGTAGGTGTTCTGTAAACACCCAATCCCTTGTATTTTCTCCCTTGCTTGATCCTAATAATATCTAGTGTGTGTGTGTGATTGGCCCTTGGACGTAGATAGCTTTGTGCTATCGAACCAAGTAAACTCTGTGCATCTTCTTTACTTTCTTCCAAATCTTCCATCTCTGCAAAATCAAATCCAAGCAAATTATCATCAGATCATAAAGTATTATACAGAAATAATACAAACATTTCTAACAGATTGGTATCAGAGCCATTTTAAAGTTTCTGCCTACATTCATTAGCCAAGAATCCATCAAAGAAAGCTCAAACACAAGTCTTTACAAAGATCCTACAAGATGATGGGAAAGGAGATGGAAGTATTCACTGGAAAGGAGGATTTTGCAATCTGGAAATTACAAATGCAAGCCCTCCTTGAATCCTATGAGTGCTTTGGAGCCATAGATGCAACATATAAAGATGAACAAGATCCCATAAAGAATCTCAAGAAAGCAAGATTAGCACATTGTCAGCTAATGCTGCATCTTTCACCAATTGTCATCAGAAAGGTGAAAGATTGCAACACAACAAAGATGTTGTGGGATAAATTGGATGAGATTTACTCAAAAAGGTGCTTACCTAATATGATGACATTGCTGCACAACTTTGCCAACTTCAAGATTAATACAACAGTAACTCTAGAAGACAATCTGGATTACTTCTTCAAATTAATTCAAGATCTTGAAGCTACTAGAGAGATTATTTCTGAAGAACACCAAGCAGTGGTGATTCTAAAGTCCCTACCACAGGAGTATAATGCATTCAGAAAGATGGTGAAGCATACTAGTGGTGATGCTCTAACTATAAAGAGGGTGCTTGACTCTTTGATGGAGGAAGTGATAGACAATAATCACTTTAAGAAGGAACCAGAAGTGATGTTTTTAGACAACAAATCCGAAAACAAAACAACTCAACATGGCTCAAAGAAAGGTGGACAGAAAACTAAAGGAAAGGGCAAACAGAAGAAGACTAATGATGACAAGAAAAAGGGCAAAGTCAAAGGTAAGAAATGTTTTTACTGTGATAAATTTGGCCATTTTGCCAGAGATTGTAGGAAGAAAAAGAAGGATAAAGAAGAAGAGAAGGCAGATGCTGGGAATGTTGAGAAGCTTGAAGAAACTAGTGAAGATGAGATCTTTGCATTGACAGCCGAAGTAGATGAGCCAACAACAGATTGGATCCTTGACTCTGGCTGCACAATGCATGTGACTTCCCACAGGGAGTGGTTTTCTACATTTGAGAACTTATCAGCTAAGGTAAGAATGGCAGATGCAGGGAAGCAGGATATCAAGGGCATTGGAAATGTTTCCATCAAGATGCATAATGGAAAGAGAATGACATTGAGCAATGTGAGATATGTCCCTGGAATTAGAAGGAATCTCCTATCCGAAAGTATTTTTGACAAGCAAGGATATAAGATCAGATCCAAAGATGGCTTGAGAGAAATCATCAAGGATGGAAAGGTGGTTATATGGGCAATTGAGAGAGGAGGCCTATACTATATTGTAGGAATCACAGAAATCAACCTAACAATAGAAGAAAAGGAGCTGAACTCAACAATCCTATGGCATGCAAGATTAGGACATGCAGGAAACAAGAGTTTGAAGCACCTTGAACAACAAGGGCTACTGCCTAATGCTACTGTGAAGAGAATTGAGTTCTGTTAAGGATGTATCCCAGGAAAACATCACAAAACTCCTTTCCCAAAAATTGCAAGAAGAGCCACCAGCAACATGGAGTATGCTCACAGTCACTTATGGGGGCCACCATAGACTCAAACCATGGGAGGAAAGAGATACTTCATGTCAATCATTGATGACAGATCTAGAAAATGTTGGATCTATCTCCTAAAGTCTAAGGATGAAGCTCTAGAAGCATTCATCAAGTGGCATACACTGATGGAAAACCAAACTGAAAAAAAGGCTAAAGTGCTTCAGGACAGACAATGGCTTGGAGTTCTGCAACAAGGAGTTTGACGACTACTGTGAAAGGAAAGGGATTCAAAGGCACATAACAGTTAAAACTACCCCTCAATAGAATGGAATAGCAGAAAGGCTGAACAGGACACTCCTAGAGAAGACAAGGTGCATGCTACTGTCTTCAGGCCTATCCCAAGTATTGTGGGGAGAAGCCATAAAGACAACAACATACCTAATTAACAGACTGCCTACATCAACAAATGAGTACCAGACTCTTAAAGAGGTATGGACAGGAACTAAACCCAATTTGACTAACCTAAGACCTTTTGGATGCAGTGCCTACATCCACCAAACAAAAGGAAAGTTAGAACCTAGAGCCATCAAAGGAGTGTTTCTAGGATATCCTAAAGGTACAAAAGGGTATAAAGTTCTAATCCTACAGCCAGGAGTTCACAAAACTCAAATAAACAAAGATGCGGTGTTCAGGGAAACTGAATTCCCATTGCTGAAGAAGAAAGATGGAGGAATGCAGGTTCAGGAAAGTGTCCTACAACAGCTGGGATCAAACAACAGTTTGACTCCCCTTTATGTCCCACCCTCCACATATGAGGGAGGAGAAATAGGACCAGCCGCTGAACAACCTACAGAAGCAGTAGAAGAAAGACAGGGCTCCAGTTCTAACACTTAGGAGGGAACATAACAAGAAGAAGGAGAAACTGAAGCTCAAACTCCTTTACAAGACTATCAACTAGTTAGAGATAGAGAACTAAGGCAGGTAATACCTAACAGAAGGTATTTTGACACTAACCTAGTTGAATATGCTTGTTTAGTTGCAGAATCTGTAGAATCTGAAGCACCAGAAAGTTATGAGGAGGCTATGAAGAGAACTGATGCAGATCAGTGGAAGAAGGCTTGCCAAAGTGAATACTCTTCTCTAATGAAGAATGAGACTTGGAAGTTAGTTCCCAAGCCACCTAATACAAAACTGATTGAATGCAAGTGGATTTTTAAACTCAAGGATGGAGTGACAGAAGCTGATCCTAAAACCTATAAGGCAAGACTAGTTGCAAAAGGTTTTAGACAAAGGGAAGGTGTAGACTACAAGGAAATCTTCTCTCCAGTGGTCAAGTTCAAAACAGTAAGGATAATTTTGACCCT
>JANZLC010000005.1:6428547-6452860 GCA_026413385.1 Erythroxylum gracilipes | reverse complement strand
TATCAGTGTGATGTTTGGTCTAATTGTTCTGTCTTGGGTGGCATCCATGTATCCTTCCAGGGGGTATTTGGGTGTTATACATACTTTCCTCTCAAATACCATTTTTTTCTACTATATGAATCTACATATCTATTTGAATGAGAGGTTCCACTTTTTAAATTCCTGACCAACATCTTCTGACAATATTTACATTTGACTTATAATTCATCCATTAATCTAGTCTTAATAAAGTGATTTCAAACTTCAATTTTCAATTGCCTTGGAGTTGGACTTCTATCTTCACTTATAATGAGATTAAAAGTTTCTACTTTTATTCTCGTTACTGGATTATAACTCTTTACTAAAGGAATATGGTCATCTATCTGAAACAATCAACATATAAATATATATGTTATTTATAATCATAATTGATAATTTATAAACATGGGAGAGAATAGGAGAACATAAATCATAATCATAGATTTAAAGTTTATCAATTAGTGACTTACCCGATCACATATAAGGGTATGTGACCACGTAAATCACTGAGATCATGTTACACAACACATATGAGCATACATGCGCGTGTATATGTTTTTGCGGACTTACACGGTCACATATTGCGAAACTCTGTCAAAACTATGGGAGAACGACAGAGACAGGAGGATGGAGAGAAAAATCTCTATATTTTTCATTAAGCAGAAAAGACACTGTACATGATTTTATACAAGTTGAGGAAAGTAAAAGGACAAAAAAAGGGAATTGTAATGAACTGTCCTTTCTATATAGGTTGTACATGATTTTGGTGTTTTGTGATGCCGTTGTCATTGTGTGTTGTGTCTATTATTTTGGCAAGTTACGACGCCCCCTCTATAAGTTGGGTCGTGTGAAGGAGGCCTAACTTGGGAAGAATGTTATGAAAAATCGGAATAGCCAAAGGTATAGTGAATGGATCAGCAAGCTGCAATTTGGATGAGATGTGAGTGGTGTTGAGAAATCCTTCCTTAACTACGTCACAGATGAGATGACAATCGATATCGAGGTGTTTGGATTGCTTGTGGAAGACTGGATTCTCGGAAATATGGATGGCTGCAGTGTTGTCGTATTTTAACGGAATAGGTAGTGAAACTTGTATTTGCAAATCACGACAAAGATACATAATCCACCGGAGCTCGCATAAGGTACTTGTTATACTACGGTACTTGGCTTCGGCAAATGAGCGGCTAATGGTGCTCTATTTTTTGATCTTTCACGAGATTAAGGAGTTTCCAAGGAAGACACAATAACTGGTGAGTGATCTGCGAGAGAAGGTGAACCATGTCCAGTCCGCATCACAATATGTGTGGAGTTGCAACTCACCGTTCTGACTTAGGTACAGTAATCCCTTAGATGTGGATCCCTTGAGATATCTCAAAACATAAACTAAAGCCTGCCAATGCAACTGTCGTGGTTCATGAGTAAATTGGCTTAATTGTTGCACTGCGAAAGTGATGTTTGGTCGTGTGAAATTGAGATACAAAAGCTATCCTATGATTCTTCTATAGAGTTCTAGATTAGATAATAGAGCTCCTTCGTCTATGGTCAACTTCGTGCCTTGTGGCATAGGGACGGTGGCTAGTTTGAGATCAGTGAGCTGAGTATCTAAAAAAATATCGGAGATATATTTCCTCTGCGAAAGTATCATGCCTTTGGGTAATCTGAGCACTTCTACACCAATAAAATATTTCACAGTCCCCATGTCTTTAATAGTAAACTCACGGTGAAGGAAACACTTCACGACAGTGATCAATAATTCAAAAGGGCCAGCAATCAACAAATCGTCCATGTAGATGAGCAAAGCAAGAAAGTTTTTACCAGTACCTTTTGTAAATAGACAAGCATCAAAAGTTGACTGGAGGAATCCAAACTTGGTTAATTTGGTTGTCATTTCTCAATTCCATTGTTGCCCTGCCTATTTGAGACCATACAAGGACTTTTGGATTTTCAAAACTTGTCCAGGTAAAATTTTGTTGTATCCGGGAGGTGGATTCAAGTAGAGCTCTTCATCGATGTGCCCATGTAAGTAGGCATTGTTTATGTCGCAATGGTGTGCTAGTCAGTTAGAGGATGTTGCAACCGCAAGGAGGATTTGTACTGACACGATCTTGGCGACAGGAGAGAAAACGGCAGAATAGTCGATCCCCGCGATTTTATTGAAGCCTTTGATCACTAATCTGGCTTTTCTTTTGTCCATAGAACCATCAGAGTTGTGTTTGATTTTAAAAACCCATTTGGTTGATAAAGCCCTTTTTCCTGTTGGTAACGTCGTAGGAGTCCATGTATGGTTGAGTTCTAAGGCTTTGATTTCTGCTTCCATCGATTCTACCCCATAACAGGCCTCTTCTAGCACTTTCGTATGACAGAGGTTCATATTCAACATAAACATGTGCGATGAAAGATGTGTAAGTGTCAGAAATGGAGGGTACCTGAATGGATGATGTGGTGGCAGTAGACACAGGAGGAGGAGTGGTTGTGATGTAGGAGACGAAATCATCAAGGTAATGGGGACAAAATTTTTGCCTGGTGCTTATACGAAGAGGTTGCGGTGGTGGGTGAACAACAAATATGTTATTTGGATGGCTGTCGTTACTGGTATGGGAAGATAAGGTTTCAGGTATGGTGAAGCCAAATGGGGTCTAAAGATGTGGAGGCGTTGCTGGTGTTGGGTCAGGTAGGTTTAGTGTAGTTGGGTGAGTGTTAAGGTGGTTAGTAGTTTTGCTTGGGAAATGGCCCCGCTGGTCAAAATTGATGTGTATCTGTGGTTTCGATGTAGTTTGGGCTGGGTTGGTTCTTTGTAAAAACTGTCTCATGAAAGACATCTATGTTAATTATAATGTGTTTTGATGTTAAATCTTGTAGCTTGTAATCTCGTTTATCAGACGCATAGCCAAGAAAAATGCACTTGATGACTCTAGGTTCTAATTTTTCTTTGTGGGGTTTTGTATTTGTTGCATAACATATGCACCCAAAAGTTTTCATGTGGTCATATGTTGGGACTTTATTGTATAATTTTTCGTATGGAGATATCCAGGATAAGGCTTTGGTGGGTAGTCTATTTATGATATATATTGAGGTTAATAAGGCTTCCCCCCAATAATTTTTGGGTAATTTGGATTGATATAGAAGGGCCCAGGTCACTTGTAACAAATGTTTGTATTTTTGTTCCACAACCCCATTTTGTTAAGGCGTGTAAACGCATGTTTTTTGGTGAGTTATTCCTTTTGACGCAAGGTACTCACGACATGAAGTATTTACGAACTCATTACCATTGTCGGTTTTTATTGCAAGGATTGGGGTGGAGAATTGTTTTTCAATCATAGTTATAAAATTAATTAAAACACTCAGAGTTTGACCTTTTGTTTTGATCAAGATGGTCCATGTGGCTTGGATAAAATCATCCACTAAGGTAACAAAGTATTCAAATCCATCTAGTATGCTATATGGGCCCCAGAGATCGGCATGTAATAATTCGAAAGGTCTTTGGGTGTTTATGTAATGTGTTGTGAAGGGTTTTTTACATTGTTTAGCAAGGGGGCAGATGTCACAAAAAGGTTTAAACTCAGGATTTTTTATGCTAGAAATATGCATAATTTTTCTCTTGGATACGTGCCCTAAAAGTAGATGCCAAATGACAACATCATTGGTTACATTACAAGCAATATAATTGTTCAAATAAAAACACAACGAAGGACCTTTGAGTGTTTTGGCTGGTAGAAAATGTTGTGGTGTGAGTTTGTAAATTCCTGCCTCCTCCTCACAAATTGCCACCACATAATCAGTCAATGGGTCTTGCAAATACAATTTATCATAAATAAAGATAGTTGCTAGGTTGTTTTATGATGCTAACTTGTGCACAGATAATAAATTGTGATGGAACGTTAGCACATGTAGGACATTGTTAAGGGTTACTTCTGAGGTCAGGTTTACACGACCCATGATAGTTACAGTTTTTATGTTGCCATCAGGGATGGTTATAGAACCAAACAAGCCAGAAGGTTTTATGCAACAGTAATGTTTTATACCTGAACACATATGAGTAGACGCGCCTGAATCTACTATCCATGAACGTTTGTCATATGAAGTACTATTAGATCCATGCAGAGATAAATTCTTACCCGCAAAGTTGCTAAAAGCAACATGGTTGGTTTCTGCGTTACCTTTACCTCTCATGCACCTCATTAGTTTGTTTACTTGTTGAGCAAGCACGTTGATATGCACCTCCTTCTCAGTTGATTCTGTGCTCACTGGTCTATTGTCGATAGGTGTCTCCATCACAATAGCAGCATGGTGGCCCCTTTCTCTAGCCCTTTTTCTTTTAGCTCTTTGAACCAATATGGTATTCTGTGTAGTTTGAAATAGGTGTCAATAGTCTGTCCCTTTTCATGACAGTGTTCACAGTACTTGTCCTCTTTTCTTGAATTAAACTTCCTCCTGTTGTAGTTGCTTGGGTTACCACTGTCTCTACCCTCAGTTCTTTTGTAACTTCCCTGCTTAGCCATTAATACTATGTTCATGTTGTCTCCTTCTTTATGGTTATGTGATATGCTTTTCTGTCACTCTATTGTCAGAATCTTAGAGTAGGCTCTACTCGCTGGTGGCAGCGGGTCATTCAACATAATATGTCCTACCATATGGTTGTATTCCTCTCTTAACCCCATCAGGAACTAAAGAAGCCTTATATTATTCTCCACAGATATATTTTTGTCATTGGCTTTACAGGCACATCTTGCAAAAGGCATCAGACAATTCAAATCATCCCACAGTTTTTTTTAACTTCGTGAAATAGGCAGTCACTGACCCATTCCCTTGTCTTAGATTTTCTATTTCTTGCATTAACTGATAAATATGTGGCCCATCACTCTCTCCGTATCTAGATTTCAGTTCCTCCCACAAATCTCTAGCAAACGTAACTACCAGAAAAGAATCAACTATTTCTTTACTAATGGAGTTTAAGATCCAGGAGGTTACCATTTTGTCTGCAGTGTGCCATTTTCGGAGGAGTGATGGGTTGTTCTCTGGTTTATTTATATCACCGTTTGCAAACCCCATCTTGTCCTTAGCTCCTAATGTAATACTCATGGATCGGCTCCACGATAGGTAGTTATTTCCATCAAGTAGTGAGGTCACCAAAATACACTATAGGTTTTCGAATGCTGTGATGGAATAGGAGTCAAGTTTAGCGTCATTATCGTGTGTGTTAACATCACTATCATTCTTGTCATTTTGAGACATGATGTGAGTAGTGTTAATGAATCAAGGGTATATCCTGTCCTGATACCATGTCAAAACCATGGGAGAACGACAGAGACAGGAGGATGGAGAGAAAAATGTCTATATTTTTCATTAAGCAAAAAAAGACACTATACATGGTTTTATATAAGTGGAGGAAAGTAAAAGGACAAAAAAGAAGAGTATCGTAACAAACTATCCTTTCTATACAGGCTATACATGATTTCTGTGAATTGCATTGCCGTTGTTATTGTGTGGCTATGTCTGTTATTTTGGCAGGTTCTGACAAACTCACAGTCTCATAGTGATTTACATATTCACATATATGCCTGTGTGTATGTAATTGTGTAAGTCTGCAAAATTCACAGTCTCACAATGAATTGCACGTTCATATACATAGATGTGTATGTGACCATGTAAGTCTATGAAAATACCTTCCCGATTACAACAATACTAAAAATTCCAATATTTTACAAATTCAATCTTCAATCAAAACTAGAATACGATAAAGAAACTTTACCTTGGTAGTCGGGCGGCGAAAAAGCAAAAAGGCACTACTGTGGGAAAGCCTCGCAGTAGAGTGGAGAGCTGAAGGGGCTATTGGAAGGACAGTGAGGTGAAGGGGTGGGCACGGTTGGAGGGCGAAGGGGTGGTGACTGGCGACTGGCACGACGAAGGAGTAAGTGAGGGTTGACGACAATAAGAAAGAGAGAGAGAGAGTGAAGTATAGGGATTGAGCAAGAAAAGTAAACCTAGTGTAATACAATGGTAGAAACAAAAGCATAAAACGACATCGTTAAGTTGTTTTGTTCTAATACAATGGTAGGCCCTGGGCTAGCCTCAAGTTTGGATACAACATTTAACCCCGGGGTTCGGTCAACCCAGGCTTAGGCTTGGCCCTTGACCTGCCGTCCTACTGTCATCAAATTTTAGTGATATTCTTCGTACAAATGTGTTTTACCTTATTTATTGGTCTTTTAATGAGTGCCGAGAGGGAGTTTGGATCCTCTGTTCAGTATTACCCTGTCCTATTCTGTCCATTTAAATCTTAACCATTTATTTATGCGGGACCTATATAAATAGACACGGAGTTCATATAAATAAATGACTGAAATTCAATAAATAAAATAGAACAAAGTAATATTGAACAGAAGATCTTATCTCGGCGAGAGGATTTAAAGGAGCATAAACTTTGTGAAATTATGGTCAAAGCTCTCTGTACCAAAACTTTCCCTCAAAGAGAATGAATAGTTTGTAGGCCGAGCCCAATTACATAGGGGTCTAGTTGAGCTAAATCCAAAACAGAAAAAAAAAAAAAATACAGACTCCAGAACTCTCTGGTTTTTGGATCCCTCCATGCTTTTCTTAGAGCCATCTCCATTTCTCTCCACCTAGTTGCTTCTACCAATCTCTCGTCTTCTCCATACACTTCTGTTGTCTCCTAAAGACCCTTATATATGTCTACCTCAAAGACGAATCATACATCTCAAATTTCAGACAACAAAGCATTTGTCACAAAAAAGAAGAAAACACACACAGTTTCTCGAACCAATCACAACTTCTGATTCTTGTTCTCTGTGGTTGCTCAAAACCACTTGCTTCTAATAACAGTTTTTAGTTGCTATATTTCATCCAATGGCATCAAACAAGGCTATTGGCATCGACTTAGGCACAACCTATAGCTGTGTGGGTGTGTGGCAAAACGATCGTGTAGAGATCATAGCAAATGATCAAGGCAACAGAACAACACCGTCCTACGTTGCCTTTACTGACACAGAACGTCTCATAGGCGATGCAGCCAAGAACCAAGTTGCAATGAATCCTCCCAACACCGTTTTCGACGCCAAACGTCTCATTGGCAGGCGGTTCTCTGACCCTTCTGTGCAGAGCGACATGAAACACTGGCCTTTCAAAGTTGTTTCAGGCCCTGGTGACAAGCCAATGATCGTGGTCACGTACAAAGGTGAAGAGAAGCAATTTGCTCCTGAAGAAATCTCTTCCATGGTGTTGACCAAAATGAAGGAGATTGCGGAAGCTTATCTGGGTCAGGCCGTGAAGAACGCCGTGATCACTGTGCCTGCATACTTCAACGACTCACAGCGACAGGCTACCAAGGACGCTGGTGCTATTGCTGGATTGAATGTTATGAGAATCATCAATGAACCTACTGCTGCTGCTATAGCCTATGGTTTGGACAAGAAAGCTTCCAAGAAAGGTGAGCAGCATGTTCTTATATTTGATCTCGGTGGAGGGACTTTTGATGTTTCTCTGTTGACAATCGAAGAGGGTATCTTCGAAGTGAAAGCCACAGCCGGCGACACCCATCTTGGTGGTGAGGACTTTGATAATAGGCTTGTTAACCATTTCGTTGCGGAGTTTAAGAGAAAGCATAAGAAGGATATCAGCACCAATGCCAGGGCTTTGAGGAGGTTGAGGACTGCTTGTGAGAGGGCCAAGAGGACTCTGTCTTCGACCAGTCAGACTACTATAGAAATTGATTCGCTCTATGAAGGTATTGACTTCTATGCGACTATTACCAGAGCGAGGTTTGAAGAATTGAACATGGATTTATTCAGAAAGTGCATGGAACCAGTGGAGAAATGCCTCCGAGATGCTAAGATTGATAAGAGTCATGTCCATGAGGTTGTTCTTGTTGGTGGATCAACAAGAATTCCCAAAGTACAGCAACTTCTGCAGGACTTCTTCAATGGGAAAGAGCTCTGCAAGAGCATAAACCCAGACGAAGCTGTTGCATATGGAGCTGCTGTCCAAGCTGCGATTTTGGTAGGAGAAGGAAATGAAAAGGTTCAAGATTTGTTACTCCTGGATGTTACTCCACTTAGCCTTGGTATTGAAACAGCCGGTGGTGTCATGACAGTGTTGATTCCAAGGAACACTACGATTCCTACGAAGAAAGAACAAGTCTTCTCAACTTATTCAGATAACCAAACCAGTGTGCTTATTCAGGTATATGAAGGTGAGAGAGCTAAAACAAAGGACAACAATCTGCTTGGTACTTTCGAGCTTAAGGGCATCCCTCCAGCTCCAAGAGGTGTTCCTCAGATTAATGTCTGCTTCGACATTGATGCCAATGGTATCTTAAACGTGTCTGCAGAGGACAAAACCGCTGGAGTTAAGAACAAGATTACAATCACCAATGACAAGGGACGATTGAGTAAGGAAGACATTGAGAGGATGGTGCAAGAGGCAGAAAAGTACAAGGCAGAGGATGAACAAGTCAAGAAGAAAGTGGAAGCCAAAAATGGTCTTGAGAACTACGCTTACAATATGAGGAACACGGTGAGAGACGAGAAGATTGCAGGCAAATTGGATCCTTCTGACAAGCAAAAAATTGAGAAGGCAGTTGATGATACAATTGAGTGGTTGGACAGGAACCAATTGGCTGAGATTGATGAGTTTGAGGACAGATTGAAGGAATTGGAAGGTTTGTGCAATCCAATAATTTCAAAGATGTATCAAGGTGCTGGACCTGGAGCTGACATTCCAATGGGTGGTGATGCCCAGATGCCAGGAGGCGGTTACGGCAAAGCCAGCAGCAGTGGTGCAGGAGCTGGACCAAAGATTGAGGAGGTTGATTGAGGCTTCAAGACTAGTACTTGAGGATGTTGTCTGTTGGCTTTCTTTCTTGTTATTGTAATCTGTTTTCTGCAATGTCTTTTATATGCCCGGTATGGAGTCATGTCCTATAATTTATCCATTGTAATACTTTCACTGAAGAAATTAAAGAGGTTTTCTTTTTTTTTTTTTTGGTCTCTTTTCTTCTTCATTTATCCTTGTAGTTGATTTTGAGTTTGACCGATAAGTTGATATGAATTTTGAATTTGCATCCATCAATTTAACGTGACATATGCCAAACTCTTATTATGAAAATTAAAAGGCTAAAAGCACAGAACAAACTGATTCCATCTACAAACTGAAGTCTGGCCTTTTTCTTCAGGACTGATCACAGATTGGCCTCTGCTTCAAGCAAATCCGTATTCTGTTCTTGCAAAGTTTACCCATCATGTTTGGAGCTAAGCTTTTTTGTATCAGTGCTAGACTTGGGCAATTCCAAGACTTCCAAGTTAAAAAGAAAATGAGGAGCATCTAATTCTTAAGCGTCTCCCTATGTAAGAAGCATCACAAGCAACAGCAGACTTCTTATTGGACTTTTATTCTTAGGACCCATTAGAGATTTCCAAAACTCTTGTTGTGCTTTAATTTCTTCTTCCTTTCACCTGATGACAGTAGCTTTCCACTTTTAGTATCGGAGAACATAAAGATGTGGCATTTACATAACCAAGATACGGTGAAAGAATCCATCTAGTTAATTGTTCAGTTCGAGCACGTTCATCCCTTGAGGTAGCCTAACTTGAAAACTTTTAGGCATCAGAAATTGAACTACTTGCGTCATTTATGCCCCTTCCAACTGGTCACAGTGTCCATATGAATTGGCAGCATCTGGTTAAAAAGAGATTGGATTAGATACGGTGACTTTGCTCCTCTTTAACGCCACTACTAACTAGGCATCCCCTTTCGATAAAGATTATTATCTACCATACCTACTATCTTTTTTATTTTCTTCAGTGACTGACACCTCATATTTTCCCACTATATAATTTTCTTGTTTCTTGAATTTCTTCTACCCAATGTAACACCTTCTTAGCTCTCCCAAAGGTCATCCCCTAGCCTGCAACATCCCCCCCTAAGCTCTCAACTTTCCAGGGAGAAAAGAAGGAAAATCCAAGGTAAAGTGAGTAAGGGACATGAAGTTCTGGACTCTTGCATGGTTCGTCTTGATCTTATTTACCCTGTCAAAAATGGCTATTGGAGAATATTTCAACGTTTCAAGTCCTGTTATGGAAGCAAAGTTTCAGGGTATGAAGAGATTTTTATGTTCAATTCCTTTCTCTTTTTGTTTTATTTCTTTTTACAATTTTAAGTCATTAAGATGCAGGTCTAAAGGCCAATGGAGCAACAATTGGTGGAGTAGAATCCAAGGAGAAGTACAAAATCTTGCACTCTGTAAAGGAGGGACGTAAGGCCAGAGGAACTTATGGTAGTGCAAATATTAACCATGACAAGCCTCGTTCAACTAACAAAGGTGCTACTCCAGTTTCTGCATGGCCCTCCATTGTTGTTTCAATTTGCATCGCGCTTGGTGTGATCTTAGCTTCGGCTTCCTTATTTCCATTACCAGCATTCTAGGCATATGGATATCAGATTAGTAGTGAAAGCCAGGACAAGTTAGTCTCCTAATTGACAATGGTTCTCACGTCTTCTAATGGTATCTCAAGCTTCCATATATTTCCCCCTCATCAGGGAACAGAAATATTTGGTTACTGTGTGTGGCTTAGGATGAAGCTGCATTGCATGTCCTTTTGTTCTTTTGGTGATTGTTTCCTATGTAGATGTGAAATTTTGAAACTAAGACACATTACGGTTGTGAAATACACGATCTCTTTGTAATCAATATGATGTGTATGATGTATGCAGGAGCTTGGTACGGTGGCCTAAGCTCTGAAATGCATTATTCTTCCTTATTATCCCAATTTCTACTTGCATTACCAGAGGTTTTCACTGTGTCAATTTCTCCTCATGTAATTCCTGTTGAAGCGTATACTGGGGAGTGATTGCTCCGCGGAGGATGTCAAAGCAAACTCTCCATTCTTAAGATACAAACAAAATAACCAAAAGCTGTTAGTTTTAGGAAATTATATTGATCCCTTAGTTTCAGGGATTGTGATTTGATTTGATTTACATGTATAGTGTCTTTATACAGGTTGATGTCTATCTATATTAAAACTCCTCATCTATATATGTATACAGAACAGTGAAATACAATATACACAGAAAATTCTCCAAATCTCCTATGTCTACTGTTCGTTTTTTTTCATGGTATCAGAGTCGGGTTCAATCCTTGGTATAAGTAAGTGATGATGGCTTTGATTCAAATCAAAGCCATCATCACTTACTTATACCAATCTCAACCACAATGATGGGGAATGAAGGCAGCCTCGTCAATCCAGTCAATCCGGCCAGTACTGATACACTAGCCAACCATTGGCAGCATTACTGCAGAACATGCCACAGTCAATCAGTTAGCAAACAACCTCAATTCCACAAACAGTCACATTATCAGTAAAATTAAACCAAACCAATTACTCCCTGTGGGCACGCCTGATGAAGATGGCAATTGGGGGTAGGGGCAAACTCGGTCATATTACAGGAGTTCCAGGGACACCTGCAAGAGAAGCAGCCGAATACACACGATGGGAATAAACTGATTTGATAGTCTGCTCCTAGATGCTCGATAATATGGAGCAAGAACTCGTGGTGAGTTATGCGGAATATCCAACGGCGAAGGACCTGTGGGAGGGCCTTGCCGCAACATACAGTCAGAGCAAAGAAGGAGTACAAATATTTGTTCTCACAGTCAAAGCAAATAGTCTCAAGAAGGGAACAGATTTAATTGAACAGTATTACTCTAACCTCCAAAGGATTTGGAGGGAAATCGAGACCCGACAACCGAACCGGATGGTATGCCCAGAAGACATCATTACTTTCAGACCGTCTCTACAGTTTGAAAGTAGTGATGTCTTCTGGGCATACCATTGGGTTCGGCTGTCGGGTCTCGATTTCCCTCCAAATCCTTTAGAGAATGGAGTAATACTGTTCAATTGAATATGTCCTTCTTGAGACTATTTGTACTCCTTCTTTGCCCTGATTATATGTTGCGGCAAGGCCCTGCCACAGGTCCTTCGCCGTTAGATATTCCGCATAATTCACCGCGAGCTCTTGCTCCATATTATCGAGCATCCAGGAGCAGACTATCAAATTTAGGTTGATGTCTACTTATATTAAAACTCCTCATCTATATATGTATACAGAACAGTGAAATACAATATACACAGAAAATTCTCCAAATTTCCTATGTCTACTATTCGTTTTTCTTCAAAAGCTTGTTGATGAAGGAGCGATGTTTTCGAAGTTAGAAGTTTAAAGAAACGTCGCCAATAGTTTCTTGTAAGAATGAGAAACCAGTCCCACGTTATTGGATCAATCAAAAGAAGTGCTGAAGTTGTAGTAAACTAGTCTGCAACCACACTATCAAAAAATCAAACAACATAATCAACATTGATTGTTAGCTCTTTAGACAAAGTTGTTTTTTTTCCTTTGTCAAAGTTCCTCGGTACAGAGCATTATTAGAGAGCGGTTTTGTCATTGAAACATTTCCTTACAGAAACAGTATGTAAGAACACGTACTAAGAAAAGAAGTATTTGGCAATAAGATAAGAAGGGCGTTATCAGCTTAAATCTCGTATATGAACTTGTCAAAAAGCTTCATGTGCTCAGACTGCAAAGCAATGGCTACCGATAAACTCCCATCATTTGTTGGACTTGGCAAAATGAACGATAAACCCTCGAAAGGAATTCCTCCAGGGCCCATAAAAATGGGTCTTCCCCATCCAAAATCGGCGTCATGAATAGGCAACCTCACCCAACTTGTGATCCCAAGATTCGGGTTCTTGAAAGTATGAGCACCGCGAACGAGGGCTGACAAAGCAGGCTGAAGCTCCAAGTAATCAAGGGCTGACCTTAGATAATCATTGTCCATCCTAAACAAGCCATCATGAATTCTCCCTGCGGCGAACCATGTGGGCTTTGATTGAAGATCTCCGGCCACCGCCACAGGCGTCGTCGTGAAGATCACGTTACCAAAATAACCAGGTGGGAGTGGTGGCTGCAACCTCGACCTGCCATCAGTGGCTATGTACAACTTGGTTTCTTGGTCATAGGGAAGTTCACGAGCCTTGCACACACATCTCCACACATGACCAGCCAACATCTCGTATGAGCTGTACGCAACTGTGTTGCCATCTTCTTTAGCTTTGGCTTTGAGAGCGTTGAGCTGTGCTCTTGTTAGCTTAAACATAGACACAGTTGTGGTGTCAGGTTTTGAGGTCTCTGGTGGCGATTTCAGTGCCGGTGGTGGCTGGTACTCTATGTGGTGGAATGCTGGTGTTGTTGGTGGGTCTCTGGCACGGAGGAGTGTCCGGTCGATGAACGGTGGAATTGTTAGGTCGAGACCTCGAGCCATGTCTGACCAGGTGTTCACGAAATGAAGACCAGAGAATCCATCTGCTACGTGGTGTTGCATGCCCACACCAAGGGAAGCTCCTCCACATTTGAAGTACGTTACCTGAATAATTACATGCAAATACAAGGGGGTCAGTTTGTCCTTAACATTAAATTGACATCAAACTGGAGGACTTATTTGCAAATATCAGCTGATGTGTAATACCTGTAAGACCAAGAGTGGATAAGTAGAGATACCACTGGAGTAATCAACGGTGGGAATAAGCTGCCGGAGCTCCAAAGTTGGCGCAAAATCACCGAATTCGTCGATAACTGAGCTCGTCTCCGCCACCACAAAGAGCACTCCCTCTCCGTTACAGTTAATCTCAATCCGGCCATCGTCGTCCCTCCGCAACCGTCCAGCCATAGGATAGAACGGCACCAGGGCTTTTCCCAGCGCTTCCTTCATGACTTTCGGGTCAAAGAAGTTGGCTGCTCCAGTCGGCCTGTAGAAGTAGACGCTGGGCGTGTGGAAGCGCGGCACCACCAGGTCCACGTTCGAGTTCCAGAGGCCGTACCGCGGTGTCTCCGACGACGGTGGCACAAGTGTTGACTCCTTCACGGTGATTTTCATGTTCTTGATCGATCTGCCCCTGAGAAAAGAGCGCCGCCGTGAAATTAATTACATTCTTATAGAATAAGATTTAAGCGAGGTCCCACAGTTCCCTCACCAATGGCAAAGAAGGACAAGCCTTGGACCTCATACATTTTACGTGAAAAAACAAATACGTCCCATTCAAACACATATTTGAAGTAGAATCCATGATGAAAAAGCCAAAAGAATCCCAATCATCATACCACCGAGTATTGATAATTACAAATTACAAATGTTAATGAAGCTATGATAAAATGGAATACTATGTAACCTCTTTCATATGAAATCGGGTAGGCTCTGAGCATATTGACCTTAAATTTTGAGGGGACGGTCACCATTCTGCTAGAGTAGGGTTCAGTTCTACAAATGTTAATGAAATCCGACCAGACAGACAACCTTGAACAACGAAAGTGTCCTCTTTTTTCAGAAACATCCTATTCTTAGTTTCTCATCGTTTGCAATATAATTCATTCAAAACAACAAAACAGAAGTGCAAGTTGGTCGTGAATCAGTTCTCTTCCTACCAACAGACACTCGTGAAAAGCATTTCTATATTGAAAACTTGAAACAGAACATCGAAGAGTTACATATGAATCGTATCCATAACAACAAAACTAACCAAAAGATGAGTAACAGAAGCTTACCTGGAAAATTTCAGAGAGAATTGGTGGGCTTACGGAGTAAACCTGAAAACTTAGGAAGCCAGGTTTTGGTGGGAGTGCGTTGAAACCAACTAAATGAGATATCTTATTGATTTGTGTTATATATATATGTATATATATATATACAGAGGGTGTGCAATGGAATACATATAGGGTGGTGCTGGAGTGGGGACTGAGCCATTCACCTACTCCTACCAAGTGACATTTACAATTTACAATATATCTATAATCTCCATCTGGGTCTTGCTTTCGGTCGTTTTCTTGAGCCTTAAGCCACAAGAAGTGTAGAAAATTAAAAGACTTTCAGCCCAAAAAACAGTCAGACTAATGTTTGGTGGAGACCATTAAGGCTTGTGAAGATTGATTATTGTTTGCTAGTTCAAGCCTGGCACGTACTTTCCCTTTTCGCGTGGTCTCTTTCCCAATCTCTTTCAGCGTCGTCCTTTATATATAAAATGATTTTTTTTATTTTTAAAATTAAATACTACAACATTTTTAGAATACTTTTATTTTTCCAAATTATTTTGATAGAATTTATTATTAAAATTAAGTTAAATTAGTTCTACAATTTATACTAAAATATCCACAAAATTTTAATAAAGTTTTAGTGTTATAAAACTTTCTATTAATTTTAAATTATAAAACATTTTAAAGATAAATAAATATATATATATATATATATAATATCAATTTTATATTAATTATATACATTGATATTAGAATTTTTTCATAATTAAAAAAAACCATGTTTATTATAAGTATCTAATATGTTATGTAACCTGTTGTCCTACACATAAAATTAATGGAAAATATATATCTTATGTTGTGAATGTAAATATAATACTCTTATAAATCTCTTGCTTTCATTTCTTTTTACCATTATATTTTTTCTATTTATTTGTTTTGAATTTTGAATATAGCATTTATTTCAAGTTATTATCCTTTTGTATCGATACAATAAGTATAATTAAACAATCGTATGTTTGTTTGTGTTTTTATTTAAACAAAATAAATGATAACTACATGTTTATTTACACTCATTTTAAAGAATTTTAAAATTATATTTAATTAAATATATTATTAAAATATATCAATTTTTGCGTATGTAAATATTAATACCAAAAATATTATATCGTTATGGAAAGATATTCCACCATCTTTAAAAATATAAACACAAAATTATTATTTTTTAGTTACGATTTTATTTATAAACACAAAATTATTATTTTTCTCGTTACGATTTTATTTATTATGTTTCATAAAAATAAGGTTGTTCTTTTGTAAGCAAAAAAATCATAGGTTTAAGTTAGGACGATAATCTTTTCATAGACTATAAGGGAAAGAATGCAGATAATTGATGTAATTTATACATATAAAATCATATTTTTTTTGTTTGTAATGCCTTAAGAAAGTAATTGACCTCTCATTACTCTGAAGCAACGAAAGCATTGTTGGAATCGGATTGTCCTATAAAACTAGATTATGAGCATTCAACGATCCTAGCTTAGTTAAGAAATCTATACATTGGTTACCTTGGCCAAGGATATAATAGATTGTTTTTATTTATTGTTTTGTGCATTAACATTTCAACTTTCAAGCTGGCAGAATTATTCGGCTTGCATAATATTGGAATCTAACTAAAATGATACTGTTCCCCAGAACCTGATAGGTCCGCTTGCCCATAATAATTACATGGACTTAATTAATTAGCCGTCAAATTGGTTATCTATTGAACTATATGGATAGAGTTATAAATGCATATCCTTAATCAAATTTAACTTAATTCTTATTTCCACTTCATACAAATTGTTTTGTGCGTTTTTTAATACGAACTGTGTAAATTTTTATATTGATGTAATAACTTGCAAATCACGTTAATCAGGTTTTTCGTACTAAGCAAGCTTTCTACAAAAAGACTCGAATAAAATAGTGTAGATAAGAGGAATCAAATACAGAACCTTTTAATCTCATGCTCCTTTATTTCACCAACTTGATCACCCCTAAGGGCGACACAATTCAATATAATCTTCAATTTATATACTATGTACACTCACATGTGTTAGAAAGTCAAAAGTAGTATAGAATGGTCAAAAGTGTCTCCATAATTTATGGAGAGAATTTGGGTTTTTATGCCTATATATTTGTAACACATTTGATGAATTATATACCGAAAAAATACCTAATTCATCTGATTTTTAAGTTGGTATCAGAGCTGAGGAATGCCATCTTCTGGAGCAGTACCAATTACCATCTCCAGTTGTTCAAGCTTTTGAGCAACATCCGCCATATCGGAGGCCCTCACTTTGTAACCCAGCACTGCCAACAATTCGTCCCTGCTGTAGATCCAACAGTTTGCAACAATTATGTGGGATGAACAGACCAGCGCAACCATTCCTGCAATCTCATCATCAACCTTGCGAAAGAAACTAGTGAAGGCTTTCTCCCACTGCATCTGTTGATTTCCCCATAAACATCCATTAGTTCGACTGTTTTTTATCTTTATGCTCTCTTCCACCAAGGCCACGTGGATTCTATCGTGACAGTAATTAGCAACCTGGGCGCCTCCATGGCCATCATAAACACCAAAAAAAAGTGACTGGTTAGGTGTGTAAAACTCTCGCTCACCCCATCTACAACATGATCACCAATCAGCATTTGGATAGGATTTTTTCACAAACTGCGGAAAAGCTGAAACAGCATCTTCCATTTCTGATCTTCTTCCGCAGATAGATACGCATCCCCAAAGAGGTACACAGTCAAGCTCAAAAACACTCCTTGTTGCTCCTCGATCAAGATTCTTCTCACAAGGTAACTTCAGAACCACTGCAGATGCCTTCAAGTCAGAGCCATCAGAGAACTCTGCATTTGGTTCTACGGTTGCAACAAGGAGTTTGGCCATTGGCACCTGCACCTCATCTGATGACTCCACAATGATAGCTTTTGCAAATATCTTACTATTTTCAATTTCACCAGACTTTGGCAAGCTGATTTCAGACCCTGTCTCCAGTAGCAACAAATCCTTGTTGATAACTCCATCACTTTCTTCTGTGACCGATAGAACTTCATCATCCTCGCTCTCCTGCATCATGACATCACTACTAATTGAACCACTTCCATTCTCAGGCAGCATGCTCAATAAGTCAGTCCCTCCAACAGTATTATCTTCTTGTTCAGGCAAAATCAAGAAGTTCGCTTCACTTTTAATATTATTACTATTTTCCAGTTCTCTGGAATGAGAGTCTTCAGACACCACCTTAGTAGGATCAGATAACAAACTTGCAGTTTCAGTTACAAGCTTTATTCGTGCAATTTCAACGTGAGTTGAAACCCCTGAGTTATCACAAATAGAATTTCCTAAACTAAGCGTCATTGCAACTGCTGGAGACATCTCTTCCATCAACTGCTCTCTCTGCACCCAGTCACCAATTATAACTTCCAACCCCCTAACCTAGAACAATCTACTGATTCTCATCCTCTTCATCTCCTTCCAACACTGAACTTGGGATAAAGCTTGCACCTTCCAACAATATCTCTTCCATTTTCAAAATCCAAATTACCCACCACCACCCTTTTGATTCAGAAAATTTTACAGGGACCACTGAGACATTGGATTAAAGATGCATAAGGATCATCAGATCTGGCCGGGAAGACGGATCCAACCTTCCAACTATGAATATTTCAAGCATCCATTGTTAGCCTGTCTTATCCAAATCTCCAGAACTCAAACAAAGTCTTCACCTCCGTGAAAGAGCCATCAAGGCAACCCAAATCCTATTCCAGCCGAAAAGTACCAAAAATCAAGCCCTTATGTATGAAGCAAGGAATAGGATGCAAAATGGACCGCAGGAATACAATCTAGGAGAATAAACGACCAAACCTTGCAAATCATTATCAAAAGAAAAACCTTAAAAAGGTGCAACCTTTAACACATAGAAGATGGCTTCCTGGATCTAAGTCAATCCATCTAACTTTCTCGCAAAAATTATGGATCTATCTTACCTTCTTCAAAAAAGATGCAGTATTCCGTACAACATAAGAGTAAACAACCAATTTCAGGGAATGACACTCTCATGATCCTAACCCACTCAAGACACGAATCAAATCATGCATATCAAAACAAAAGATTGCAGGGTTTTTACCAGTTGACACTGAAAATCACTTGGAGCTTGAGAATATGGTGGTGATTTAAGACTTCTTCCCCACAAAGATCTTTCCTTTTTCACTCCCTGCGTTCCAAGGTAAGGTAACAAGCAAGATTGGATGTAAGTAAGAAAAAGAAGAAGCAGAAGAGAGAGGCGACAGAAAAAGAAGGACTTTTTGTGGAAATGCTTCTACTTTAAATTTTTTTGGGATTTAAATAAAATTTATTTCCACCGCAATATCTCCTCAACAAGACACGTATACATTTTATCATTTATAAGGCTGTCTGAAAATGGTGTTTAGGTTAGGGGGTGAGGTGAGGAGAGTGGTTACATGAAGACAAGTCCTCATGGATTTTTCATGAGGCAAACTTTGAGAAGAGACACGTGTTGTCTAAGACTGAAAAAGTCCACTTGAAGAGCAATAATTGTGTCCGTACCCACGTGGTCCAATGGTTTCTATCTGTAGTAGATCCTTCCTATCCTCCTCGCCGTCCTGTTCCTACCTAGTCTCTTCCCCACTCCTCAACCCACCAGGTGACTTGTTATTTCCATTTTTCCCCTTTAAGGTTCCTGCAGTGATGACATTGGATCGAGCGGGGCTCTTTAATTGGTCCTAAATTTGATTAGATTTGAGTAATTCTATATTTGGTTGAGATAGATATAAGTTTTATCTAAATTTCAAAAAAAAAAAAAGTTTAAATACGAGTTATAATTCGCTTAACCCAAATCATCATTCTCGTCATATCTCAAAGTTTCGCATTGAAAATAGGATCTAAGAGGATCTGATAGTACGTAGCTTTATTCTTATATTATAAGGAGGCTGTTTCTAATGGACCGATATGCAAATGTAACAAGGATAATAATGAAATAGGTTGAAAGAGTAGAATATACTAGGAAAAGTATATAATGAATATAATAATTAATAAGGAAAAGACTAAAATAATAAGAAAAAAATAAAAAAAATATAATAATAATAATAATAATAATAATATAGATAATAATAATACTAATAATAATAATAATACTAAAGATATATCAAACCTAATAACTCAAATCCCTTAATTTCGAATTGAGGAGGGCCAAATTTGAATACAAATACGGTCTTTACTCTATTAAATCACTAAAAAGACAAGTTTAGAGTTAATTTTAATTGAAATTAATATATAAATTTTAGTTAATTAACGACTAAATTTTAATTTAATTGAGATTTAATTTGAAAATTTTAAGTTTAACAAAAATTTAGATTTTAAGTTAAAATTTAAATTTGAGAACTTAATTTAATAAGATTAATTTTGTATTCTAACTAACCTTGAAACCTAAATTTTAACATAAAATTCAATTAGAGTATAATTTAATTTGAATGAGCAAAAAGTTTCAATCTTTTTTTTAAATGAAAGAACTGTAACCGCTATCCTTTAAATACATAATGGATAAATCTCCAGATTGGTGCAATAGTTTACAAATCACGTCAATTGGATACTTCACATTAGGCAAGCCCTGTACGATAGGCTCGATCAAGAGAGCGTAAATAGGAAGATCGATCTCAACTTATCCTTAACCCTACTCATTCCAATATAGATATTTATGAAACAAAAGCTATAACCTTTTTAGGTTTTCAAGTAATAATTATAAATAAAAAATTAGTTTTTTGGTAAAAAGGGAATATTTTGCTTAAACAATTTTGTATTAGGCCGAATCCACTCGACCTTAAATTTGAATTTGAAATTTGGAATTGAAAAAAATTAAAAACCATTTGATAATAATTATCAACCCTAATTTTCAAGTCATGATTTTTTTCTTTTTTTTTGATAGAAAACGGGCCTAAGCCAAATGAAAAACTACAAAAGAGTCACACGGGGGAACGAAACACCCACCAAATCAGCCAATAACAAAGGCGAAATGCCTGCAACCGGTTCAGAAAACCAATGCACACCTAAAGGCAAACTATAACTATATGTAGCTAACCAATCCGCACAACGGTTACCCTCCCGATATATATGTCGGACTCGCACGTCCCAAGGCCTGGCCAACAAAGCTTTGGTAGCAGCAAGTAAAGAATTGAGCATCGGTCTTGTCTCAGAGGAAAGGAGCGAGACAACTATAGCAGAATCAAGAGCTAATTCAATCCGAGAATAACCAAACTCCCAAGCGAGTTGGAGGGTGATTTGTTTAGCCTTACACTACTTTATATTGTTCGATTGTATTAAGGTATTAGGTTATTCTTGTCCTCGTTACAATTATGACAAATAATAAGGAGGTGGTGGGACGAGTCATTGTGCAACAAAGACACAGACTCGAGAAGCTTATTGGACGGAGTAATCCTCCGTATGACTAGATCCGTCTTAATATTAACGGTGCCAATAAAGCATCTTCCACAAGGGCTTATGCAGGTGGGGTGCTTTGAGATAGTATTGGATTATGACTATTAAATTTTTAAATATGGGCAGAGTGTAGAGTCCACTATTAAGAATTGGGCTTGGGTAAACTATTGTCCAAATAACTAGAACTAGTTGTTTGGATGGTTGACCCTTACCACTTATAAATCTTTTAACATTTTCATATCTAGGTAATATGGGACACTCTAATACTCCCCCTCAAGTGCAACTGGGACTGGACATTTAGTTGTCACTTGAAATATACGCAGTGGTAACCGGACCGGGCCTCCAGGACTGGACATCTAGACGGACAACCGGGAAATTAATAATCCAGACCAAATCTGCTTTGATACCATATTAAATTTTTAAATATGGGCAGAGTGTAGAGTCCACTATCAAGAATTGGGCTTGAGTCAACTATTGTCCAAATAAATAGAACTAATTGTTTGGATAGTTGACCCTTACCACTTATAAATCCTTTAATATTTTCATGTCTAGGTAATATGGGACACTCTAATAATGACTAGGTGGTTTTGCTCGTAATATAAGTTTTTACACAGCTGTTTGTGCAGAGTACGGGGAGTTCTTGGATATAGGCGAGTGGAGTTAGAAGTGGATTCGCTGGTAGTAATCAACATTCTTTCACCCTCAGATCACCATCAAGCTTTGTATAACTCTCTAATCTTGGGTGTTCGAAATTTATTAACCAGAGATTAGATTGTGAAATCACGACATGTTTTCAGAAAAGGCAATAGATTAGCATATCGGCTCGCTAGCTTTGTCATTTCTCTTTCGGTTGGAATCTATTATTTTCAGAACCTGACTGTAGGTTGTCTATCTATCCTCATCGAGGATGTTACTGGGATCTCCTCTCTCCATTTAGCATTTTAATGTATCTTTTACTTATCCTTCTGATAAAAAAATATTGAGAAAGGTTAACAGTAATGAAATGAAATAGTTATAGTATTAATTCTTTAATTTAAGTAGAACGTAATTTAAATTCAAACGTATTGTAATAATTAAAATAAATTTTAATATTTTGAAATAGTTCAATTTAAATCTTAAATTAATAATCCTATCAGTATTTCATTTTGAAATCTTAAGACTATGTTTGATTTGGCAGTTATTAATATAATAAAAAGAAATACAATATTATTCCATCGTTTAAGATGATAGTTTATAATGAAATGAAATAGAATATGATGGAAGAGAAGGGTTTCACATTACATCTTATTCAATCCTAAATAGTAAAAATAAGTTATCTCTAGGTTTCTAACTAAGAATAATCCTTGTTTGGGTACAAGGATAATAGGATTTTAAATTGTTTTAAATTTTCGATCATTTAATTTCAAAATTAAAGTAATTACTTATCTTATGTTGATTAAGAATAATAATTAATTTAATTCCTAATTAATTCGGAAAAGTAGTTTTTTAAATTAGAATTAATTAGTTGCAATTACATCGAAATTAATTTATTAAACTTCTTAAAATTAAGAAAAGTATTTTTTAAATAATTAAGAAATGTGTTTCTTAATTAATTTATTTATTTAAATTTGATTGAAATAAATTAAATTTATTTATTTTATTTATTTTATTTATTTTAGAGAATTATTATTCAATTTATTTAAAATTTATTTCTTTATTTATGAATAATAAGTTTTTATTAATTCGAAAAGTTAATTTCTTGGTTAAATTTGAAAAGTGTTTTAATAATAAGAAAATTAAGCTTTCTTAATATTTTAAAAATAGTTTTCTAAGTTATTAAAGATAGATTTTCTTGTTAATTAAGAAATTAACCTATAAATATTGAACTTTATTAATTAAATTTAAAAGTGTTTTATTTAATTTTGAAAGTAGTTTTCTTTAAATATTAGAAAATAGTTTTCTAATTAAAAAAATTGTCTAATTATATTAGAAATAGTTTTCTAATTGAATTATAATTTCTTGCTTTTTGAATTTTGAAAAGGGAGTTTTTATAAATAATAATAAGCAAGAAGTATAATTTATTGAAAATCATTTTCAATAAATTTTGTTAAGGAGTCAAGATAATTGAAAATAGTTTCAAATTGCATTTAAAATTTGTTTTCAAATAAATTAATTTTCTATTTGGAATAAGAATTTAGTTTATATTAGGAATTAATAAGTTTAGTCTAATTTAAATTTTTCAAAAATTAGAAATATTATTTTAGATTATAGATCAATAACTATAATTAAATGAAGCTTGATATTTTATGCATATAATTTATTTATGAGTAAGTTGCATGTTTGAACATATATTTGATATATTATCCATGTTGAATTGTATATTTTACATGTAATTTTCTATTGGATGAGATAAACAAAATTAAATCCCTCGTTACAAATATTAATTGTATGTTTTGAACATGATTCTTGCCTTCTATTATTATAAAAGTAAATCATCATCATTATGCTTAGTCTGAAGTCTAGCAGTAAAGCGGGGTTTGGGGAGGTCTTATAGTAGGCAGCTTTACCCCTATATAATAGAGAGGTTGTTTTTCGGTAGACCCACATGCAGATGTGACAAGTAAAAAATGATGCAGAAAACATAAGCAATAATTAATACAGGAATAGTAGTGAAAATCCAAAACCAAACGACTAACTCACGAAATGCTAGGTAAAACCAATATTACGAAGAAGATTAATAAATAAAAAATTGATACTAATAACAATAAAAACTATAAATAATAATAACAAAAAGGAATGAAGTGAAAATTAAAAAAATGTTGGACAAAGGAAACGCCAGTAAATGAAAAAAAAGTAAATCGAGTTTTATTTATCATTAGGCTTGTTGAGCAAACTCAAGGCTGCTTTAACCTGGATATGATTAGTTGTAGGACAACGGATTCTACTTAACTATATTTATATGATTTGGATAAGCAAACTTATGATCACATGAATTTAGAGATAGGGTTCGGAATAACATATAAGATATCTTTTGGCAATAGTTGTCACTTAACAGATCTAAACGTCATATGAAATATGATTAATAAAGTTGTTATCTATCTAATTTAATTTTTATTAGTTTGTTGAGCAAATTCAAGATCAACAAAATTTGAATGAGATCCTAACCCATTGAAAAAATAGAGTAATATTTTCGAATAATAGTGAGGGCTCCTGTTTCAAATAAAATAA
>JANZLC010000005.1:6413522-6428447 GCA_026413385.1 Erythroxylum gracilipes | reverse complement strand
GCTAGTTGGGCAGGTAGTCCCGATGACAGAAGATCCACAGCTGGATACTTCACTTTTGTTGGAGGAAATCTGGTGACATGGAAGAGTAAGAAACAAAAGGTTGTGGCTTTATCCAGTGTCGAGGCAGAATTTCGAGGAATTGCTAGAGGATTGCAAGAAGTCCTTTGGTTGAGGAAGGTGTTAGCGGATATTGGTTTTCCGGTAAAAAAGACTTGTCGCCTGATGTGTGATAATAAAGCAGCAATCAACATCTCTGAAAATCCGGTACAACATGATCGAACCAAACTTGTAGAGATCGATCGACATTTTATCAAAGAAAAGTTGGAGACACAAATTGTGGAACTTCCATTTGTGCGCTCAGAAGATCAACTTGCAGATGTTATGACCAAGGCAATAATTGGCACCGTATTCGAGGATGTAATGTGCAAGCTAAATGTGTGTGATCCCACGATTTAGCTTGAGAGGGAGTGTTAGAAAGTCAAAAGTAGTATAGAATAGTCAAAAGTGTCTCCATAATTTACGGAGAGAATTTGAGTTTTTATGCCTATATATTTGTAACACATTTGATGAATTATATACCGAAAAAAATACCTAATTCATCTGATTTTTAAGTACATGAAGCCCCTCATTGTGATTATCACTTACTATAAACTACTTCCTAAGATTTCTTTAGCTCTTAAATTCCAAACCGAACTTCAGAATCAATAACTACGTGTGTCATTACGTGACATGCAAAATAAACTCTTACTAATCTGTAATAAACATTTTGTTTCTTTTTTTAAATTTCATTTTTAATTTATGGTTTAAATGTATTAGTTTTAATGATTCTATCGAGCAAGTCAACAGAATATTGTTGGTAAACCTATTATGTTAACTATGAGTTGTTCGTCATCATTATTTGGATGCAACTATGAACGACGCAATTATTACTCATTAATTAAATATGGAGAATCCTTACTTACCAACCTTACTTTCGATTAAAATTCTGAATTATGAATTGACTAATTAAAAGCATCTCGTACAGATACAAACCTCTTTCCTTAACGTGCACATCTAGAACTAGTTCAATTAATAAAGTAAACTTTTGTGTTAGTCGTGGAGGCCTCCATTAATACTTCAGTTGTGTTGATTACATTAGTTAAAGTTGAAACTCTATATTAAATAGTTTTATTTATAAAATGCAATAGTGTATGTGAGTTTAACAGCATTGAATTCCTAAGAAAAGAGAAATTAGGGCCAATGCATTGATGCCATTCGAATAATTAGCCGATCTATTAGGTGTTCCTTTTAATTCGAAAAGACTACACATGGAGTCTGCCCGGTTGAGTGGGAGGTAGGAGGTAGGAGGTAGGAGGTTGGTGAGACGGTGACATGGCAATCTCCTATCCACATTTACGTCACCAACTCTGTCTACGTCGTGGACCGGACCCGGTCCCCGCTCCAGAATCCAGATAACACGACCGACTTGGATCGGTAAGACCAAAAGCTTTGAATCTTTGATAATGTAGTTTAAAGCAGGGGCTGGGGCTGGTTTAACTAAAAATCATTTAAAATTTTAGAATTTTTATCGATCAATAAATAGGTTTAGTTTTAAAATTTAAATCTAATCTATTATATTTAAATTTGAACCTAGTCATAAGTTTATATTTTATAAAAATTTAATAATTATATAAAATACAAGGGTGACGTCTTAATATAAATAAATATATGTCTTAACATATAAAGTATCATTAAATCTAAATAAAAATAATCATAAACTTGCTATAAAATACAATCTAATTTCTTAAATATTATATAATAAATACTAAATCAAGTAATTAAATATAAAAATGTAATTATAAATAATAAAATATTTATTTAAATGTTTATTATCATCGAAGATGAATCATTAAAAATATAAATAAGATAAATTTATATTTTTGTTTTATTTCTCAACTATTTATGTGAATAAGTAATCATTGGATGACTAGTGAAGCATTAAGCAATTCATTTACTCTAATATTTTGGTATATATTATCAAAATCATTATATCTTATTTAGAGATATATTTAAAACAATTCACCGATTAGTAGCTATTATAAATATTTATAAATGTAAATAGATAAATTACCGAAAATTACGGTGCTTATCATATGAAAGATATTTTGATAAATAAAAAAAAAAGGTTTTTCAAAGCTATGATGAAAGGTACATCTCAACTCAAACAAGCTTTTAAAAAGTTTTATTTAAAGATCAAATGTAAAGGCTGAGAGAAATATGAATGTATCACCACTTCAGAATACAGTGTTTCGAATTCATTCAAATCCTTTTCTTTTTAAAGAACGGTTTAGTGAAGATGAGAAGACACTGTTTGCACTACCTGTTTGTGAATCTATTGATGATGAAGCCTCTTCTCTTGAAGAAGAAGATAAAAAACCAATGTATACAATGAGACAATCATTTTTAAAGTTAGAACCAAGGTGTCAATAATAACACGACCATATGTTAGACTTCAATTGCTTCTAAGAAAGCCTACGACATGGAACCCCCTTGAGGAGGGTTATGGGAAGAATAAGAAACCATATGCAATATGATAAAGTAGATCTCTATAAACTTAAAGATAAACAAAGAAAGAAAATTAGACAAGATGTTCTGATGACTTTTGATATGCTTAACTATGGATTTATAGCGGAAGAATCAGTCTTTCCATCGAAGCAATTAACTTTCTCTTTTTACTGCCAAAATTTCTTTGTAGATAGCATGATGATGCTTTTCTGAATCCTTAAATTGACTGCTACTATGTTTACAGTAAAACCGCTTTTCTTCTATCTCTTCTATTAGTATTATTCCTCAAAAATATTTATAGGCATCAGTCTACAATATTCATTTTTCTTTGTCATGAACATTTTTTAGAGGTGGTTGTTTATTGATCTGCTCTGACACATGAAAAATGAAGTTCCTGATATAATTTACTATCTCCAGTATCTGTTGAATTTGTTTAATAATAAGATTTTTGTCTAAAAAATTTAATAATTCACTAGCAATATGTGAGTCGGGCTAATAGAAATCATCAAGGAATCTTGTTTCCAAAAATTGTATTTGGGCTGATCTAATCTAACTTTTATAGGCTAAGAGCATTATCCCGTACTTTGTAATAAATTCCAAATTTCGTTTTAATAAGGTTTGGTGCTCTTGCTAGGTATGAGAATACAGCATAATGGCGACTATGTAAATCAAGGCACTCAATAGAATGGAATTATAAATCCTTGTCGTGACTCTTTGAAATAATAATGAGACGACTTTTAACCTAAATGACATTACTGTCCACTCTGCATTAGCTGTAAGATCGCCTTAAGGTTGACTTCTTTAATAATTTTCTATTGATATTTAATAAAACAAAGAACCAAAAAATTAAGCTTGCAACTTTGCCCAACGTTTTGAATTTCTTTGCTACCAAGTGGTACGTATTGTACCGACCGAAAAACGAAACGAAATAGAGTGTTTATCTACCGGGTGTAAATACCGGTCGATATCAGTTGTAAATATCAGTTGATACCTGTGTGTTTCGTCTGGTACCCGTGATTTATTAGTAAAATTTTCAAAAAAAATTTAAAAAAATTTCCTGCCAGTCCCCCTCCTTTTCTTTTTTTCGAAGTTTTTTAATTAATTATTTAGTTCAACTTTTATTATGATTTCTTAATTTTTAATTTTAAAATAAAATAAATATTTTTATTACTAATATAATTATACATTAAATAAAGCTTAAAAATAAATTATTTTAATTTAATTTATTTTAATCTTTTATATAGTATTTATTAATAAAGTATTTTATTTTTTAAAATAAATAATTTTAGAAATTATTATTTATAAAATAATATTTATTTATATATTTTTAATTATTAAATCAAATTTTATCTAAAATTTATATATTTTAAAAAATTTAAATTTAATTGTATTTATTAATAATTATTAAATTAATTTTATAAATTAAATTAAATTAATATATTTATAATTTTAGTAATAATTAATTTTATTTAATTAAATATATAATATATCTAACTGATAGTAAATTAAATAATATATATTTTTGTTTCATGTTTCAACTCTACTTGATTGTTTTCTTATCACGAATTCTTGTTGTAAATTGTAATAATTTGAGAGTTAAGAATATTTATTGTTCTTTTTATTGAATGTTTTGATATAATTATAATTTATTATATAATAAAAATTAAAATTGTAATATTTAAAATCCTTTGTATTGTTCTTAATTTTATATTTGTAGGATGATGATTGTCTTTTTTCATATAAATTGTGGTTATTATTTATATGTGAAATATCTGAAAATTATTGTTTGTTTATATTAATTGTGATTATTATTTATTATTATAATTTTTAGAGACACAATTAAAAGTATACAGTATGACTGTATAATATAATAATGGACTATTTTATAATTCATTAAAAAATTTAAGAATTATTTCATAAATTAAAAAATTACTTAAAATAGTGCCTGATATTAATCAATACTGATACAATATCTTACTAGAATTTAATCAGATACTAAACTCAGTATTATATTCGAAACATTGGCTTTACAGAAGAGAAAGAGTAATTAATTACTCCACAACTTTAAAATAGCCGCTTTGTACAAGAACAAATTATATATAAAAACACGAGCACCACTCAACGTTGAGCAATACCAAGAGAAATGACTTCAAGGTGGAATTCAGACATGGATCTTGAAGAGAACTTTAATATGATAATTTTATTTAATTTAATAATCAAATTTAAACAATATTACAGTCATGAAATTCATGAACAAATATATTATTTCTAATTTGAGAATATATATGTTGTTATGTTTACTAATTTCCTGTTTGCAGTAGACTATTTCCTTTTAATATTTAAAACCATGGTTAGAACTTGACTTTATGCAATTGAAAATTTTTATTTTAATAATTAAATATTTTTCTTAACACTTAAATAATGTAATAGATAATATGGTTATGTATTGATCATATTTATAAATATCATCTCATTGGAATTAAACAGTGACTACTTGCATTGTAATAAGACTCAAAAATAGTAATATACTAATTTATATGATGGATATTATTAAAAAAAAGAGAGATTATATTTATTTTAATTGTTCTATGTTGATTTTATATATTTCATTTGCATCTTCTCATATTTTTTACTTTTTTTTTAATTTTCCAATAACTATAATAAATTTAAGCTAAATGTCAACGACCAAGTGATGTAAGAAGTGGAGATGCAAACTAAAGCAAAGGGAACTGCTGAGCAGCCTTAACATTAATTAACATCTGAAATTAAAACATCTTTAGCTCTAAATCACCGTAAATCAAACTATAAGGTTAAGCATGATAACAACTGAAATGATTTTGGTTCTAGTCGTCCGTATATTTGAATGCCAATTCAGACAGTAAGACGTCCAATATCAATGGAGGCCGTATGTTGTAGTTTGAAACTGCAAAGCAAAGTGTATATTAGACAGATGTCTCAATGTACAAATGACGAATTGAAGCATTCATACAATACCTTTAACGTAGTCAGTCACAATTTCTGCCAAGTCTTCATCGTCATATTCACCTACCTAAGTAGTCAGGGAAAGTAATTAAGTGTTAAGTGATTTTATTGAAAGCAGAATAAATGTAAAAGACTTAAGTATATTGTTGATAATTAGTGGAGTTGTAAAATAATTATACCACAAAAGCGAAGTGACGATCGTCAAGAACATAATCACGAACAGTCTCATAGCGATCAAAGAGACCTCCACAAACACATCCTGTACTTTCTCCGAAAACACAAGTTATATATAGATATAGTAAAGAAGGAAAGAAAAATGGGTAGTAATACTCAATGTCTGACAACAAGAACAAGAACAAGAACAAGAACAGACTTACCTACTAAGCGAAAATCAAATTGAGCATGCAATAGTTCCAAGGATTCTTTAATGTTATCAACTTTGTTACTGATCACTTCATTAGTGCCAGGGTGATGAAACATCCCTTTACGAAAAAGCACATCTGCACTTTTTCTAAAACTCATAAACTATGCAGTATAAGACAATTATATATATTATTGAGGAGGGAGAGGAATCACACACCTAAAATTTCCTCGAAAGTTGTTTCATCAAGTTGAGCATTCATGACGTTGTTGACCATTGTCATAAGATACCAACCATGGCTTTCAAACTTCATGTACGTGAACAGCAGAAGCCGATTCCTTTGCATGGCGCTGTTCAGTATCCTCATCAATGGCTGCACCAGTTGTAAATAACAAATTATATACATTAATCTGCATAGTTTATGAGGTGTACAGTGATGTTGATCAACGTTCAGAGTTCATTTTACTAACCTGATAATAGGTATTCGAGAACATCTTCAAGTAAGCCTGCACAAACAGAGTTAAGGGAAAAGGCAAGGGAGTGAAGAAGGAAAAGAGAAATGGGAATGTATAATATGCACAAATTCTCTTACAGGTTTGTAGACATTTTCATTGCCAACACGATGAAATGGATCAAGAAAAAGCTCCTGTTATGAACAAAATTATGAGGTTTTATGTTTAGAGTTACCAAAATACAAAAGAGTTTACTTTTTGTGCTTAATTTGGAAAGCTTACCCTGACAGTATCCGGTTTATTAAAGAAATCCAACTGCAACTGATCCATCAAAATTACAGTGCCGGGCAATCGAGGTCGCGATGGTGAGGGTGAAGAAGATGAAGATTCACTTGTTTCAGAGGTTGACATTTCAAGGAAGAGGAAAATAGGAGAAGAGAGAAGAGTTTCAATGAGAGATTATTTCCCTGCAATCTAACATTCTGTTTTTCATTGCTAGTTCTTGTTGTTATATACCCTTTTGCTTACAATCTCCAAGAACTGTCAAAGCATGCAGATCTTATGTTGTACTATTACCCACCTTACTTCCATTTCTGGGTTGAGGCTTATTCTGTGTGCTTTCATATTTCCAGCGTGATGTGATAATGATGATCATTCATTTTCAACCACTGATGTTCTCTTATTTTCTAAACCTCTTTCTTAGACTGTGAGATGAATGAACTTCAACTTCATCTCTACTATAGTTATGCAACTGATCATTGATTTTTTTACTATAGTTATTCAATTCTGAGCAGAATAGCTGCAACATCAGTGTGATTCTACTCACTGTGGTTTGCTTTTTCATCAAGCCGTTGTGATTGTGTTATAGATCTAACTCATTGCTTTTTGACACATTTGAAATGCATTTCCTTTTATTTTTTTGGTCAGTTACGATATCAGAAAGAAATTTCGTTATTTTGTAGGTTTTGCACTTGGTATAGAAGCATGATTGGCATTCTGTGGTAGTTGTAGACAATTTATGTTTTGAAATTTGCATTTGGATTTACACCCATCATGCAATATGGATGCTTGCTTAAATGAGATGATCGTTGCTAAAACCTTCATTTATCACATCATTTTCAAGAAGGTTATAAAGTACCGAAGAAAAAAAAAAGAGTAATGTTACTTGCACTTACAATAATTACTAATAGCTTTCTCTTTTAATTTAATAATAACACTCTAATTAAGAAAATATTATACTGTGATGTGTTTGTTAATTTAACCTAATCAGTGTATCATTAGGTAGTTTTAAAAAGGTCAAATATGAACAAAGTGTGAGTCCAAACTTATGACTTAATACAATTTTTATAACTTAATCGGCAACAACAATATCTCAATAGAAATTTTATTAAAATGTAAAGTCTAAGAAAATAAAAAAGTACGTAGTCTTATTCTTAACTGATAGAGATGTTGTTTTTGATAAATTAGACACACACAGATATTAATGAAATCTCACCCACAATTAAAACATGTAGATGCTAAAAACAAATTTACAAGTTATAAGATTCAATTACTTCTAGGTAATATTTATTCATTCACAATAATATGTGGGTAATTCTCCTTAGTCATGAAATGAATTTGTCTAACCTCATCCCAATTACAAAGATGCGTTTTGGTCAAATAAATCTATTTATGAAGTCTTACTAAAAGTTTAAATGTCTAAAAGAACATGTTAATATTTATTTATTTTTGGTTAAACCACCGAGTATCTGGTGCCACATGAGCAACCAACTAATCCAGATTTGAGCCGGGTAGGACAATTTTGGGCTGCAAAACTCTCCCTCACGTGTTTTAAAGCGACTTCATTCTCAAGACTCGAACTCGAAATCTTGGATAGTTTTAAAGAAAAAATTAGAAATATATTTAAGTGAAGTAATAGATATTTTTAATTTAAAATTATAAGGAATTAAACTGTGGATTATTTCTTATATATAAACTATTCATACCTTATAATGTCATTTATTTATTTTTTTACTTAAGTAACTCGTGAGTTTTCTAACAAAACCTGAACCATTTATGAACACATACAAGAACACACTTCCTGAGTAAGAATTATAGTTTCATGATTGATCCTTGAGCTTTAAAAACTCTTACCAAGACTTACATTGCTTAATTGCTTGCATAAATACTAATACACCATGCGTCAGCACCCCAGAGAGCATACAGGGAAAGTACGGCAACCAATTAGTTAAAATAACATCTTTAAGAAGACCATCGATTAACCAAAGTCAGATTGTAGGTTACTGAGGTGTCTGGTAGACTATTGTGGATCAACATGAGAACATTAATTATGACTATTGGTAAGTTCCAAGTATGATGGCCGAGACAATAAAGCCCTTCTCTCCACGGGCACATAACTCTCAACTTTCCTCTTAGGAACCTTACACCCTTCACAACTCTCTTTCCCCTTTTGAAACAATAGCGCAACAGTACCTACACTCTTTTCTCTGTGAATCTCTAATCTCACAACAAAATTATTTTTTAAAGCAGTTATAGACTGTCTTAGACTTTCTGATACACAAGATCTTTAGAAGAGGCGAGTGTAGAGCATACTTGTCTTTGTACTTAGACAGATAGTAACATCACTCATAACTTAAGCTTTCAGGAGAGGGAGAACTTAGAGAGAATAGAAAACACTCAAACCAGACTTCATTAAACTAATCTTCAACGTAAGAACCTACTTACAACTAAAGAGAAGCCTTGCTTTTATAGGAGAAGCAGCAAGGGTAGAAAAGTAAATCTCTCAAGAGATACACTCATTACAACTTTAAAAGAGAAAGTAACTTTAAAGTACAATCATCACACCTTTAACAAAGCCAACTTTGAAAAAGTAAACAACTTTCTAAAAAACAAACAGTATGATAATAAGATGGAATCTTGTATAGTGGTTTGTGGGCCATAAAGATTCTCTTTTCATCAAAAGACTCAAAAGCAAAAGCAAATGCCTAAATAGATGAGTCTCACTTTGAGAATTAGAATCCAAGGCATTGAATGCATTATTTGTCACGAATTGGTTCATGCCACGATTGTACATTATATGGAATCTGGATCCCTTGAGCTATCAGTATCAACTTGATAGGTCTTTTGTTGTTTACTGGGATTGAGCTCCCATGTGTGAAGTTTATGTGGGAATTGATTTAACTCATCTTCATTAGGACTGTAGTTATTATCATCTGGGTCTTGAGCATCCTGAAAGATTGAGTTAAAAGGCTGAGAGAAGGTCCTGCAATATTTGAGACCGATTCTTCTGTACCATACTGAGGACTATTGGAACTTGGTATATCAACTTCTGGTGCTTCTGATTCACCAAAAATAAATTCATCGGGATATGGTCCAATAGAGGTGGAAATGACTGGTGTATTGGAGAAGTGATTTATCTCTTTGAGAAAATCTCTAAGAGATTGAAGCACACTGTTTTGGTGTTGTGGTCAGTATAATGATGTATGATAAAATTAGACACGATGTTTTGTGTAAAAGACACCGTTTTGTGTTTCTCGATATGGAGGATGAAGAAGTAATGAGTAGATTGTTGTCTAGTAGAAGTTTTCCTTAGAAGATGTTGTGAGATTATTAGAGAGCATTGTTGCTTCCATTGATCTAGTGGTTGGAGCCACTCAAGAAATGTCCATAACAAAGAGATTCCATTGTTTATGTCACAGAGATGTTGATAGAGCTGAAGAGGAGATATAGTGACAACACAAGCATAAAGGGCATAAAGTGCCCAAAGATACAATATTGTGTTTTCAGAAAGAAGATAATGGAGAAAAGTCACATTAAGGTAAGGTGCTTTGAGGTTGAACATTGTGGAACTTCCAAGAGAGTTATGTTCATGAAGAAACTGATGCAAATAATAAACCAAACTCATACGAGTAAGTGAGGCAACTTCAGAACACTAATGGGTGTACTAGTAATAGGAGGAAAATATTTCTTTGTGAAGGCAAAGAGAGATTGACTAGCCATAAAAACTTCATATCTAAAAACTTTAAAAGATGAAAGAGTTGTAACGATACTTGGCTAGAGAGGATATTTATAATGAAAAAAGGAAGGGAAAATATCGGTAGGCTAAGGTGGATACTATCTATCAGGAGGCCATAGTGGATTCTGTCTTAGTAGCTTGGATAAACATGAAGTATAAACTGCCATGTATGGTATGAACTCACTTATATAATTAACAATCCCGAGGAATTGTTGTATTTGTTTCACAGAGAGATGTTCATCAGGAAAGTGTAACAGCTCTTGTGCAATATGTGGACCAGACTAGTAGAATCCATCTTTGAAATGCATACCCAGAAATTCAATTTCTTTAGTCCTAGTGATGGTTTTCGATGCTAAAAGCATAATGCCATGCTGTTTAGTAAGATCCACGAATTGTTGTAGTAGGGCCTGATGTTCTTCATGGGTCTTTGAGAACAGGAGAATTTCATCGATGTAAATGATTGCACTGTAGAGGATAGACTTATAGATCTTGGTCATTGTTCTTTGAAAAAGTAATGGGGCGACTTTAAGCCCAAATGACATAATTGTCCAATGGTACTGTGCATTAAAAATGCAGAATGCATTCTTGAATCTCTTAGTTGGGTGAATACCCAGTTGCCAAAATCCTGCTTTAAAATCAAACTTGGAAAAGATAACAACTTCTTTTAGAAATAGTACATGAGTATTGATCTTTAGAAGAGGAAACTTGTCATCTTGCAGGAATACATTTAGAGGCTTGTAGTCAATTACTAATCCCTTTTTTTTCCACGCTTTTGCTCTGAACATTTGTTGACATAAAACGCCTGGCAAGCCCAGTCTGATTTTGTGGGCTCAATCAATCCTTGCTTTAGAAGGATAGCACACTCATCTTGTGCAAGCTTTAGATCATCAGGGTTCATCCCTGTATGTGTGGCATTTGTGGAATTGATATCCTTATTCTTTTTTAAAGGTAAACTTATGAAAAAGTCAGCATTTTTTCACAGAGGATATGAGTGAGAAAACTGTGTATGTGATTCAGGACGGTATTCCAATAGTTTATCTCTTAGCGATGCATATGGTGTAGGAACTTGAGAAAGTTCAAACACAATTTTTATGTCAGTATAAGGACTGAAAAATGGCTGATACCTGAGACCTATAGGTAGGATCTATAAAGGTGAGGTTTTACTGTATACATCCATACCAATAAGAATATCTGAGCCAGGTAGATTACTTCAAGCACTTTAGTCCAAACTGTACATTGTGGAAAGAATCGTATCCCGATCTTTCTTTTTGTATTAAGCCCTATTTTGAAAGAATTGTCATCTGCAGCTGTAAAATACTCATCATGTGAGGCTCATGCTTCAAAGGGTAAAATGCTGGGCTTCATGATCGTATTGTTGGATCCAGTATCCATAAACCAAATAGCTTTTATGGGTCTATCATATTTATCTTGTATAAAGAGTTGGATCTAGATGCATGATCGTTGAACTGGAGTACGATCTAACTTCATACAGGTCTGCTGTAGCATGTATAGTGAATCATCCTCTAAGAAGCAGAGGGGTCAAAGGATTCTTCATCTTCAGATGTCGTGATAGAAATAGCAAACTTTGTGTCCTCATCTTCATGAGATTGTTCTTCAATCAGATCTTTAAAGTTATTGGAAAAATGAATAGGCAAAATTGATTGCATCTGCTTCAATAACTTGACATACTTTTTAGTCTTATGAGGACAAGTACGTGCAAAGTGTCTTGGTTGTCCACAGAGAAATCAGCTTTTTGATGATGACAGGAATTCTTGAAGAACCTAACATTCTTCTCTTCTTGCCATTCTTTGTCTCATATGTTTTTCTGAGAGAGGCTTGTAGCCTTCCATCTGTCTGCAGAACTTTCATCTATGATGGACTTGTTTAAGATGGGTTTTCTTGTTATGACAATCACAAGTCTTTTGTTCTTTGCACTTGATTTGAATATAAAGCTTCTTGCAAGGTTGTTTGAGAACTGGACCGCCCTTAATGATGTTCTTGAATAAGGCATGTTGATCACATAACTTATCAAGAGAGGCTAAAGCAAGTTGGTAAATTTCTCTAAGAGATATAGTAGCCATATCTCTTTGTAAAGAAACAATGGTCCTTTGTAACTCCAGTTGCAGTTGATCTGGAAGGGATGAAATAAAAGTATATTGAAGATTAACGTCATTCTAACCATTAATAAAATAATACCTTTTCATTGGTTGGAATGATGTTATTAATTTGTAATAACATCATTCCAACTAATGAAAAGGTATTATTTTATTAAGTTGCTAAATCTGAGCTTTGTAAGACTGATACATTTGTTGGATTTGCTTAGAGACGACGTCAACTTTATGTTGCGTAGCATGAATCTGTTGACTGATTTCATCTAGCTTAGAATCAATTCTTCGAAGAACTTTGTTCTGTGCTACTGGATTTGATGTTTGCCAGTTAAGAACTTCATCAGAAGGATTTGAGACAATTATTCCTTATAAAGTGATTCATGTGGGTCGAATGTAAGGGCTAGAGATAACCCTAGTTGTTTTAGCAGTACTCTTATGTAAAGAAGGAAAGTCTTCCTCATATGGTTGAACCATCATGCAAGGTATAGGAGTATGAGTCATAACATGAACTACTAGCTTAGATTGACAGGTAGAAGATTTTAGCATTTCATGAAGAGATCTGGGTCTAAATCTTTTTGTTTGTAGAATAGATTTACTGGAATCATCTGGATCTGGATCATTTTTGTGTGGATGATGTTGTTGAGAAGGCATATAGTGAGGTTTTGGCTTTTTCTTCTTCCGTCTCCTTCTGGCATACTGTTCATCATCACCATCATCACTATCTGACTCAGGATTGAGACAGACTGGTTGACATGCTATACAAAATATCCACGATGATGACTAATATAAACTCGATCTCTATTAGATTTGAAATAATGGATAGGATGACCAGATTTATTTTTCGTATGAGAAAATATGGGCTGGATGATAAAGACAAATCCTGATGTAGAGGCTCCAGATGGATCCTCGTTGGGCTTTGCGTAGATGGACTTCATCATTCCATCCTTTAATGTCTTTATAATCAGAGGAGTTGTTGTATGAAAAAAAGTGTTGATGAGGCGAGTGGAACACCTTTTGGTAATTGGTGATCTATTCAGTAGGTATAAACTTTTCAAGCTCCTGTGTCGGTAGTTGCTTCCAGATCTGGATGATACTAGTCTGATCATTGGAACAATCAACAACCATGTAAAGGACATCCGAAGTAGAATTTGGAAAGTTAAGATCCAAAGTATGATTCTGTAGAAGATAGATCATTTGATATAAAGTAGCCATAATGGTTGTAGGATTTTGATCTGCTTCAATGATCTGGATCTGAACTTGCAGACGTTAAAACAAAGTGGGATCATCCAACTTGATGTTGAAATTAGGTGTTATCGTTAGAATGACACTTCCATTATTGAGCGTTGTCAATAAGGTACCAATCAAAGCATTCTGGTATGTTGTATAGGCAGTGTCGAGAAGACATATCCTAGCTGTAACAGTGAAGGGATTTCATGTTACGGATCGAGTAAAATTTAAAAACTTTAAATCCGATAACAACGCGGATCGTTTCTATTATTGCTAATTCTTCTTGTAATTTTGTTTTGCATCACAATCAAGTTTATATTCCTACAAGAGGAAATTATAAAACCATACCTTTGGTCTCTGATAAAATTGTAGTCCTCTTTGGTTCACCTTGAATCTGAAACAAGAAGGACACCGAGTTCGTGCTAGCGTTCTCTTCGTCCTCGCCTAGCTTCGTCACCCGTTTCTTAATCGATTACTCAATCGATAATTATTTTAACAAATTGTATGAGAGAGATAAAATGGCTAACAAGAACGAAAACTCTATCCCTGTTCTAACCAGATCTGTAAAACTACGTATAGCATCAAAAATTCTTATTAAATTCCCATAGCATTTATGGCAATTAAATCATGAACGGGTGTTTGAAAACAGCATGGTTAATTCATGACCTTTCGGTACTATAACAGTGATAACTTCTTCTAGAGAACCCCAAACGACCTGAAACCTTCACCATTAGATTCTACACTTCAAGGGCTATAAAATCGACAGGTCATTTGTCCAAAATGGTTATCGTTTGCTGTTTCAAATTCCTTTTCAAAATCACCATAAAAAGCTGTCGCAGATTTGATGCTATAATAATACATGTTCTCTTTCTCTTCATTTGTTAAAACAAATTATTTTGGGCTTTGGGCTATAAATAAATTTATATTTCATGAAATTTATATTATCCTCATAATATGCATTTCAAATAAATTTATTTCCCATCTAGGCTATCACGTCATGTGACAATATTTTAACATGTACCGTTATTTCATCAACATGAAATCTTATACACTAAAAATATATATATTCTTGTTTCCCATTCAGTTGGTATGACCTATATCGAGGATCTGTGTTGTGTTGGCAATGAAATACAACATTTTATTTCATAATCTGTAAGCGGTATTCTAGCTATACATTACAGCTACCCAAACAACATAGATGTTTAGTAAACCTTTTACGTAACACGATCCTTCTAG
>JANZLC010000005.1:6381345-6400582 GCA_026413385.1 Erythroxylum gracilipes | reverse complement strand
CAAGACCAAGTGCATCTTCTTGAACACTTCTAAATGAATATAAAACTCATGGAACAAAATGTTAATAACATTCAATTCATAAGTATAACATATAAAAGTAATCATCTTAGATAACTTTTAGAACACAAATCTAACAAACAGGTATTCCCTTTCTTTCAGGAAGTGTAAGAACAAGGTGTATAGCTCCAATATGAAGATGTGTATGATAGTGCTCCCTCCAGAGAGAGATCAGCTCCTTAGGGATTTCAAGCTTTACGTATTGTTTTCCGTTTGTAGATCTGAGGCCACATTGTTCTAACCTGAAACTTTAGCTGGTTTCTTTTACTTTTGGGCAAGATATAGACAATATAGTATAAATACTGTACGGACTCAACAAAGGTAAAGAAGACTCACAAACACAATTTTCTACAGGAACATGGGTAATCTCTACTAGATTTTCTACAGGCTCTCTCCCTACTCACTCTTATCAAGAGACAATGTTACCGCCGGTCACGACACAAAAGCTGGCTCTAATACCACAAATTGCACAAAAGCTGATACACTTTCCTGATGAACATCTCATTGTAAAACAAATACAACAATTCCTCGGGATTGTTAATTACATCTGTGAGTTCATACCATACGTGGCAGTTTATACTTCATGTTTATCCAAGCTACTAAGACAGAATCCACCTTGGCCTCCTGGTAGACGGAATCCACCTTGGCCTATTGATATTTTCCCTTCCTATTTTCATTATAAATATCCTCTTCAGCCAAGTATCGTTACAACTCTTTCATCTTTTAAAAATTTTAGTTATCAAGTTTTCATGGCTAATCAACCTCTGTTTGCCTTCACAAAGAAATCTTTTCATCCTATTACTGGTACACCCACTAGTGTTTCTGAAGTTGCCTCACTTGCTATTATGAGTTTGTTTTATTATTTACATCAGTTTCTTCATGAAGATAACTCTCTTGGAAGTCCCATAATGTTCAACCTCAAAGGACCTTACCTTAATGTGACTTTTCTCCTTAATCCTCTTTCTGAAAACACATTATGGTATCTTTGGGCACTCCCTGCCCTTTATGCTTATGCTGTCACTATATCTCTTCTTTAGCTCTATTAACATCTATGTGACATAACCAATGGAAACTCTTTGTTATAGACATTTCTTGTGTGGTTCCAACCACTAGATCAATGGAAGCAATAGTGTTTTCTGATAATCTAGCAACATCGTCTATGGAATTCTTCAACTTGATGACAATCTACTCATTGCTTCTCCATCCTCCATCATCCATATCGAGAAACATATACTAGTGTCCTTTATACAGAACATCATGTCTAATTTTATCATACATCATTATACTAGCCACGACATCAAAACGGTGTGCTTCAATCTCTTAGAGATTTTCTCAAAGAGATAAATTACTTCTCCAATACAACAGTCATTTCTACCTCTATTGGACCAAATCCCGGTGAATTTATTCATAGTAAACTAGAAGCACCAGAACTTGATATACCAGGTTGCAATAGTCCTCAGTATGACACAGAAGAATCGGTCTCAGATATTGCAGGACCTTCTCAACCTTTTAACTCAGTCTTTCAGGATGCTCGGGACCCAGGTGAGGTGATGATAACTACAGTCCTAATGAAGATGAGTTAAATCAATTATTGCACAAATTTCACACATGTGAGCTCAGTCCAAGTAAACAACAAAAGACCTATCAAGTTGATACTGATAACTCAAGTAATCCAGATTCTCCATCTAATATACAATCGTGACACGAACCAATTCGTAACAAATAATGCTTTCAATGCCTTGGATTCTAATTCTTATAATGGGACTCGTCTTTTTAGGCATTTGTTTTTGCTTTTGAGTCTTTTGATGATAAGATGGAATCTTGTATAGTAGTTTGTGGCGACAAATAATCCAAAAGTTATTATTTCACATTTTGAAAATTTAGAAGTCATAATCGTTCGAACTAAAATAATTTTTTTTAACGTAAGTGAACTAAAATCATTATTTGCTTTTAAGGAGAGTTCTTACCATGAACTTCTAAAAATGAAATTCAAAACTAAGTGTAATTTTAGAAATAGTCTCTTTACTAGTTAGGAGTAAGGTTACATTTTACTGAAATTTTTCAAACCCTGCATGTCAGCGAGATTTTTACTGTATGTTGTTTTTGTTATAGATTGCTCAACTATCTAAAATTCTTAAATTAGTTTTTGTTATTAAATGTTGCTAAGATTATTGGTCAAATAAATAATTAAACAATTTGTATTTAAATATAATATATTTATATTTATTAGAATTAAATAAGAAAATTTGTTATTTACTTATAATTATTTAGATTGGCACGACCAAGTAATTAATTTTGAAATTCATGCCCATAATAGTTTAAACATCCGAAATTAAAATAACCATAGTTTTAAAGCACCATAAAAGTAAAAGCACTTAAGTCTAAACATTGTCAAATAACAGCTGCACTGTGATGAGCTATTCTATCATCACCTAATAACATTATCCACATTCACTACGGTTCTACCCCAACACCATATTTGCGTGCCAATGCAGGCAATAAGCTGTCCAAAAACAAGGGAGGTCGATTGCCATTTTCTGTAACTGCAAAATGAAAAGATTATATACTAAGAACACTAAGAATAAGGCTTAATTAGCAAAACATATAGTCACTTGCACACATACCTTCCACATTGTCATTCACTAGTCTGGCCAAGCTTTGATCATATGCACCTATCTAATAATTCATTAGATTTTGCATGGTATATACATGTCATATTAATCATCGCGCCTTCAGGATTCGTTCCTAACCTCGTAATAAGTATTCGTAAACAACTTGATGTATTCCTGCATGAACAGAAAAAGAAAAACATGGGAGTACTGAAGAGAGGAAAAGAGAAATGGGAATCTATAGTATCCACCTTCCACTTACAGGTTTATTGAAAACGTGTGTGCCAACACAAACAAGGGGATCAAGAAGAAGCGCCTGTCATGAACAAAATGAGGTTGATGTTTACTGTCTGCAAAATGCAAGGAGTTTTATTATATTATGTTATATGTGCTTAATTTGATCAGGAAATCTTACTCTTAACATTATTTGGATCGTTAGAGAGCTCTAAGTCCAACTTATCCAGAAAAATGACAGTGCCGGGCAGTGGAGGTAACGGCTCTGCTTGTGATGAAGCTGCACCTGCATCCGACGCTGCCATTTCAGGGAAGAAGATTTGCTGCGTTTCAATGAGATTCTTTTCCTGTAATCTAACATAACATTCTGGTTTACAGAGCTAATTGTTGTTGTTAAACGTGCTGTTCCTTTGCATGCATGTCTTGTACTTCAATGCAGGCAGGTCTTATTTTGTAACTATACCTACTTTTGTTCCATTTACGTGTTGCTGCATGCTCATTCTCTTTGCCTTCATTTTCACCTTCTTCTTGTGCTAATACTCAACATCTTCAACTGCTATCTATGAGGTTTTCTTTGTTGTATGATCAGTGCTTTACCCAGTTTTAAATTCTGAAATTTAGCAATTGACATGAAATCTTAGGAACATAACTTCAATTTGTGGTAAAATAGGTCACATTTCTCTTGAAGACTATTTTTGTTTAACAATTTAAAATTTTTTAAATAAAGAGCACCGCTTTTAATTCCAAAAATCTTGAATGGTGCAGTCTATATTCAGAAATTAGCAAAACCCACTGATTCAGATAATAGTAAGGCTCAAAGCAGCAATTTTAAACACAGGGAACTACTGATGAAATGCCACTCGAGAGAACTTTTTTCAACAAATGCCGCACCAAACCATCATATGCAATCTATAGGGTTTCAAGTCTTTCATTGTTCAATGGAAATTTCTACTTATACTCAATAATCTGTAGTTCATTGGTTCTTAGTGGAGAAAACGTGCCTCGTCAGTCATCAAAGTGAAGGTTGTCGTATTGAGAGGGTAGCTTTAGATAGCCACAAAACCGTATTTACAGAATCCTATAGAAAAGGAGTACTGGAAAACTAGATCATTTACAGTCACAAGAATTCAGTTCCTGAGGGGAAATTCCGGCTCTGCGATCCTTGAGCTCAAGCTTCTATGGCAGAAAATGGTTCGTCAATTGGTTCGCCTCAATAAACCCCGATTAGTTATCTTTGGTCTCCGCTGAAGCATTGCTAGAAGAGGGCAGTAAATGGTGAGAAGAAGGCTGGTGTTGCTCAGGAGCAGTTGTGTGGACAGGTTTTTTAAACTGCACCAGGACCATGGTCATGTTGTCACATCCTTCTCCGCCAGCTGTGGGTGCCAAACACCGGTCGAATACTTTCTCGCAAACTGCTGAGAGCTTATTTTCCTGGATGGATCAGGAGAAATGAATCCTTAACTCCTGGATTTCATATTCATAAAGCTTTAAGAACTCTCATGAGAACTTACAGTGTTTAACTGCTCCCGCACATAATCCACCAGTTGTTGACTGGACATGCAATCCCTGGTATATAGCTGCTTTGTCAGACATATTAAATGATACAGCTTGAATAAATTAAGATACAAATTTACAGAAGCAAATTAATCAATTATTAAACTACTAGTTTTCAGCACTTATTCTCTATTTAGGTGGACAAGGAGCCTTTTAACTCTGCGTGGGAGATACAGAAGGATGGTGCTGCTATGAATGCATTAGTTTTGTTTAGGAATTGGTAGTAACTTCATGCATACTCGTAAGGGTGGCACGATCATCTCAATGCCTTAATCACGCCTTCCAAGTAGTTCCAAATGGATGATTTCGAGCTATTCTAGGATAGCAAATTGCTTGCTTCCAAGTCAGACTGGAGACGAAAATAAAAGGCCATTTCCAACTAAGTTCAATTTTGTGTAAGGGAAGAGGGGCTAACGTAGCTAATAGCAGAGGCAACAGAGTCAGCAATCTTTGGTGATACCAGCAGTACTACCACTGGTGTAATAGTAATTAAGGTGTGAGCATGAGCTTGTAAGGGTAGGGTCAAGAATGATTGTTCAATTAATGAATGATAAGACAAATTGGTTACCGAAAAGGATCTACTTTGAACTTAATGTGTAAGGATATTTAACCCAATCATTTGAATCAATCTAGACAACCCCCATTCGGCCCTCTTTATCATTACACATCTGCGTGTCACACAGAGCAATAACAGTTCTATGAACTGACAGTTTTAGGTTTTGAGTCCCAGCAAAGATTCTCAATTTTGCTCAAATAACTTCTAACATTATCCATTAATCATTTGCCGTACAGCTCAAGAAAGGCACAAAAACGAAAAAAGCAAGTATAATATATTGCTGGATAGCACTTACCAAATCCCATCACAAGCAAGAACAAGAAACTCATCATCCTCACAGAGTTCAATCTGTTCAATCAGTACAAACGCAAAATAAGAAAATAGTTATGGTGGAAACAAGCACGACTCAGACAAATACTTGGGGACAAAACGAATTCAAAGTAAAGGCCTCCCTTTTCCAATTGAGATGTGAACCCCATTTCAGATGACATTATTAATACATTCTTATAAGGCAAACCATGAATTAAGGGCTACTATATTTTGAAGTTAGAAACGCACAAGCATATAATGTTCACATGGCACCAAAACTCAAGCGAAATATACACAGAATTGTCTTCATTTGATCTATAAGCACCCATCGAAGATTCTGCAACATCTTAACCCAAACAATGCTCTCAAAGATGGAGAAAAAGGGGGTAAAAAGGAACAACCAGAGAAGTGAATGAAGTTGCAGCAGTAATGACATACAGTGGTTATATCTGGATGGGCAGTAACAATTTGCTTCTCAGCAGGCAGTGTTTTGTTCTGCTTGAACTCCATGTCTCCTGCAAATATTATATTTGACACAATGAGATTAGTTGAACAGAGCAGAGAAGTCCCCTTACTTTCTCCTACAGAACTTGCGCCATTGTCACATACCAATTGCCCTTGCCAAGTTTAAACTTCCATTCACTCTCCCCACTTGGATAAATCCACCAGCCTTCAGAATCCTATCTCTCTCAATGTCAAGTTCAGGTTTGTGATCCTTTGACAAATTACATGCCTGCAAGGAGCTATTCACATGAGACAATGAACAAATGGAATCTGGTAAAAGAGAAGTTATTTGGCTATTCACATGAGACAATGAACAAAAGGAATCTGGTAAAAGAGAAGTTATTTGGTAATAACCATCTTATGTTACATTGGAAGACAGAGTCAGTAATACATACAAGTACGACACCTTATAGGCTTTAGGCTCTCTATATAATATAGGTACAAAAAATAGGACCATAAAAATGATTTAGGACCAGAAATTTCCATTATCTTGGTCAATTTTAAGTTCTTTAAGGCAAGATTTCAGCAGGCATGTCTATCTTTTTCAGCTACCAATCCCTTTCTTGCAACTAATTGCAAGAAAAAAGGAGAAAAAGTTTGGCCTTTTAGGCTTTGAAATTATTCAGTTAACAGCGAGGATGGATATGGCACAATTTCTAAACAATTCCTTTCAGACAAATGGATGTACAGTGATTGATCGGTGAAATGTGACGAGGCTGACAGTGATGCATCAAATGGCTGTGAAAAGAATATTGGCCAGCACTTAAGGATGGTGACAGAGAGAATAGGGAAGAGAGAGATAACCAAGAGTCCAATCAAGAGGTAAAATTTCCCTGTAAGGTGTAAATTTAATCAACTTTAACTATCTATTGCCCTAAAAATGCAACGATAATACATACTCCAAATTTTGTTCAACTACGACATAAGTCATTCTTACATTTGATATCTCTCTCCAAGTTCAATTAGTTATATTTCTCTCACAGCTGGTTTTCAATAACATTCTGACTAAGAACAACTATGATTTCCATTAAACAAGTATATACTGTTCAAAACAAGGGGAGAGATGTGGCATGGACATTATCCCTGATCTCAAAGCAATATTTTTGAGAAAAGAAATTAAATCATGATATTATTAATAAAATGATAGTAAATGGTCAATGATAGTGTGCTAACATTTGTGCACAATAAACTCCCAACATTTGATTTGCTAAGGGTATATGTGTAGTGAAGGCAATAGGAACAGTTATAAAAATCAACTTTACTATGTTGAAAGTCCTGGGGGGCAAAGGAGTGTTGAAAAGGAGCTCAGCAGCTGAAAGCTTAAATCAAACAAAGATGGAATACATTACCTGTCCTTTCCTTGAAATAACACAACGAGAATCGCCAGCATTTGCAACAACTAGTTGGTTGTCTCGAATGATTGCTACACATGCTGTGCTTCCAGAATTTGGTCCATGAAACTCAGAATGAGGTCCCTAGATTTGCAAAGCAAAGTTGCCCCATGTCACACTCATTTTCACCTACATTAATAAATGAGATGCTTAAAACTGAAAATATTTCATTGAATTACATCCTCAGAAGGCCAATCGTCAAAATGGCCATTGGCTTCCCCACTCCTTGGAGACCATATTAACCCTTCAATCATACCAGAAACTTTATCTATCTTATCACCCAAGATGGCTAATTCTCTCCATCCCCTCTGCCCGCGCATCATCTCATCCATTCTGCAGGAACCAACATCAAGGTCAAATTGCATGAGACCATATAGGTTCTAGAAATAGTAGAGGCATCAATCAATACAGGACACAGCGAGGAAAGCAATCATCGCAATACCAATTCCACAGTGGACATGATCAGCTGACAGGTGATATAATTATCGGCAATAATTAGACACCGGTAACATAATATGATACTGACAATGTCAAATGATATAAGTGTATCATGCCGAAAAATAGTACAGAAACACATATCACGTTCCATGTCATGACATCTTCCGCACTAGTAATAAATTAAAATCAGATATTAAATGGACATACTAAAATAAAAGATAATCAAATTACCTGAGAAAAGTTTTCTCCAAAGAAGTGCCTATATCTCCAGCTAAATATGCTTCATGCTTGAGCACTTGTTGGTGAAGATACTTGGCACAGAACTTAGCCACTGCTTGTCCTGGAAGGTGATGAAAAGGTAAAAGAAGAGCATGGCTGCTCACTACTAACTTCACAGAAGGCTTAAAATGTACTGGTATTTCAAGCTTCACAAAACTTCAAAAAAATTTGTTATCATTCTTTATTGTGGTATATGTCAGTCTTTTCTCCTTTATCATCATTCTAGCAATATTCAACTACATAAATTTCCATAAATTATAGTCCAAATTCCACTCAACTTTTGTTGTTCAAAATCAAACCAATCACTACCTACTATTCCAACCCAAGTTCAGTATCATATAGCAAGTCTCAAATCCTTGTTTTCAAGTCTTTATCGCTAAGAGTTTCCCAAACATAAATTTTCCAAGTAATAAATCTTTTGCATATCTAGACTTCCAACTCACAGAGAATTATGAATAGGATATGCAAAGTAGTTATGACTTTAAAATTAGAAAATATAAACCAACATTATACTAGGACAAGGTTCAAGGTTGCTACTAAAGTTCCACAAAAACACGATAAATTTGAACTCAGAATGCAAGAAATTTTACCAAAAGCATAGGAGTCATTACATTAACGTAATAACAAGAAAAACCAGAATAAAGGAGCTGACCTCCATGGCCATCGTAAACACCAAAGAAAGATGTAGAAGCGTCCAAATCTGGATAAGCTGCATGCTGTTAAACACCTCATATAAGTTGAATATGCTAGAAATAACACTTAGTGTGGTCCACTGATTACAAGTCTTATGACTATAATTAAGATGGTATAATAGTTAATGATAAGTTAAGACTCTAATCTTACTTAAGTTACTTTACTCACCAGATATAGAGAGTTATGCTATAGCTACAATATCCACTTCCTAAGTAGTTGTAATTGCAATGACATATAAACCATAATCGCATAAACATCGAAGAAAGACAGAATTGTTTGAAGTCCTTGAGACAGGTAAACAGTGGTTGAGTTGCATCAAACTAATTCTCAAATGGATATGCTGCAGTAACAGATATAAAGGCACAGTTATAAAAGGAGCAAATTTGTCATCATTCCATTGAACATTTCTGTTGAGGGTGACCACTGACCATACAGACACATTGACACCTTCTATTAAACTCACTAATATGTTTCAATTTTAATACCAATTGACCTACAGAAAACTCAACAACCAAACCATTGGTATTTATTTTAAAGAAATTGACCACATTACAAATTTTATGTTTGCGAAAAAGAACCTTATTCTGATCTTTGGAAGAACCATGAGATTAGCCGAATCACATTCAACTATATTTCCTACAATTGATACTTTTTGAAAGTAAAAACAGAAAACCAAATATTTTTCAGCACTGGTTAAAGATAAATCTTAAAACTTTAGAGGCATCATGCAGAATGGATATTCATAGCAAGTGTGTTTAGAGCAGAAAGTGAAACAAGAAACAAAAAAGTACTCACTGCATCTTCCATTGTTGAACGCCACCCCTGCATTGAGGAGACGCCATATCGAAGTTTAGCATTTTCACCATCTTCTGATGCCTTATCTGTCTTAGGGGAGCTGAGATATACCCCCATGTTTCCTATATCAAGTCACAATCTACGTCAGATACAAACAATGATCTACAGAAACAGAAAGAGGGCAGAGAGCACAAGTGATACTTCAAAAATTTTCTCTAGTTTCACAAAAACTTTTATTGAACCATCTCCGCGCATCCAAGCATCAAAATTCACGCGAAGCAGGCTAATTCACAAGCACACTTCAAACAAACTCAAATACCGATATCGTACTAAATTCCAGGCTGATGTTTTCGCATTCTTCCACTTGAATTCAAAATGTTAACCACATATCAGGTTTGAATACAAATTTCCAACACGCATGCACGTACGTGAACACCAATCTTTAAATCAAGATCCAGCTACTCACTGGCCACATCTAACAGATGAAAACGAAATCACAAAGAAACAAACGAAAAAATTTCCCAAATTCCGGATCAAGAAAAAACAACAGAGACAAAAACAACTATTGAAAAGAACATTTTGGAAGCAAATCAAGCCTCAAACTGAGCAAAACCATAATAAAGCGAAGAGTCTCATTCCAGCCTTATCGAACACAATCCATTGACAGCCGACGAACAAACAAACAAATTCCATTTTCCCGTACCTTTCTCGGAAACCAAACAGATCTCCAATCAAACACCAAACACACAAGACGATAACCAAAAATAGTACATTGATTGTCCATGACAAAACAGAGCATCAAAGAAAGAGGCAAAAACTGGAGAAATAAGAAATCACAGCAAGAGGCGAGAGTACGTGTCTGGAATGGAAAATGAAATGAACAGAGAGAGAAAGAAAGTGAAAAACTCACTTACCAGTTGCAGAGACCGTACAGTTAAAGCGCACACTGACTCCAAAATATGAAGAGAATGGTTTTCAACTTTTAAGCGCACACTGACTCCAAAATATGAAGAGAATGGTTTTGGCGTTGCTGTTATCTTCTTCTTATTATTAGAAATTAGAAAAAAAAAGAAATTAGAAATGTCCGAAAATCTCAACTAATTGGTAATTACTAATCTCATCGTCATATAACTACACATCCCACACGCGTGTAAATTCAAAATCCTCATTTAACTTTAACCAAAGAGCCTTCCACGCGTCCTGCACGTGCCCTATTCATTGCTTCACTTATAACATTATTAAATTTTGTTAAACTCATTCCTTCGTAAAATACATTATTAAATTCTTTTATATTAGGGATCAATTTATTTCTTATTTAGTGATAATAAATTTTAGTATATTAATTTTTAGGTTTATTCATTAAAAATTAAATATATAAAAATTTATTATGGTCACTATCAGGTGTGTGTATATATATCCGTGCCAGTTTTTTATTTATTTACTCTTTTAATCTGCATCACTATTATCCTATCATATTTACATATGGGTTTACTGAAAACAGTTTCTCTATTATATAGGAGTAAGACTGCGTACTATTAGACCTCACTTTACTATGGAACTTCGAGGTATGATGATGATGATGATGATGAAAAACAACAACAATCTAATAAAATCTCACTGATACTAGAGTCGGTCCTGAGCAAGAGCAGGCAGGACACCTGTCTAGAGCCACCATTCTTGACCTACCTCTATTTTGTTTCATTATGTTTCCTATGAGAGCTCGTTATTGACACTTATAAAGAATAAAAATAGGTAAAATCGGGTTCTTTTTATTTTACCTATGATATATAAAACATTAGAAGTGGACCTAACTGATACACACTCATTCTTGACACTTATAAAGAATAAAAATAAGTAAAATGGGATTATTTTTTATTTTACCTGTGATATATAAAACATTAGGAGTGAACCTGACTGATACGTAGGGTATAAAGAAGTCTAATAATAGGCGACCTTACTCCTAATTAATAGAGAGACTATTTTCAAAAACTCAAATAATACAAGATACTTAATTAATTTTGTTGTTTGTTATTTTTTTAATAATTTTAATTTTGCTGAGATTTAAAAATCGTTATTATCAAAATTTAAGAAAATTACGATTGATTCTTTTCTTTCATTATATTTCAGTATACCCTTTTGTTTTGAAGGTTATTCCAATGGTCTTTTGTAATTTCTAAGAATTTGTTTGAGTGTGGTATTTTGCTGGTTGTGAAGTTCCAACTTGCCGGCCGATGTGTCGTTTATTAAATTTGTGCGTCTTAATCTTTAAAGCATAAAATCTTCAATAAAGGAAAAAGTGGTGACATCATTGGACATGGTGCAAAAAATTGTGGTGCCAACGTGCCATAGCGACACGTTGCTTGCGATAATTCAAAGCGCTTATTATTCTACTACTTTGGAAAAGACATCTTGTTCGTTAAAGTACACTGAAAAGTCCTCGAAACCAATCCTTTTAGACACTTTTGAATTAAATTTCATCTATTGGAATATACATTGTAAAGTTTCGAATTTTTTATTCCTACGCTAATCATGATTAGGAGTGGCATTAGGAGCTTCCGCCGGGCTTGATGTGGAGCGCAATCTAAAACTTGACTTCATTCAAAATTTCTAAAAAATTATATAATTATGGGTCCTCAAATTAAGCCGTCCTTAGGCAATTCAAGTTGATGACATATCTTATCAAATGGAGCCTTATTAATTAACTTTAAGTCAAGTCAGATTAAGTAAAGCAAGGGCAATTTGTCAAATCTAATCATGATCTAAAAGATAAATGTATTGTTCACTTTTTCTAATCTGTGGTATATATTTTTAGAACTTTGTCCTTTAGCAAATAAGATCCGAAAGGTAAAATATAATTAGAAAACTAATATTGAGACTCCTTAGTTTCTAGTTCACCAAAGTCCCTTCCAGTAGGAATTGATTACTTTATTATTTAGACAAATGATATATTTTATCTCATAAAGTTTTCCAAAATCTTTAAGATAATTCATGTAGATATCACTTAATTTGTACTATAACATATATAAAATGACACCATTTATGATAGACCACAAAGAAATTCCAGAATGTCTATCAAAAATAGGAAATATTTTGACTGAGTCTTTGTTACTTAGTTAATTACTGATATTTTTCATGCTTAATAATTAGTCAAATGTTGTTGAGATATTCTAGCAATAGGCTGTTGAGATATTCCAGCAATAGTTGGTTAAAATAAAGCACCTGTTGCCTTTATAATAGGTGTGAATTTTCATTCATTCTTTCCTATTTATTCTTTGTAATAGCAGCAGATTATTATCAATGAAAATACATCCAACTTCTCATTTTTTTTTTATAGAACTAATTCCTTTGGCTTTGACTGGGACCTATCAGTGGTATCAAAGCCCTTTAATCTTAATTTTCTTTTTCTTTCTCTTTTTATAGCAACCAACAAGGAGAGAATCGAAAATCTGGAAGTTGGCTTAGGCCAGCTCCAAGATAACCTATCAAGAATGGAACGGGGACATAGTGATGAACTGCAGCAAATTAAAGCAGCCATCACTAAATTCTCTGAGCTTTCTCTTCCTAGCAAAGACGCGTCCAGCGGTGCAAGTGACCGGAGTATCCAAAATCGCACTCACCAGGATGAATCCAGATAAGGAGGGAAACCATTGTATTCTGCGAAATTGGAAAAATTGGAATTTCCAAAATATTCCGGAGATAACCCAACCGAATGGTTCACAAGAGTGGATCAATTCTTTGAATATCAAGGCACCCCAGATTCAAAGAAGGTGTCCTTGGCTTCTTATCACCTTCGTGGGGAAGCGAATGAATGGTGGCAGTGGCTTCGCATAACTCACACTGAAGCAGGGAAAGCAGTAACGTGGGAAATCTTTTCTGCAGAGTTATGGTCTCGATTTGGGCCCACTGATTGTGAGGATTTTGACAAATCATTATCAAAAATCCGGCAAACAGAACTCCTAAGTGACTATCAACGTGAGTTTGAAAGATTGGGAAATCGAGTACAAGGGTAGACTCAAAAGGCACTTGTGGGGACATTTATGGGAGGTCTCAAACCAGATATTTCTGAAGGCATTAGAATGTTCAAACCTCAGACCCTAAAAGACACCATCAGCCTAGCTCGGATGAAAGACAAGCAATTGTTGCGACAGAAGAAGACAATTTGCCCATCCTATCAGATGAGCTCTTCATCACCAACGAAGACAAAACAGAACACGCCCATCAAACAACTTTCTTGGGATAAAATGCAGAGTCGTCGGGCTAAGGGATTGTGCTTCAATTGTGATGAGCGATTTGTTCCTGGGCACAGATGTTCCAAACCGCAACTTCTTCTTCTTAATGGCGGAATTGGAATTAAGGAGGAGGACGATGAAAGTGAACCAGAGATTTCACTACATGCATTGACGGGTTGGTCCTCCGCAGGAACTATGCGGGTTACAATTCGGATCCAGTCGATGGAATTTATTTGCCTAATTGACAGTGGGTCCACCCATAATTTCATTAACAAGAAGATAGCGAGCTTATTGAAACTTCCAGTGGAACCAACCACACCATTCAATGTGAAAGTAGCAAACGGTGATCCTTTACAGTGCTGCGGCAAGTTCAGGAATACTCCAATTCTTTTACAAGGTATTCCCTTCTCAATTACACTCTACTCTTTACCTATTATGGGGCTGGATGTGGTGTTAGGGAATCAGTGGCTACGCAAATTGGGAACAGTTCAATGTAACTGGGACAAACTGACGATGGATTTTATTTAGGAAGGAGAGCAACATCACCTACAGGGTATTAACAGCCAACCAATTAAGGCAGCTTCCTTGAAGGCAATCGCTAAAGATTTGAAACACAACAATTCACTCTTTGTCGTCTGCGTGGAATCATCTTCAGCAAATTTCCCTGATGGAATTCACCCGGAGATAAGAAGCCTGTTAGATCAATTTTTTGATATTTACCAAAAGCCGAGTCAGCTTCTTCCGAAATGGGAAATCAACCATAGAATTAACCTCAAGGAGGGTACTGATCCTATTAATGTTCGACCGTACAGATATGCTCACTTCCAAAATGCAGAAATTGAGAAACAGGTTCACGGCATGTTGCACTCGGGATTAATTCAGGCAAGTACCAGCCCTTTCTCTTCACCTGTATTGCTTGTCAGAAAAAAAGATGGGACTTGGCGATTTTGTACAGATTACAAGGCTCTTAACGAAGTAACAATCCGGGACAGATTTCCCATTCCAACAGTTGATGATATGCTTGATGAACTGTATGGGGCAGCCTAGTTTACAAAGCTCGATTTTATTGCCGGTTTTCATCAAGTTTGAGTTCACCCTGCTGACGTCCATAAGACCGCTTTCCGTACTCATAATGGACACTATGAATATCTGGTAATGCCCTTCGGCTTGTGCAATTCTCCCTCCACTTTCCAAGCACTCATAAACACAATTTTCCATCCTTACTTACGAAAATTTGTGTTAGTCTTCTTTGATGATGTCTTAATTTATAGCCTCAATTAGAATTTGCACCTGCAACATGTATGTTTTGCTTTTGAATTATTGTGGCATCATAAATTCTACATCAAACTTAGCAAGTGTGCTTTCGGACAGCAACAGATCGAATACTTAGGACACATTGTCTCTTGTAATGGCGTATAGGTGGATCAGGGAAAAATAAAAGTTATGCTTGATTGGCCTTAACCCACTAATGTCTCTGAATTACGTGAATTTTTGGGTTTGACAGGATATTACAGGAAATTTGTTCGTGATTATGGAGTCATTGCTCGGCCTTTAACCAATCTTTTAAAGAAGGATCAGTTTCTCTGGAATTCAGAAGCAGACGATTCTTTTACTGCCTTGAAGAAAGCCATGGCCTCTACACCAATACTTACAATGCCGAATTTTGATGCTCCTTTTGTCATCACCATTGATGCTTCCAACAACGGCATAGGAGTTGTATTATCGCAACAAGATCAACCCATTGCATTCATAAGCCGTGCTTTGGGGGTTTCTAAACAGTCCTGGTCCACATATGCTAAGGAGATGTTGGCAATTCTGCAAGCTATCCGGACATGGCGCCCATATTTGCTTGGCCGAAAATTCTACATCCAAACTGATCAGCGCAGTCTCAAATACATCGTGGAGCAACGGGTCATTACACCTGAACAGCAAAAATGGGTCTCCAAATTGCTGGGGTTCGACTACGAGATCATCTATAAACCAGGGAAGAAGAATAAAGTTGTCAATGCCTTGTCCAGAGTTAGTGGCAGCCCGAGCCTCAATGCTTTTTTCATCCCTCATACTTCACTTTGGGATCAGATACGAACAGCTATCACGACTCATCCATACATGGTTAAAATAGGCGGCTTGGCTACAGAGAATCTAGGAGCACCTTACTCTTGGCGGCATGGATTAATTTTTTATAAAAATCGGGTTGTGGTACTCCCAAATTCTGATTTAACTTTCAAGATTCTGCAGGAGTTTCATGATTCACCTTGTGGAGGGCATTCAGGAGTCTTGCGCACATATAAACGAATTGCCCCGCAATTTTATTGGCCTTCAATGAGGAAACAGATTCAAGATTACATTGTTGCATGTTCCATTTGCCAGAAAAACAAAACATCCACTTCTTCATCGGCGGGACTCCTTCAACCGCTGCCGATTCCACATCAGGTCTGGGACGACATAGCAATGGATTTTATCGACGATCTACCTACTTCTCATGGGAAAAATTTGATTTTGTTGGTAATTGATAGACTTAGCAAGTATGCTCACTTCTTGCCTTTGTCTCATCCATATTCTGCAAAGATTATTGCTGACAAGTTTATGGAAGGGGTTGTTAAATATCATGGAATGCTTCGTTCTATAATCAGCGATAGGGATCCCATTTTTATGAGCAAATTCTGGCGGAAATTTTTCAAGCTTTCCGGTACTCAGTTGAATATGAGTTCTTCTTACCACCCAGAAACAGATGACCAATACGAGGTAACTAATCGATGTTTGGAATAGTACCTTTGCTGCTTAGCATCTCAGCAGCCCCGACGATGGAGTACATTTTTGCCTTAGGCGGAGTACTAGTACAATACTTCTTTCCATATCTCAATTGGAATGACACCGTTTCTGGCTTTGTATTGCAGGCCACCACCTACAGTGCCACGGTATGAAGCTGGCCACTCCTTGGTTCATGAGGTGGATCAAATGCTAGCATCACGCGATGAGATCTTACATGAATTAAAGACTCACCTTTTACGTGCTGCTAATAAAATGAAACAGGTAGCCGATTTGAAGCGTCGGGATGTCGAGTTTCAGGTTGGGGACCTTGTGTACCTTAAACTTCAGTCGTACCGACAGCATTCGGTTTATCGTAGAGCTTCTCAAAAATTGGCCAGTCGTTACTATGGGCCTTATTTGGTCGAAGAGAGGATTGGGAAATTGGCCTATAAATTGCAGCTTCCTGCAGGGTCCAAAATTCATCCAGTTTTCCATGTTTCACTTCTCAAGAAACATATTGGCACTATTATACCTGTGTCTACTGATTTGCCTCAATTTTCTGCTAATGGAGATGCTATTTTGGCACCGAAAAAAATACTAGACACAAGGTTGATTCAAACTAGTTCCAATTTTGAACATGAGAATCTAGTTCAATGGAAGCACTTACCTGCAGAAGATGCTACCTGGGAAAGCACCGACGGACTGCATTTACGCTATCCAACTCTGAACCTTGAGGACAAGGTTCTTTCAAAAGGGGGAAGCAATGATAGACCACGAAGAAGTTCCCGAATGCCTATAAAAAATAGGAAATATTTTGACTGAGTCTTTGTTACTTAGTTAATTACTGATATTTTTCATGCTTAATAATTAGTCAAATGTTGTTGAGATATTCCAGCAATAGGCTGCTGAGATATTCCAGCAATAGTTGGCTAAAATAAAGCACTTGTTGCCTTTAGAATAAGTGTGAATTTTCATTCATTCTTTCCTATTTATTCTTTGTAATAGCAGCTGATTATTATCAATGAAAATACATCCAACTTCTCATTTTTTTTAGAACTAATTCCTTTGGCTTTGACTGGGGCCTATCAATTTATATCCTCAAACTTAATTTTATTAGGTTTTCATCAAGTCTCTGTTTCGACACTCACTATTAACATCCAGATGAAATCTCGCTGAGGTGTAGGATTTAAGAAAATTCGAAAATATGCAACTTTACCTCTATCTAGTAAAAAGGCTATTTTTAATAGACCCACATACAATCCGTTATAATAGGACAAATAATAATTGATATGCTTCAAAGTTCTGCTTAAGTACTTCTCATGATTTTTCCATCAGTGCGTGTCATCCTTACACAAGTGTCATGCTAATCTTTTCTGGATCGGTCCAATTTTACGGGATGTTCAGAAGGGATAACTACTATTACCTTATAATACGTGTCATACTTGTTATAAATTTTATTTTTAAGTCAAAAAGCTTCATTCACCACCTAACGCTTCATATAAGGTCACAGTAGTCCTATCGTTATGTTTGATACCAATTTGCACATAATGTTTACAAATCGTACAATTTGCACTTTTAAATGTTTCCATTAATATTATGTTTCCATTAATATTGGTCATGATATTCGAGAGAAATCATTGAAAAAAATTACAAAATACTAAAATCTTAACTTGGACTTGACAAAACTCGGACCTCATATATATATGGATTAACATAAAAGGTTTTTAACTCTTTTATTGACTAGAGGAAAAAATGAAGTTTGATAATATTTTCCTAAGCGACACGACTCATAATTTAATCTAAAAATAAAATATAATCCCAACACTACGTTCTTGAGATTTTCCAATAACGAATGACCCAACTGACTATGGATATCAATAGAAGAGACTGACACTAAGCATGTAATGGTTGATTGCAACTTGTCACAATAGTACATTCCATTAGATTCACACCCTTCTTTAATCGTCTTCCTGACCTTTAAATCCTAGATAATGACATTATTGGGGTAGAAACATAAAAAATAATTTAGTTATTTAGTCAATTTGCTCACAGACATAAGATTGAAACGAAAGTTCAGTACAAATAATGTAAAGGGTAATGTAAGAGAAGAACAAGGATGAGAGGGTCCGACATTTTTAATGGTGGTAGTAGATCCATCAGCAATAGTAAGTTTATCATTATGAGAGGCAGTAAAGGAATGATATGGTTAAAGTTAGTTATTTTACGTGAAATATGATCGGTGGCACCATAATCTATTACTTGATACTACAAAAACTTAGTATACTCATCCTGATATAAAGTAACAGACGATTGTGAAGTTGTAGCTGAAGAATGTTCTTCAAGAGATGTAATATAAGCATCTTGCAAATGGAGATATTTATCCCAACAAGACTTTCCGACATGTCCTCTTTTATGACAATGTGTGTAATGGAGTCGTAAGCCTTTGCCACTTCCTTCACAACCACCGCATCCTCATCGACTTCCCCCGTGGATTCCTCTGACTTGTGAAACAGATTGTGTTATAAGTACTGACCTGTCAGAGTTACTCATTGGCGGATTCGCCGCAGTCATAGAGTAGGAGAGTCTAGAATATACTTCAACTAAGAATGAAAAGTTTACTCCTCCCAAGATTTGTGCTCGTACAGGCTCAAACTCAAGTTTCAATTCAGCCAAAACGTTGTAGTCACTAAGTACTTGCTTTGAATCTGTATCTCCTTAATATCATATGTAACGCCCCAAATTAGGGGTAGAATATTAACGGAAATTATTACATATGTGCTTAATTGTGCAGAAGTATTTTGGCATGCATTCATGGCATTTTTCGGGTACATTGGTTTA
>JANZLC010000005.1:6336416-6368285 GCA_026413385.1 Erythroxylum gracilipes | reverse complement strand
GGGAAAAGAAAACCACTGTAAAGGGGGGGGGGGATTTCTAATAATACATAACCATAACCTTCTATACCAAACAATTGACCTAAAATTTTCATTCAATTAAACTTGTTCAAAAGACTGACAACTAAATAGCTCTCATTTGATCCATTTATTCTTTGATAAAAAGAAAACCAGGCAACAAAGTAAAAATCTATAGCATGTACTGATATAAAACCTGGATAAGCTCCCTACATCAACAATAAAACCACCAAACATCTCAAAATTTTTGTTCCTCCTTTGTTGCAATCAAATATCAGAGTTTCCACCAATACCTTATTATACTTATTCACTATAATCACCAATTTTAGACTGCAATTATGCCTTTAGGAGGTCACAAAAGAAGCATCTTATAAGCATTATTACGTAAGTAAGATAATCTTTCCAAAACTAAAACAACGACATGATGTTTAAAGGGAATGAATGATGCATAACTACAATTACAAAACGACAAGCTCAAAATGGAAAACAAAACATCGGATGAATCAAAGAAAAAGGATTGTTGCAGAAGAAAATATAAAATTGCAAGAAAAATAAGAAAGAATTTTCTCTCTTGTCTGTCCAACATTGGATTGTTTTAAAACAAGTTGAAACTCAACAAATCAAATTTAAAATTGATATTTTATCAATCCAATTGCATTCAAATCCTGGAAAGAAAGAGATGCAAGCCTCATCAATAAAATAAAATTAAATAATTACAATTGATCCTTCGACTAAAAAAAACAAGTATCAAATTTATTAAAAAAATTGACTGCAAATGAACAGAACAAACGAAGACGAAAAAGAAGAAGCAGAAGTAGAGAGTTAGTCTGAGTTCAAAAACCAGAAGCAGAATCAGAACCCAGATGCATTTAATCAATCCAAGCTCAGATATATATAAAAAAAATGAAAGCAAACACAGACACACACACAGAGAGAGAGAAAGAGAGAGAAAGCACATACCCAAAGAAAAACAAAGAGAGACCAGAACTGACAAGAAGAAAGATGAGAACTGAAGGTGGTCGATGATGGCGAGGGGCAGACATGAAAATAGGGATTGAAATTTGGTTGTGTGAGATTGAGCTAATAGGTACAAATCTAGTCGGAGAAAATATAAATTCAATAACAAACAAGAGCCTAGATCCTCTGTTCAGTTTTTATGGTGTCTTATTGTGTCTAGTAAATCTTAGCCATTTATTTATGCGAGCTCCACATTTATTTATGTGGAGCTCACGCAGGACCCGCATAAATGAATGGTTGAGCTTTATTGGACACAATAAGACACCATAAAACTAGACAGAGGATCTTGTTCCAACAATCAGGGTCTGGAATAGATGCACAGTGATACTTAGGCTTCGAAACCTCTAAGATTTCGCTTGTAATCGTGATTTCACTGCTTAATTTAATCTAGTTTATTGGATCCTAGAAAGTCATATCTTATGTTAATATCTCTCACTAGATTAAACCCCTAAAATTGTATTCATCGTTTTTTGAATTTTACTATTAGACCCTAATATAGAGGATTTATGTCGACCTATTTTTACATATAACTCCTTTTAATTATGGTACATTTATTCATATAAAAGTATTTGTCAATCTTAATTGCAAGAAATCATTTATGGAATAACATGCTAGCAATATTAATTCAAAAATAATTAAGAATATATAATTGAATCTAGTGAAACAAAAGAATGAATTAAGATAAAATAAAATCACTACAAGGTATATCCTAGGGTTCACCTATTCTAAGTGTCAATACAAGTTTAACTCGTAAATATAACATTAAGACTAAAAGCGAAAAAAAAAAACCTAAAAGAACCATAATGAAATCCCTTTTAACCTTCATAAAATCTACTTTAGATTGGTGAAAATCTACCTTAAATATGTTTCCTTGCTTATTCTTCATCCTCTGTATCATTCTAGGCTGTTAATATATCTTTTCATGAGTTTCCATAAGCCTCCGGTGTTTATTTTATCCAATTATAACTTGAATTTAGGGGTTTTAGAGTGGACACGATCACTCACAAGCCTGTTTGCATGGCCATGTCACTCAAGCTTACTTCAATCTTCAAAAATCACAAAAAAATGGTCCTAGAGAATTAAATGTGCACCTACAAGACCAAGTAGACTTACAAGGGTACTCACATGGTCGTGTAGACTTACATGGCCAGCCATTAAAATAACTTCAATTCTTCCATTTTTTGTCTCGATTGTGCCCTAATTCTTCTCCTTTTTATCCATAAAATCAAATATGACCTAAAAACACAATATAAACAAAAAATAAAAAATAAAAAACTCTCAAATAAATATGCAAAATGCAGTAAATATTGGATTAGAAATATAGTTTATTTAGCATTTATCAGGCACTAGTAAGGTTTGGTTCGAGTATTACTCTACCCATATCTATATCTATTTTTTATGACTCAACCCATATCTGTATCCATATCCATCGATTTTTACGATTTACTACCCATATCCAAATCTATTGGATTGTTCGAATTTTTAGATATCCATCGGGTTGTATAGCACATAAAAATATAACTTCTAAATATTAAATATAAAGAGTAGATTTATGCGAACACTCTAAATCAAAATTACTTTAATAATAATAAGTCAAGATTTTGATTTGTATGTCTTAAAAAGCCATAAAATTGGAATAATAAAAATTATAATGTCTAGTGCAAAGACAACATATATTTTCACAATCAAGAACTGGAACAAAGACTGAAATATCCAAAGCTTCAAATTATCTTTGCGTGAACTCCACAACATTCAAAACTCCATCTCCATATCATTTGCATTATTATCATCCTATAAGAAAATAAAATATGATGAAAAAGGTGAAGACTGAGGAGTAAAATGGAGATTTTAAAATTGTTTCTTCTCAGAAAATATTAATATTTTATTATATTTAATCATAAATATTCAAGAAAAAAATAGAAAAATAGAGTTAATAAAAACGGGTAAGGTATGGGTATTCATCGGTTCGGATTATCATTAGACGCATATCCAAATCCATATCCACATTCATTTTGTAGAATCCATTTAAAATCTATTTTTTAGCCTCCATATCCATTTTTTTGGGTTGGGTAATGCAGATATCAGTCAAGTTGAAAATCCACTACTATCCCTAATTAGATCTATATATTGAAAAGGGGGAGGATAGTATATTTCTCATAAATGATGAGCCTACTACTTTTAAAGAAACAATGTTTGACATTGATTCTTTAAAATGGCATGAAGCTATAAGATTTAAAATGGAATCGATATACACTAAGTATAGACATTGGTAGATGCACCTGATGATATTGTACATATAGGATGTAAGTTAGTTCTTAAGAGAAAAGTGACGTGGATGGTAATGTACATATGTACAAAGCAAGGCTAGTGGAAAAGGTTACAAGCAAAAATAAGGAGTTGATTTAGATGAAACCTTTTCATTAGTAACTATGCTTAAGTCTATAAGGATCTTATTAGCTATAGTCGCATATCATGATTATGAAATCTGGGAAATTTATATCAAAACAATATTTCTCAGTGGGAATTTTCTAAAGGATGTGCACATGATACAATCTGAGAGTTTTGATTCCAAATGATTTCTTGATCAAGTATGCAAGTTAAAAAGGTCTATTTATAAACTTAAGCAAGCATCGCGAAGTTAGAATATTCATTTTAATGAGACCATCAAAGAGTTGATTTTATTTAAAAAAATGGATAAACCATGTGTTATAAGAAGGTTAGTGGGAGTTTATTTCTCTTTCTAGTGTTGTAAGTAGATGATATACTAATGATTGGAATTGACACACCAATACTCCAATTTGTAAAGATATGGTTGTCCAAGAACTTTTCCATGAAAGATATGAAAGAAGCAATCTATATTCTGATAATAAAGATCCATAGAGATAGATCAAAGAGGTTGCTTGGCTTATCTCAATCCGTGTATATAGACAAAGTGTTAAAGAGATTTAACATGAAGAATTTCCAGGGGAGATTCTTACCCAACATGAGATTTCTCTCTTACTGGGTATTTTTCCTAAGACACAGGAAGAGAGAGATACAATAGAATGTGTTCCATATGCCTTGGATCAATAATGTATGTGATGTTATATACTAAACCAGATGTCCCTTATGCTTTGAGCATAATGAGTAAGTGTCAAGCCAATTTTAGTGATGGTCACTAGATGGTTGTGAAAAAAAAAATCTCGAAGTACTTGAGAAGGACTAAAGATGTTATTTGGTTTATAAAGGAGCTGACCTGAGAGTTTAGGAATATTTAGATGCTAGTTTTAAGTTAGATCTAGATTATGGTAAATCACAGTCAGGATATACCATCACTCTGAATAGTGGTGCAGTAAATTGGAATAGTTCCAAATAGCTAACTATTATGGATTCTACAACTAAGGCAGAGTCCATATCAATGTTAGAGGCAGCAAAGGAAGCAGTTTATATAAAGAAATTCGTCATTGAACTTGGAGTGGTTCTTAGCATTATTAAGCCTATAGTATTGTATTGTGACAATAATGGTGTCATTGCCTAAACAAAGGAACTATTGTCTTATCAATAGTCTAAACATGTACTCAGGATTTTTCACTTGATCAGGGAGATAATGGAGCAGATAGACAGTATTAGAGCAAGCCCTCACTAAAGAGAATCTTGTAGATACTGTCAATAAATCACTATCTCAGAAGAGACATGATCGACATATAAATGGATAGAGTATTAGATACATAGGTGATCGACTTTAGTGCAAAAGGGATATTATTAATTTATGCCCTTAGAACTAATCAAGTAGTTGCAATTTTATGTGTGACATTATTATTTTAGTTAATAATGGTATTATTTATCTTTACGTATATTTCTAATTACATTTGATGTTTTAATACTAAAGATAAAATTATTGGAATAATTACTATGCAATTGAAATTATGATGAGATCTTAATTGTGACATTCAGTTTGCATTTATATATTATTATGATGAGGTCATGATATGTTGCTAGATGTCAATCTTGATCTATAATTATAAATTATTTAATTAGAGAATTAAAAATAAATTAAAAAACTTTTAATTTATCTAATTTTGATTATAAATTAGGATTATAATTTATAATTACTGTCGACATATTAGGAACCTACTGAGTTACACCTAAAAAGCAGTCAAAAAGAGAAAATTCAATTTCAATTAAGTTAAAATCAGTTGCAAAATTTAAAAACTGTAGGGATCAAATATGAGATATTTAATTTTATTAAAATTGAATTAAATTATAATTAGAGTTTGATTTTAATTTATTAATTGTGGATAATTTTGAGATCATAAAAAAGGGCATACACCTCATTAGTCCAAAACAAGTTTAAGAGATTTAAAGCGATGTAATTATAAAAGAACAAAAATATGTAATTTTTCTTGATGATCATAGATAAAGTGGGACAACTAAAATCATGCAAATTGCTTTTAACGATCGTCTTATATAAGAAAAGTTACTAAGTAATCTATGTTCTGTTAGGTTTAGGTCTTGCCTCTCTCTCTCTCTCTCTACGAATGCAAGTGTTGGTCTGGTCGTTCATGTGCAAGGTAAGGTCTAGGTATTATTTCTACGTTGGTCTCTCTTAGATTTTCGTTTTAGCTTCATGGATTCAGGGTTGCAAAGGCTCTCTATTCGGGAGAAAGAAGACAGCGAATTCATTGTTTCTCCAGAGGATGTTCAGACAGAAGACTTTGCTGCGGTTCTTAGGGATGCACGAGGTAAGTTTGTGACTGCTATTTCAGGTTTTTTCCTTGCCTTGTTTGACCCAGTTCTTGCCGAAATTATGTCTATAAGGGAAGCTTTTTCTTGGCTAAAAGACCAACAGCTTGCCAAGATCATTGTGGAGTCGGATTGTTTGGTAGCTATCCAATTAACATTAGCTCCTTCGCCAAATCGGTCTGAGATTGAAATTTTGACCCTTGAATATTTATCATTCAAGCGACATTTCTTTCACTTGTCATTTCAATGGACGCATAAGATTGCTAATAAGGAGGCTCATGCTTTAGCCAGGGTAGCCTTATTACATGCAAACTCACATCATTGGACTATCGTCCTTCTTGTTTAGCCTCCATTTTAAATTCAGATTGTTCGGCTTCTGTTATTGTTGAGGGAGAAAGGCTATTAGGTTTCGGGTATACGGGATAAGTCTGTTGGCTTAAGTTAGTTTTCTTTGTCTTCCATGCCTTTATCTATTTTTTGCGCTAATATTTATTTTATTAAAAAAAACTTATACGGTGAAGAAAAGTATTTATCATCTTTCTAAAAGTTTGTCTAAACAGCCGCTAACACAGCATCAACAACCTTATACTCCAATCTGTCATGTTGCAAACGTGCCCTTCAAAAAGGAGCGTCCTTAATTTGTGAGCCATCCTCAAGTTATCCACCTAGGTATTGCCACGTGTTGCGTTTACACGTCAGATTATTTTCTTTGTCCCTCGATAATGTTAATTTTACACATCAACTCTTGATCTTTCGCTGTTTCTTGTAACTGTTGCCCAAGTTTTACAGCCGTAACGTGTTACGTTACAGTCCGAGTAGTGCTCATTTTATTTTTATGAGAAGAACATTACAATCTTCACGTGGCCAACCGTGTATCTCTTAGATCTAAACTAACAGTCAAAATGATCCAATTCCAATCATGTTTAATAAAAGTCATCACCAATCAAAGTCAAGAAAACGTGCCAAAGTCATTTAAATGTTTGAAACATTCAACCCAATTTGATTCTTTAAGCATTAGGTATGGACTTCTATAGTCTGAATCTGTTATAAAAATAACCGGAAAAGTTTAATAATACACAATTTTATTATTAATTAGTATATTTGTTTAATAAAATTATATAAATTGTATTATTTATTTTTAAATATATGACAACGTATATTAAAACAATTTGATAAAATTTATTAAATATATATAGTAACATTTTCAAATTGCTTATTCTATTTCGAAACAACATAATTTTAGGTATTATAAGAGCCAAAAATGCAATTTACAAAAGAAGGGAATTATTCGAATATTCGAAAGAGAAAATTCAGCAGACTTGTGCGTTATGTTCTCCAGTTTAGGACTAAACAACAAAAGAAGAGCAAAACCTGTGGATAAGGACCCATATTGGCCACCTCATATTCTTCTCTCTTTAAATAGTCCCTCTCCCTCTGCGTATTTCAACACTCACCTGTTCTTTTCTTCATCACATTACATCATTGCTATTTACTTATATTACTTAATCCTATTCTTCCATTGTTATAACTTCACCTTCTCACAGTTCTGTTCTCCCAAAAAAAGAACGTCCCTTTTTAACACAAAACCACCCTCCCTTTTTCTAAATATAAAACATCTGGGTATTTATCGGATTTGTGAATCCATCATTTGGGTGTTGTAAATCTGGTTTTTTTGGATTGGAAAATGGCGACTTGCGGTGTTGGGATCGTTGGTGGGAATGGGTCTGCGGGGTCTTCATCGACGTGGTTTCAGATCAAGAATAAGAAGAAAAAGAATATGACGAGAAACAGAGTTATGTTTGTTTGTGCTTCGTCTTCTGTTATGGACCCTTATAAGACACTTAGGATCCAACCTGGTGCCTCTGAGTCCGAGGTCAAGAAGGCTTTCAGACAACTCGCGTTACAGGTTCAATATCCGTTTCCTTAATTTTCTCTACGGATCAGGATTTGTGAGTCGTTTTATTGTTCTTTACTATGAGAGGTTTCGCTTATGGTTTGTTTGTTTGTTTTCCTTTTCTGTGTTTCAGTATCATCCAGATGTTTGCAGAGGAAGCAATTGCGGTGTTCAGTTTAATCTGATCAACGAAGCATATGATGTAAGTTATATTATCTCTTCGTTTCTCAATTGATTAATTCATCGGTAGAAATCAGACATTGATGAATGTTACGAGAACAATGAAAAGAAGACGAACATTCAACGTTTGGTATAAACTAATTTTGTTGGTTGGATTGATCACTTTCTAAAAATAATTGTTTATAGGATTGTGTTTTGGTGAATTTAATATGCTTCTGAACTTCAGTTGTGGGGTATGCATAGTCATGTAGGTCTACAGGTAGGAATCCTAAGGAACCTAAATGAGATAATGACCCACCACCATCGTTGAGTTGTATCACTGGATCAATGTTTGGTAGGAATGCAAGACCTTAAGATGCTTTAATTGAAGATTAAACAGTTGACGTGAAACCTAACTTCTTCCTGGATGTTTAATCAATCTTGATTCTGATAAGAAAAGGTTAGAGAAGAATCGATGTATGCAGTGGGTAAATTTTGGTGACTTTGAGCAATAATAGACTTTGCAAAAGGTGGCCAATTGGTATCGATGATGTTCTGTAGGACACACCTAACCCTACCATTGATGCTTTTCAATGGGATATCAATCACTCATTTCTGGCCCTGAATCTCATCATAGACTCTTTCCTGAAAAAAGCTGAGCGTTTTGATTATGTGGGAAACATTGTGGCGTCATCGTCACGGAACCATTTATCATCGTGTCTATTAGAGGATTGTCTTCATGTGTTTTAGTTGTTGATGTGAGGTTTCACCCAAAAAAAAGGGTCACTAGTTTCTTTTTCTCTTATTAATTCAGGACATGTATCCTGCAAATAGTCATTACTCAGTAGGTAACTTCACTTCTAATTGAGATTTGTTATGTGTGTGTAGATTGTGATGAGTAATTTGAGGGGTGATTCTGAAGCTAGTCAAATGTACGAGACGTATGATGAGGGAATCGACGAGCCGATGAGGGGAATGAACGATCCAGATTGGGATATGTGGGAAGAGTGGATGGGTTGGGAAGGAGCTGGAATTCGTGACTATTCATCTCATATTAATCCTTACATTTAAACTTGAACAAGACTTGTAAAGCCTGTTGTGTGTATTACTAAGTTAAGACTTAAAGACCCCCACATCTTTGAGAAAACCCACTTGTGGTGATTTTCTTGTATATAGAGGATAAGATGTTGGGGGATAAATTTGTGAATTTCATCTCTACTGTACAGAAGCTGAAAACACTAGTGGGGCAAAGAGTACCAAATCAATACCTTGCTCATTCATGGTGTTGAATGTGAATTTTCAATTCGTTTCAACTGAAATGTTCAAAGCTTGAAGCATAGACTTTGCACTTCAACTGAAAACAATGTGTTTGAAGAGAGACTTGAATGCTTCTAGTTGGCGTTTATTGACTGGTTCGAACTGAAACCTTGAGTTATGCTCATTTAGAAAGCTGTGATCACCACCTAACAGAAGAAAATAAAGAACTCCAAATAAATGTGTTGAAATCGCTGACCAAATTTACTTTGGGTTCAGAGCTTGGAACGTTTATACCTTAAAACTCCATCTAGCCGTAAAGAAAGAACTCAGAAATCTCATAGCATTCAAAGCAGAAAAACTCCATTAAACCAAGGATCCGAAGCAGGATGGAGGGAACTGTCCAGAAGCTAAAGAAACGTGATAACGGATGATTGAAAGAGGTGAAAGCAGCAGAGTCGATAAAAATCCCAACAACAAGCTAGAAATTAAAGGTCGTGCAGTTACACTTTTGCTTTTCTTTTTTTCAGATTGTAATATTATTTTTAAAATAAATAAAATCATATTTAATTATTAATATTAATATACTTATACTTTTATTGTTGACCATATTAAAAATAGAATAAAATAAGTTTTTATTAATAAATAAGTAAATAAGCTAAAATTTTGTAATATTTTATGTGTGAACAAATATTTATTTATTATTATATTATTTAAATTTATAGATCTTAAAATGGCTTTATTTAATATATTTTATTGATTAGTTATTAAAATTTAAATTTTTATTTTAAAATATAATTATAAATATTATCAATAATTAAATTAATCTTAATTTTTAATTGATATTTATTATTCAATAATTAAATACTAAATAGTACGTATTTTATTAATAATAAAATTAAATAGAAAAAAAGAAAGTAAAAATAATTCTTATAATTTTCATAAAATTTAAAATATATTTAAATTAAATTAAAAGCTCAATGAAATCAATTTCTTACTAAATTAAAAACAAAAATAAAAATAAAATCTTAAACAGAAACTATTTGTCTATTAGATAAAAAACGATTGTGTAAGGTAAAATCTAACCTACAAAAACTCTATTTGTCTGTTTTTATCCCATATTTTAAATAAAAAATCATAATATAATTTTAAAAAATTTGTACTGATTATGCCTTTCATGAATTATATATACATTATTAAATATTTATAAATCAGCTTATATTAGAAAAGTTATTGTACTAGCAAAATCTTTAAAAATTACAAGAACCTTAATTGCAAGGAGACCCTGGGGAGCTCTCCCAAGTCCGACGTCACTCTTTTATTTTGGGCCTAGTTCTTGGTGCGGTGTTACTTTCATGATTAATTAGGGTAGGGACTGAAAAGAAAAATGACTGGCTGGAGACTGGAGTAAATTGCTCATTCACCAAACTAGCCGCTACATTATAGGACCATGGTGGTAGGTAGGGGAAGAAGCTAGACATAATAAGCGAGTACGTTACTTCTGAACTACTGTAAACGTAATAATCGAGGTTAAAGGTGAAAATGGACAACTCCAAGGTGAATTGGTAAGGATTACTCTTGATTTAAGTGAGGTCGTAAGTTCAAATATTTTTATATCTTTATATATACAGCTGTTTAAAACTTGAGGTCAGAGTTTTGCTTTTCGTAAGGAACCAACCTGATTTAAGCGAAGGGATTAATCTGGGTATAAATGGCTTAAAAGTATCTTTTATAGTTGAGACCCTCCTAGAATACCTCGTGAGTAATCAAAAAAACAAAAAAAAGGTAAAAATGGACAATATTATGGTACTGTACTACAGGAATTTGGCATCTTTCATGGTTGTCTTTGGACAGTTATTTACTAAGTGTTCCTAACTTTCACAGACAAAACATTGAGACTTCTGTCGATGTGATGATTTTTTGAAGAGTTTAGCAAGCTTTTTTTAGAACTGAACCTCCTTTAAAAATATTCTTAAATAAAATATGTTGATCACATAATTTGTCAAGAAACACTAAAACAAGTTGATAATTTTTAACTTACAGTGGAGATTTCTTGTCTTGTTTTCGTTCAAATCGAGCCAAGGACTTGACTTGGGAGAGTGATATGGGAGATATTTTTTTATTGGGTGGACGATAATTAATTACATTTTATTAATTTTAAATAATTTATAGGTTAAGTTATATAATTTGATCCAAATAAGAATAATAAAATAACAAATTAAATGATTTTAATTAATAAGCTAAAGTTCAAGGGGAAAAATGAACCTCAATTAATATAGGTCGAACCTATATTAAACCCGTAAGGAAGAGGCTTGATATAAATATTATATATAGTAGATTAAGATCTCCTATAATTACCGTATCAAATTGTGAATGTACGAATATTCTGACTCATTTAAATGTCTACATATATAGAAAATTACAGGAAGATTTTAATACATTGCTGTGAGCAATTTTCATAAAGGTCTCGATGGATTAGCTCTTGTTTTAACTTGGAAAAGCTTGTTTAAAGTTACGAAGATAAAATTATATATTTGTTTGAATTTTTTCGTTATTTCCTTTTTATATTTGATCCAGAGTACGTACGTTTTAGATGATTGTCTATTTTGGAATATCCTTCTCTCATTGTGAATGCCATTACGTTTCAAGCTGCTTACAGAGTGCCGGTCTATTGTCTAATATCCTTCTCTCACTGTGGGACCATTGTTTTTCAAAGCTGCAGGAATTTGACATGTTTTTCTCACGTTGGAGGCTTTTGGAGGCTTTGGGACCATTGTTCATCACTCATGTGAAACTTTATACTTACAAGTGTCCTAGGCTTGATGTGAAAGATGTTTGTACCATTATAATAAAAAAAGCTTTAAATAATATATAAAAGCGTAACCATCAATAGAATTATTATTATTATTTATTAAGACAACAACATTTATACCGTTAAATAAAGTAATATTGTTGTAAATATAAGGCAATGAAATTTTTTGATTAGAATCGTAAAATTACTATTCAATTCTTTTTATAAATAAATTCAGGAAGGATGAACATAAGCAATTAGTCTCCACAAAAAAGAAAACAAGATAATGTACAAAAACATTGAACTAAGGAAATTTATTACTTGATATTTTTCATGTTGATATGTATGATTTGGAGGTATAGAAGATTTCTTTCTTGATTGACTAGGTGCAATCAATTTGTAAAATATGTCTATGTCAGTGGTGCCAGCTTGCCCAAGTGAGATTGAATGAGGGAAATATTTGTTTCATCATTTATTCTCTTGTCATATTATTTTCTTCCATGTTAGATTCTTTCACACTTCTTCCAAAAAGTTTATTACGTCTAGGTCTTATTACTCTTATATCAACTACAACTTCATCAAACTTTTGACTATCATATTTCTTTTGTACTTCTTCGATGCGAACCTAGAAAAGAAAATTTGTAGTCACACTAATGAATGCAAGCACCATTTATAATTACAAAAAATGTACTTTAATTCCAGTTATACTAGAAATAACTCATTTTGACAAGAAGAACAAACCAACAATATAAAAAAATGAAATGGAATAAGAAACACATAAAATAAGCAATAAATTTAGGCATATCAACAAAAGTAGCAACAATATAGAAAATTATTATAAGACAAACATTACTCACAATTTTCTCCCTTATAGCTTCAGTAGATTGTTTGTACACTTTTTCAGGCTTTCTTTTATAACTTGCAAGATGCTTTTCAACATAATAGAGTGGAGTTTTATCCTCTCTTTCATTTTGTCATACATAGAAACAATTGTGAATTATAATTTAGAAAATTTAAACAATTTCTTGATATATTATAACTCATTGAAGAACTTACCAACTTAGCATAAATACTCGCAAAGCTCTTAAGACTAATTGTGTCCATTTAAGTTTGTTGTTTTCTATTTTGAATATTTATTTTAGCAATTTGCTACACATTAAAGCATTATATTATTTAGATATCATGTACTAATTTGTAAAAAATACTAATAATTATCATACCTTCACATCTGGATGGTTCTAATAATAAATGAGCTCCTCAAAGACTTCTTTGCTTGTGTAGTTGGGACAATTGCCCGTTCTTTCTGCATCTGTCATATACTGTTTGAAATGTTTTTGCTTCACTCTAAACTTGTAATGTTTCCATGCATCTCCAACAATTTTCAAAGTCCATTATTTACCTTCTAATGGTATACTATATCTCTTCGTAATTTAATAAATATTCATTTAAATCTCATAAATCAAAATTGAAAGGAGTAATAAGATAATGATATCTTACATTAACATATTCCCAAATAGGTTACTTGGGAATCTTTCGCTAATTAACATGGTTTAAAAGTGCAAAATTTTGTTTACAAGTTACAGTACCCAAGAAAAGTGTGAATTTAGTTAACATCTTGTCATCATGACCAATTACTTGATTGAGCATTGAAAAAATTGGTTTTCATTGTTCCATGGATCTTGCATGAATCTCCTTGAGCAAAGTTAGACCTCTCGCCTTCTTCTTCACAAATTTTATATTCAAGATCATTATTAATGTTTGTATATAGAAGAGAAATTATTTAAATAATATAATAATATAAGATTGCCTTTGCATTGAGAACTAACAATTTCTGCCATATCCATGCTTATATTATATCCATTTTCTTCTACTACATCTTCATGTGGTTCAGATTGTTATTCCATAATTTTAATTCTAGTTATTTCCACCTTAAAAATAGACTTTTTAAACACAAGCTCTACCTGGAAATGCCTCGTATGTATCTCAAAATCTATTTCACTACATCCTAGTTAACTTTCCTTGGATTGAATAAGTACCTACTCACCAACCCAATAGCTTACGTGATATTCGGTATTATACACACCATTGCATATATATCAAAGAACCAACTGTAGTTGAGTATAGGATAGAAAACATACAATTTTTCTCCTTTTCCTTTGAAGGACATGCATGCTTACTCAGCTTGAATTGAGGTGTTAGTGGCATGCTTATTGGCTAAACATGTTTCATATTGAACTTTTCTAATTCTTGTGCAATATAGCTCTCCTATGACAACCATAGTTTTCTACTTTTCTTATACCGAGTTATTTCCATGCCCAAATTTTGCTTTACAGATCCCATATCTTTGATATCAAAAGATTTTGATAAGTCCTCCTTCAGTTTGTGGATTATTCCATCATTTTTGAACCACAATCAACATATTATCGATATATATAAGAAAAATAATGAAGCTCCCCAGTGAACTTCTTGAAATATACATAGGGATTGGCAAAAGTTTGCTTATAACCGTTACATGTCATAATTGCATCAAACTTCTAATAATAGTAAGGAATTCTTGAAATATAATTGTATCGTCTCTATTAATATTAATTTCAGGGGTTGACGTTTCGCTCCAATCTTGTATGGCCACTTGAGTATCACGTTCGTCCTCAATGATTATATTGTGCATTATAATGCATGCTGATATAATATCATGTAATATGGATTTTTCCAAAAACGTGTCGGTCCTTTGATAATTGCAAATCGTGATTGGAGAACTCCAAATTCACGCTCGACATCCTTCTTACATGCTTCTTGCATCTTCCCGAATAACTTCGTTTTTAGGCCTCAGGGATTATGAATGGTTTGTATCAAAGTAGACCATTTTGGATAAATATTATTAGCTAAATAATATTTAGTATCGTACACTTTTCCTCGAAATAACATAATGAGCAGAAGGTGCTATACCTTCAGCAAGGTTTGCGAACAAGTGAGATGCCTCTAACACATTAATGTCATTATTTGACCCTGGCAAACCAAAATGTGCATGCCATATCCACAAATCATAATCAGCTACAACTTCAATAATAATAGTTAAGAATCAACTACGTCCACTATATTGTCATGCCCAAGCCGTTAGACAATTTTGCCATATCCAGTGCATGCAATCTATGCTTCCTAGCATCCCTGGAAAACTGCGTTCTTCATTAATTTTAAGCAGTCTTGCAACGTCAAGTGCTCTTAGATAAATCTGTCCAAAGACCTCCACAATGGCTCGACAAAACCTTTTTGTACTTTCAATTGGAGTTGATTCTCCAATTTTAATGTATTCATCAGTTAAATCAGCTGATACACCATACGCTAATAATTGAAATGATGTTGTTACTTTTTGTAAACTAAACAATCCTAGTTTACCACATCAATCTCTCCGTTGCATAAAGCAGACATCATGACCTTCAACAGCACCAATAAGTCGTATGAATATATTTCAACTCATTCGAAATCGCCTACGAAACATTACTGCATTATATCTTGGATTTTCTACAAAATAATCATCCCATAGTCTTTGATCTGCTGCAGCACGATCACGATAAATTACTCTATGACCAGATTTTGAGCCTTTGTGTTTTGGCTGGTTCACTATATTGTTCATATAGTAATACATTGCAAGGTTGTTATTGGTGTACACAGATAGTATTGCTTGGTTTTGTGCTAATATTGTAGAAGTGAGATCCAATTCATCCTTCGATGATGAGGATGAAGATGAGGATGATATATGAGAAGCACTAGCATTAGTACTCATGGTTGTAGACAAATATGGTGAAGGGTTCAAAGAAGAATCTGCTAGTGATTCATTCCCTTATATAGTAAATAATTCAAGACAAGATAAAGAATCTCTGCAAAAAAATCTAACTTTTTCTCTTCCCAACCGTTGGATTAGATTGCATTCATCTTAATCATTAATTAGTATTCTTATCCTATCCACGCAATATCCAAGACAAGATAAGGAATCTTTGCAAAAAATCTAACTCTATCTCTTTCCGACCGTGGATTAGATTGTATTCATCTCAGCCGCTCATTATTATTTGTATTCTATCCACATAATATCCAAGGCAAGATAAGGAATCTTTGCAAAAAATCTAACTCTATCTCTTCCCAGCTATTGGATTAGGTTGCATTCATCTCAACCGTTCCTTGGTATTCTTAACTTTTCCACAACATCTCTATAAATAGTTTATTTGTTATGCTAAGTTGAAACCCTCGTTCCATATAACATTCTTTGAAATCCTAAACTATAACACTCTTTCAAACATATATGAAAAATGGCAAGCTCAAATTTTGGTGTAAAGCCTTCAAATACCTCTTGAAGTGTATCATATTTAGTTGAAGAAGATCGAGTCCTGTGCCATGTATATCTTAATGTTTCACAAGACCCAATCACTGGTAGATCAATCTATGACTCAGTTTTGGTCTCGTATCACAACTGAATACCATCAAATGCTGCCGAATCATATCACCAATGTTTGACCTTAGAAATCTTTATAAGCTCGATGACAAACTATAATGACAACTATTGGAAAATTCAGAGGATGTGTTCGACAAATTGAAAACTTGAATCCAAATAGTGGTTATGAATAAGATATTGTAAGTGCTTTATTTATTTGTTTTTTTGCTTTATTTTTTTCTTTGTATGAATTGAAATTCGTTTGATTTATACCTTAAAATCTAACTTAAGTTACATTGTTGTCTTGCAGTTAGAGAAATCAAAAGATTTACTCATTCAAGATCCAAAATTTCAAAAAGGTTTTAAATTTGATCATGTATGGCCAATCCTAAAGAATATAGAGAAATATGCTAATACTAACAAAGAGAAAGCGTCGAGTCATCGAAAATGATCTAAGTGCAATAAAATATCACCGTCCGAATCCCAAAAATCAGATAAGTCAATAGGATCATCATCATTTTGTATTGATTTACATAATGGTTTTGAAGTTGAAGATCTATTTATTGAAAGAAATGATGAAGCTGATAGTCCTATTGGGAGGAACGAAGAAAAAATGGAAAAGGAACAAAATGAGGAAATGAAAAAACATTTTATGTCCATGAATAAAGAAATAAAAGGAATGTTTTATGAAAGTCAATCGCTTCTAAAAAAAAATTATGAGCTTCAGTTGTTACAGGCTTAAAATGAGGCAAAAAAAATTAGAGTCACGACAAAGACTGGAAGATAATAAAATTTTATGCAAAGATCTGGATTCCATCAAAGATCCAGTGGCGCGTGAGGCTTTCAGAAATTAACAAATAAAAATTTATGCAAAAAGAACTTAAGAAAGAGAATCTCAAGGAGGAGTTGACTCATCTAGTGGCTTTAGCTAATATTTTAATTTTTGAGAAAATGAGGATGACCTTTCAAACAATTAATTATTTATGTTAAATTAATATTCTCAAGTGCTTTAGTTTTACTTTTAATTTGATTGTAATATCGAGTCTAATTGTAATTGTAATTTATTTTATTCTAGTTGTAATTTCAAATATTTTCGTTGAATTTTAATTTTTAAATCAATGTTGTGGTTTAAATTTATGTGTCTTTTATTTCAATTTTACTTTTTATTCCTAACATATTTTATTAATCTATTTATAATACTTATAAAAAGAATTATAAGTTAAACTAAATTTAATATTATATTCAATATTAATGTCATTTTAAATGTCTCAATGAGATCTTTGTAATGATATATTTTAAATTTAATTACTTAGAGAATTATATAAATGAATCAAATTGTGAGAATAACATAAAAGGAATATGTTAAACATAAAATGAAAAAGTTGTCTTTTTACAACTTTTTGTGCAAAAATAGTAACACATTAAATTTATTGTATTACTATTCATTACATCATTTTGGTGTTTTTCTTGGATCGAATTCATTGCACCAAAAATTTGGTGTTTTGGTACCTTCTTTAAAGATGACCTTAATATTAAATTTTGGTGTCTTTCTTGGAGTGAATTTATTGCACCTTCTTTGGAGATGGCCTCGGAACATATTATTAAACTCTAATTACCAACCGCGACTTGCAGATTTTGGTCTGTCTAAAATACTCATGATCTCAATTTCTCAAGATTGGAGGTTACATGGGTCTTAAGTGGGCTGCCTTCGTTGGAGGTGGCCTCAGAACATATTATTAAACTCTAATTACCCCCCACGACTTGCAGATTTTGGTCTGTCTAAAATACTCATGATCTCAATTTCTCAAGACTGGAGGTTACATGGGTCTTAAGTGGGCTTTCAGTTTACCCATGATGTTTATAGCTATGGGATTGTTGTACCGGAACTGGTGACAGGAAAAGTTCCAAGAAAGGCTGTGCATTCAATAGATAATGGACAAGAAGCGGCTGAAGAAAGCTTGGTTACTCGGGCTAGACACAAGCTGCTTCTACAACAGACACTTGGGGACAAGAGACCATAGACCTCCTGGTCACTGTGGTTGAATCTTGTTGAAGTGGCTATGAAATGTGTGGAAGAAGACAAGGATTCGAGAGCCAGGTAACACAGTTGCTTTTGTTCTGTGGAACTAAAAACAACAAGGCCTGAAACTTTATATAGGAGTCTGAAGAGGGTCATCCACGTAGACAACCTTATTCTTATATTTTTATTAAAAAATTATTTTTATAATTCAAATAAAGAGCAACTTTTTCATTAGTCTTGGGAAATAATTTATTAAAGTGTTAAAGAAAGGAGGAGGATGAAGACGTATAAAAAACTTCTGGAAGAAGACCGTAAATGAGCCCAAAAGTTGGTGTCCTGACTCCTGACCCCGCCAACTCGGGCCCCGTACAATCGGTGGCTTTTGCTTCGTATTAGGAAATCTCATTTTCGCAAGCCTGTGACCAGAAGTACTCGTAAAACCATAAATCTTCAAAGCAACTCTCACATTTACTTGTCCAATATGTGTTCTTTCATCTCCTCCACCAATTTCTAGTAAATTAAGTGATTGATTTATTGCATTATAGAAAAGAAAATTTCCCAATCATTGCCTCTGCGTCCTCCGTGTTCAGATCACTTGGGAGACTTCTTTTACGGAGTCGGAGAATGCAGTTTCTGAGTTGTCTTTAAATTAGCGATGTTCTGTAGCTCTTTTAAGGGTGTAAAGATTGAATCTTTTCCAGCTTCTCTTTGCCTTCACCGCTTTTATTTGGTGGGGGTGCTCCGATTGCTCCATTTGAGGTATACCCTTTTCCTGTTTCTTAATACGGGTATGTTTTTGGATGGGATATGGTTGTTTCTTTCTGTGGGTACCTTGAGTTCTGCAGCTTGCATCAATGACTGGGTGTAGGGTATATTTTCGTTTGTCTTTTGAACTTTGCTACGGTTGTTTTGATTGGCTCTGCTATAGTCTTCGCCTTGCTTTGTTTTGTGGTTTTAAAATCTCATCAAACTCATAGCGTAAGCATAGCCAGAAAGGTGTTTTCTCCATCCACTCTGTTTAATTTGTTGGGGGAAGGGGGAGAGGAGGAGGAGGTTAATATTAGTGGATGACCATCTGAGGGAGGGGAAATAAGGTAATGGATCTCCAGTTGAGCGTGTAATGGTTTAGCATCCACTGTTGATGGATGGTCTGTGAGTACTGCTGATAGCGATTCATGGACATAGATTTGGGGTCTGACATTTTCTCCTTTGTAATATTGTCTCAAATTTCCAGAATAAGTGCTTTTACTGTGTAAACAAAAGAAAGAACAAGTCCTTTATATAACCTAAATTTGTAATTATCTCAATAAATTATGACATGTCTAATTGATTTTCTTTTTTTGCCCAATCCAAATAAGAATAAACAGGGCACAGCTAATATTGATGTTTATAATTTTAGTTTCTTAATGTGGAGTTGCCTGTAGTGATTGTTATTAATGACGGACCTCAATGAGCGCCTGCTGCCACCAAAACCTGCTTCAGAAATGAACGGTAGACATGCATCTTATCTACCATCAAAAGCTGCTTCGGCAATAAACGTTAGAGATGCATCTTATCGACCATCTGCCTCTGGACGCCAACCTTTTCAAGGTGTGGATGTATTGGGTTTAAAAAAGCGTGGTCAGGGTCCTCGGTCTTGGATTCGTGTTGATGCATCTGGGAACTCTCAGATTGTTGAGGTTGACAAGTTCAGTGTGATGCGTCGATGTGATCTACCTGCTCGTGATCTACGCTTGCTTGATCCTTTGTTTGTTTACCCTTCAACTATTCTTGGTAGAGAGAAGGCTATAGTAGTAAACTTGGAGCAAATTCGATGTATTATTACGGCTGACGAAGTTCTACTCCTCAATTCCCTCGACAGCTATGTTTTGCAGTATGTTGTGGAGCTACAGAGAAGGTTGACAGCACCTGGTGTAAGTGAAGTTTGGCAATCAGATGGATCTCATTTCAATAGAAGGAGAAGTAGAAACTTTGACAATGTTTTTGAGAATGCATCCCCAGATTACTTGCCCTTTGAGTTTAGAGCTCTTGAGGTTGCCTTGGAAGCAGCTTGTACTTTCCTTGATTCTCAGGTTTGTAAAAGAGAACGATGTATCTCTGATAGACATAATTCTGAATGTGCCTTGTTATATTTGGTAAGGATAGAATGCCATTGATGAGAAATCATCTACACCTATTGTTTTGTGTGAGATGTTTCTCATTATGTTCCTTCTATTTTTGCTTTCCCTCTTCTGTGGACCATTCAACCATAATTTGAGTTAGTCAACCCTTATCACATACAACCTTGTTGATATTTAGCAAATAATAATTACTTTTCTGGCTTCATCTTCATTGTCTTCATGTCCTTGATTGAATTTCTGGCCCCTTTGGTTTCTTTTGGTTTCATTCAATACTGGATATGGTAAAACCAAAATAACACCCATGCAATCTCACGTTTTTTTTTTTAATCTCACATTTTTCTCTACCTTAATTTTGTGGCTTAAAAATCTATGCCATCATCTTTAACTTATATCCACAAATTTTAATTCTCAATTGACAAGAGCTTACGATATGAAAGCAAACTCACCCTAAAATTGCAATACGCAGCTCCCTGCAAATTAAACAAGCCATGTTCTGATGGATGGAACTCTTTCATAATTGTCTTGTACATGTGCAAGTTACATTGTCTAAATGTGAAAATCTTGGGCTTTCTAATAAATGTGAATACATGCTTCACAAACATTGAGAGGGACTCTTGTGTGGATTTAGATTGACATAAACAGTTAACGATATGCTTCCTGGTGGTAGAAATGTTTTTCTTTTGTCTTTCGACCACAAAATAATCTGATAAACTCCAATGAACATGAGAAACTGAGTAGCAGTATTAAAATTTTACCTTTTCTACTTATTGGACTGTGTAAAGCAAAATTGTTTTAAATTTCTGTCCCTGTACAACCTTGACTGTAAATTCTTGTTTCCAGATGAAGGTATTGTATTACGTGTGTCAACTTTTATTTGACTTAAAAGCATATCACTTAGCCGGATTAAGTAGACAATTTTACCGATTTACTAATTCTTCTATTTAACCTTCCAAAGGCAGCAGAATTGGAAATTGAAGCATACCCATTGCTAGATGAGCTAACATCAAGGGTCAGTACACTGAACTTGGAACGTGTGCGCCGATTGAAAAGCAGACTTGTTGCACTGACTCGGAGAGTTCAGAAGGTATTGCTTTAGTTCTCATCTGAATTTACTCTTTATTCACTGCAAGAATCTCTGATTTTTGGGCAAATTTTACCTAACATGTAGTTCCCATATTCACATAACATTTGACTTGTGTATGTACGTAGGTTAGGGATGAGATTGAGCAGCTCATGGATGATGATGGAGATATGGCTGAAATGTATCTTACTGAGAAGAAAAGGCGGATGGAATCATTGTTTTATGGTGATCAGTCATCAATAGGATTGAAGTCGAATGATGGAGGAATATCTGTTTCTGCTCCAGTTTCACCTGTTTCGTCACCTGTTGAGTCAAGAAAACTCGAGAAGAGTTTGAGCATTGCTAGGAGCCGACATGAGAGCATGAGAAGTTCGGAAAGTACTACAGAGAGCATAGAAGAACTGGAGATGTTACTGGAAGCATACTTTGTTGTCATTGATAGCACTCTCAACAAGTTGACATCGGTACTGATAACTACCTCTTAACTTTACTTTCTTTTTTCATTTATTGTAGAGAAACTGTAAAACGTCTCAATGTTTCAGTTGAAGGAGTATATAGATGACACAGAGGATTTCATCAATATTCAGCTGGTATGAATCCCACGTGCTCTCTGTCATTCTCGTCTCTTGAGCATTATTGTTCTTAAGTTATATTTGCTATAAGTTTTAGCTATACCTCAGTTAAATTTTGTTCTAGGTTTGGCTGACTTTCGAGATTGAACTAGAAATCACTTCGCTTTTACTGTTTCATATAACTGAAAGAATCGAATAGTAACAATTAATCTTCTTTCTGCACCAGTTGCTAGATTTCAAAGGAGTTGAATTCTAAAATTGAATTGCTCTCATTGCAGGATAATGTCCGGAATCAACTGATTCAATTTGAGCTTATTCTCACCACAGCGACATTTGTTGTTGCCATCTTTGGGGTGGTAGCTGGTATATTTGGCATGAACTTTACAATTCCATTGTTTGATGATCCAAGTGCATTCAAGTGGGTACTCATAATAACAGGGACTAGTGGAATAATCATATTTTGTGCATTTTTGTGGTTCTTCAAATACAGAAGACTTATGCCACTATAGACATTGAGGAATTTCTATGAGTGAAGAATTTCCTCATATTGATTACATTTATACTTGGCTGTTTCAACCGAAAGAGAATAAAGATGACCCTTCTTCAGGAATCGATACAGATTAGTTTTTGTACTTGTCAGCAGCTGGTTTTAACAGACTCTCTCTTTGTTTGCTTGAGGCAGCGTTTGCTTTGATGTAACATAGGTGATTCAGTTGATTAGTTGTTCGGGAGTTAGTTATTTAATATTAAATTGAAACTTGTCAAAGTGTAACAAGTCGACCATACAACATACCATTTTTATCTTGATTTATTGGTTAAACTGAGAGGAGCTTGCTTGGATCATTCTATCCTCACGAGATGCTTCAGAACAAGAAACATTCAAGGGGTTACAAGAAGGGAAGATGAATTAAGTTTGGAAACAACTGGATCTAATGTGAAAGAAAATTCCTGATGCAATGTTGTATATAAATAACAACAAACTTAAAACATATTTAGCTTTTTAAAACAACAATTATGTCAAGAAACTCAATATTATATGTTAAAGGACGGAAGTAAAATGCTATGATTCCTCCTCTGTAAGAAATAAGAATCATCAGATGAATTTATAATCAAGCAAACACAGGTTCTTATTTGCATTCGGCTGTTTTTATATGAAGTTGACAAAATAAAGGTTACCAGAGACCAATAAATTCTACTGTCAATAAAATTTAAGCATTCCTCTGATAAGCAAATGCATCATGCATCTCTAGACATCATGAGATGTGTTGGAATTCAACAGGGCTGTAAGCCAGTTTTGGAAAAAAAACCAGCAAAGCAGTGCACTAATGAACCAAAGAACTCTGGATTAGAAGTCTGTTGATAAGATCCCCTATCTTGCTAAAGCAGAACCGGAAGAAAGTCTTTCTCTACAGGCTTTATCAGCTTTTTCCATGTAATCTTGATGGGATTGATGCTTTGATCCTACAAGAGAAGAGAGTAATGGTCAGCGCTAAATAGAAACCAGCAGCAATTTTAGTAGTGAAAAGTAGCTGTTACTGTAATACAGCTACCAAATATTCCATACTCCAATTCTCTTTTTAAAAATTTTAGTAGTGAAAAGTAGCTGTTACTGTAATACAGCTACCAAATATTCCATGCTCCAGTTCTCTTTTTAAAAATTTTAGCAGCAGGTCAGTCTTAAGATTTCTTTCTGATAGATCACTTGTCATAATTTACAGAATACGGTAACATGAATTCAGGATTCTGGGTTGTTTGTAAGGAGAGCTACTGTGGTAGATCAATTAAATTTTGCATCAAGTGCCAATTAGAACTGTTCTATACAAATCAGAAGACTGCTAACGGATTCTCGGCAGTGGGAAGAACATCTTTTTCATGAGTTTCAAACTCAACTTCAAGCATCTAAAGATATGCAACTTGCCATTTGTTGTACCATTAGCGCAACAACTTCAGGAATCATCTTACCTTTTTTATGGACTCTTTTCTGCTAACCACATTCACTTGCCTCTAATTCTACAATAATGCATCCGATTTAATACATGAACTCTCCTAAGACTAACTAGGTTAAACAAATCAGGTCCTAAACATGCAAAGCATAGCATTCTAAAATCATTTCTTTTCTTATTGCAAACATCTTATTCCCCAAAGAGACTCAAGACTCTTTATCAGCTCAACCTGAATAATAATGAATTCTAATTTGAGAAAATGTGTCAATTGTAAGAATATATCAAAGAAAGTACGAATCTTCAATGTCATTAAATTCTGATTGATACAGTGACCTGCTACTGTAAGAGTATAGACAAATACACAAACTAGTATAGTCTATTTGAGGCTAAAAGTTCATATGATGGGGAAAATCAGCACTCTATATTTAGTAATTGTGATTAAAGCAGAATTCTTGATACAACATAAGCAAAATATAACTGCAACATTTCCAAGAAACAGACATTAAAACCACATTTTGAGATTCCAACGTAGCTTTAAGGCAATTGTTGTAATGAAATGGTAACTATGACAAGGTTATTACACCAACAAGCAACTGACATTGAATGTATGCATCATTTAAATCTTCCCCATCGAGGCATATTAGAAAATACACCATTTAACGATAAATCAAGAGTCATATCATGAATCAACAAGACCATTCTAGTTTTTCTGTCTAAATATGTAGTTGTTCCCAATTAATGAAATGCAGTAAGCCATGGATTACACGTTAAAGAACAATAGCTAGGACTTGAAGCAACATAAGCCGGCTAAAAAGAGCTGCACACAATCAAGTTTATGTACTTAAAAGAAAGCGCAATTTAATTTCCAAAAAAAAAAAAAAGCGCAATTTCAAAACACTAGTTCTGCTATCCATCTCTTTCTACAGAGATTGGCCAGTTTTATACGGGCTAATTGGCTCAGATACGGCAGTAATTTGGTTAAGCAAACTTCAGCCAAAGGATTATAACCTAAACTCCAGAAAGAAAACAAAAAAACAACAAAACGAATGCAAAATTATTCTTTAATTCTATTTCCCTCAAAGTACAAACATGACCAAAAATATTCCATTGAATCATACTTCACTTGGCGCTCCAATTATCCCAATACCAATAAGAAAGATTAACCTAAAAGTTCCAAACTTTCCTGAACTTCCCTTCCCTTTCCTTCGCTTCAATCCACTACTAAAAGCATATAAGAAGAATTAACGCATTCCACCTTATCTGAGCTCTTTTTTCATTGCCATCACCAACTCAAAGTTACCCACAAATCCCAAAAAAGTTAAAGGAACTGAAAAGAACAAGTAATAAAGACTAAATATTGACTGGGATTTGAACATGGAGCAACATAACTAACCTCTGTTCATGAGGAACCAAGGCAGACCAAAGACAGCAGAGATAATAACTATGCCAGCAAACACGTACTTCTTGTCCCCACTGTAAAGGAAATGATCTATCTTTGATCTGAACCCGTTGGTGTTTGTCTCACCTGCCATTGATTACCTGAAACAATTGTCTCTCATGAGTTTTTCGCCGTCCACTCTTTGCTTCGGAAATTGGAATGTCTCCCTCGCCTAGCAGTGGCGGTACTGATCTTAGTCGTGCTGAAAACATTTTTCTTTGTTTTTGTTTGTAATATTTTGATTTTTGAATATTATAATTTAGTTTACAAATTATTGTATACAGTGAATATTTACTCAATTAATAACAATAATAACAAAATTCAGTAAATTTAGTAATATGCAGTCTTACTCTTAAATAATATAGAGACTAGGGTTGGTCCTATACTTTTATGAGCCCAGGGTAAAATTAAAAAAAAATTAAAATGAACCCCTTTCTCATAAATTATACTTTTATAGTTTAGGACAAAATTATTTTTTTAAATAGGCTCCTTTTTCATAAATTATATTAATTTATAATTTTCTGAAAGTTTAATTAATTTATTATTATTATTTTTGATAAATTTTTTTAAATGAGCCCCCTCTTATAGAGGACCCGGGGCGGGTGCCCGGCTGCCCCTCCTAGGGCTTGCCCTGATAGAGACACTATTTTTAATAAAATAATAACTACAAGGTTCATTTTTATTTAAAAAAATATTATATTAAGGATTAGTATCTCTTCTATGGTTTTACCTTTTCCAAACCTCTTCCCTCATTGTAAAATGTATACTTTAATTAAAATACATAAAGAATTGTATACATTTTATAATATTACTTGGATTTTTTTTATATATATTCTTAACAATAATAACATTGGAAGGGGGTTATATGGACTCGATTTAGGGTAACAATTGAACAATTTTTGAAACAATTAGAGTACATATTTCTAACAATCTTGTATTTGTTTTTCTAAAGTTCCAACGAATATGATTATTTTATGTGGCATAAGTATTTAAGTGATTAATTGCTCATAGTATGGTGAGTCATATTCATTATTATTATTTGAGCGTATTGCACTATTCTTGTATTTATGAAGTAGTTAAGGTAAATATTTTTTTTATGTAAGTATGAAAAAAGCTATTATAGATGATTATATGTACATTTAGATTTTGTGACTTTGGGTATTCAATTTATAGATATAGACTTTTAAATTTGATGATTGTTATGCAAAATCTACTTCTTTATATTTAATCATGATTTTTACATAAAACAACTTGACCATTTTCATTTATTATATAAAAGCTAGGTTTTAATATGCATTAGTGGAGCTTATCATCAAATTGTATAATGGTGCTTATATTCAATTAGAGTGGTGATTATATTCAAATATATTTAATATGTAAAAAGCCTCAACATAGGCAGTAGTTAATCCATAAATATCATGAACATAAGTTAAAAAGTTAGATGATGTTTACAAGAAAATATTGAGTTTTAAATATTAAAAAAGTAGGACAATAAAAATATTGAACAATCTCAACTATATTATAACTATTCAAATTATATATTATTGAATAACTCTACTTCTTTTAAATTTTCTTCTTGCTTTCTCTACTTCAAAAAAAAAACTTTATAATATATTAGGAAGTGTAACTCTATTGTGATGGTACTTCACAATTGGTTTGTTGTGATATCCTTGAATAAGTCTTATTGTTATAAGTATATATTATTGGATAATTCTACTTCTTTTAGATTTTCTTCGCACTCACTCCGCTTTAAGAAAAACTTTATGTCACATAACTATGTTAAGAATTGTAACTCTATTGAGATGGTACTTCTCAATTGGTATGTTGTGATCTCTTTAAATAATTCTAGTTGTTATGGCTAAATTAGTTGCACTTTTTATATGTTACTTAGAAGTCCTCTTATTGTGACATTGTATGAATTTTGAAGCTTCCTTCCTCTTTTTTCTAACTTTTTTCAATCTTCTAATTGGTACATGATGATGTTGAATCAAAGGAGGTTCTAATCGACGGTTTGATAATAACAAAATACAAGTACCACTAATAAGCTTACTATTTTTATAAGCAGCAATATAAGAACATGAAATTGTCATAACTCAGAAGACTGGTCGTGAAAATGATAAAGAATACTTCAAGTTTGCAACCTTCAAAGTAGAGATCAAGTCAATAACAAAAGAAGATCAGGATACATTAAGGTCATTGTATATTTTGTAATGTTAATTATAATATCACTTAGTCAGTTTTATAATATTAAAGATTCATTATTTCATCTTACTTATTACAAGACTCGATTCACTCATAAAGAGGTATAAAAATTTTTGTTTTAAAAGAAAAGTCTCGTAATCTTTCAAACACTTTTTAGTGGATATTTTGGAATTTTCTTTAATTATAAATGAATTAAACAAGTTAAGTTTGAGCATTTGAAGTTGTTAAAAAAATCATATTTTTCAAAAGTTTAGTTAACTAATATAAGTTAGTAGTTGACCAATATAACTTAAATATATAACAAGTAAGTTTGTTTACATATTGCTTAACCCAGTGTAGTGAAGTGGTTGACTAATGTATCTTCAAGGGATACATTGGTTGACCAATATGGTTTGATAGACCAATGTTCAATGTCTAGTATATTTTGTGTATTGAATCGCACTAGTATGCTTGAACTAACTATTGTAGTGACTAATTTAAGCTCTAACAATTAGTAGAAATTCCAAAACCCTATAAGTACATATTTTCCTATTTAGTTTTGTTTCAAAAAGCTTTTGAGTATCTTATACATGCATTTTTAAGTGTTTACCAAGCATTTATTTTAAGTTATAAGTTTCTATTACATTCTTTTTTTCTATTGTATTTAGGGTATTTCAAGTAGCATTAAGGTTCTCTTCACCGTGAACGAAGACCGTAAAAGAGTTTCTCTTTGTTAAGTAAATATTATATAAATATTATTCTTTATTTTGAAAGAAGAGTTAAAATATAAATCTAACACTAGTTTTGAGAGTAGACGTAAATCATTATAAACCAGTTTACATTTATCTTCTTATACTCTTTTTACTTTATTGCTTAAGTGCATGGTTGAAATTCATTATTTCATTTCATATTCTCATCCTTTATAAAATGTGATGATTAACACATTTTGTAATTTCTAGTTTAAAATTTATTATCACCTAATTCATCCCTCTTTTGGATGCTATTAGGACTTAATGGATGAAATGAAGGCTAACCTTCGACTCTATGATTCTTAATAGGAGTAGTCCTAGGTCTTCACCTGGAGTTGACTTATATATGCATATAAAACTTTTACTTTAAATAGATAAGGTCAATTTAGGAGGCACTTGGTTCATAAAAAGTAATAGGAATGAAAATGAGAATGAATATAAGGAGGAATGAAAATGGATATAATCATTATAATTATGATGGCTGGTTAAGATGAATGAATGATTACCATAAGGATGGCAATTGTACCCGAACCCGATGGGTACCTGAAAAAATTACCCGAACGAGGGCGGATATGAGAAGAAAATTTTTACCTATGGGACGAGTATGGGGGGTTAACAAAAATACCCGTCAGGTATAGGGGTGGGTATCGGGGCGTGTATGGGAATACCACCCCTATACCCGTTTACCCATTTACCCGTCACTCTTGGATTTGTACTAACTATCAATTTATAATCTCTATTTACTCGTTTCTTTTATGTTAAATTCAGTATGTATGTATGAATGTAACATGAAAATCTAAAAGAAAAACAAATAGTCTATTCATATTAAATAAGTTTTTTTTCAAAAAAGGCGGGTAAACGGGTACCCGATGGGGGTCAAACCCCCAACGGGTCGGGTATGGGGGTACCAAAAAAATCCCCGACGGGGATGGGAGCGGGTATGGGGGTGGGGGCAGGTTCATGGGGCGGGTATGGGGGATGGCATACCCGCCCCATTGCCATCCCTAATTTCATTCCATCTATCTTCCAAACAATATTTTACTACATTACATTATGAACTCTTACATCCTTCCCAAACAACTTTTTACTATATTACATTCCATTCCATTATAAATCATTTCATTCCCTTCCATTCCATTACATCTATTCTATTAATTAACATCCAACTAAACAGGGCTTAGTCTACTGCTTTTTAATTAAGGTGTGTGATTTGTGCAGTTCCGATCTTCTTCTTCAATAAATCTCTTCCATCTACCACAATATGACATCGTTTAATAAAAGTTACGATGTTGAATTGTGAAAAAACAAAGTTGGATACAAAGATTTGGTTCCAACCGCATGAACAAAACATACGGCAAAAAGATACAATTTAAATCGCCTTTAAGATACTATGAATCCTCGTAGATACAATAGTTCATGGTTGATTTATATACTGATGAACATCGTGATCTAATTGAATATTCAAATAGTTCCATTTTTTAATAAACAAAGATAATTCTATTAAGAAAAACATTTAAGCAAGACGGTGACAAACTCCCACCCAATAAAAACAAATTCAAGCATTCTGCACATAACATTAAATTGAAATTTCAAACTTTACTCAATTTTATAATTCTAACTCAAACTTGCAAAAGTGATATAAAATATTTTAACTTTTAATTTGTTTTGTAAAAATAGCTCATCATTAGATTTAACTAATGATGTTAACATAACAAGTCTCATCAACAAACCTATTTGTCACGTAAAGCACACACATTAATTGTTATACTTCAAATTTAATGTTTAAAAATAAAAAGCATATTTATTTCAAACCCTAAAATCCCTAAGAAATACTTGTAATTAAGTTAGCAAGTTGAGATTCTAACTAAGGGATTTTAGGATACTTCCAAGAGTAATATAGATGTTGTTATGCCATTTTCCTTCCCAAACATGTATGACATATTGGTTTTTCCCTAAAATCTTGGTGTGTAAGAGTGTAGTGGTGATAACTCATTCTTACATTGAGATCCAACATTCTATTTTATAAATTTCACTAGGACCTATGATCAGGTTGTTTGATGTGTGTAAGTTTTAATTCATTAACCTCGATAATCTTCAAGCACATGGTTCGTTCACGTAGTACTTAAGGTGTCAATCCCGCGGTGAGGGATAATCTAATCATAAACCCTAAGGCCGGAATAATTCACAAATATTCAAAATGTAATGGGATTAAAATGAGAATTCATTTTAATCAAGCAAATCAATTCAAGAATCAATCACGAAAATATTAACAATTTAGCATTTGCAACACACACTAAACAATTAACCTAGAGGAATTATCAATTGAGATAAAGGAAATTTTTTCTATCTTTAACGCTAACCTAATCGATTATGAATTACTGGATTATTGGTTCTAAACGGTCCTAGGGTTGATTACTCTCTCTTGAGTTATAACCATTAACCCTAAATTATAAACCCTAATCAGATTATGAAAGTTGCAATTTCTCAATTAACAACTTATCCAAAACCTTAATTAGATTTGAAATTGTCTGCAAAAATATCAGAAACCTATGCAAGATCTCTCTACGCACAATTTACCGATTTGATTTAATTCTTGTTCTATTAAATCACTTAACTCTCATTAGCTTAATTTAATTATTTTTCATTTGATTCACCCTCTCGATTTATTATCAAATTATGCACGTCTAAAATTAAATCACAATAAATCCAAATAACAAATAAATAATTAGATTTAATTAAATCAAAGATAAAACCCAGAAGGTGAGTTTAGAACATCATCAACATCCAAAAATCCTATCATCAACTGTTATTCTAATTCTATACAATAATAAAACTAAAAATAGCAGGAAATACGAACTGAACAGACGATGGGAGGTAGCAATGTCAGAAAACTCTTGATCTGAGAAGTACGTCGAGTCGGCTTGTTCTCCTTTTCTCTTTTCATTCTTCTCTTTCTCTATCTCTCGATAATTCTCTCTAGAGTTTCTCTAAAAGTGGTTGATGCAGAAACTCCTTCTCCTCTTTGTCTTATTCTTTAAATACCTTTTATGTTTTGAGTACCCTTAGGGTATTTTCGGGGCCTAAAAGGTCTAAAAATTCCCTCAAAACTTGACGTTTTTTAGTATCTGCATGTCTACCCGTTGTAGGCCATAATTATGGGCCACATCCGAACCTTTTGTCATGATCGTGGCATGCAGGCCACAATTATGGGCCATGTCTTGGGCTTCTGTCACGATCATGGCATATGGGCTACAATTGTGGGCCAACTCTAGTGCTTTTGTTATGATCGTGACCTGTTGTGTCATGATTGTAGGTCGTTGTTTCGACCCAAATGTCTCCAAAACATCTCTGTTCTTTGATGTTGACCCTGAAATACTAACAAACACATCAAGGTACCTCAAAAATATATTAATTAAGCTCAAAGACTTATACTAACCCATAAAACACTTAAAACATAAATAATTAACAAACTAACACAATTCTAACCTAA
>JANZLC010000005.1:6305639-6316633 GCA_026413385.1 Erythroxylum gracilipes | reverse complement strand
CCCTAAAAAAATAAAAAAATAATAAGTACAAAATTTTCAAGATAAAATTCGGAGAGTACATTATATTTTTATTAATATTATAATTCGGGAAGAATAAAAATAAATATTTTTATTATTCAAAAAATTCCAGAAAAATACCATAAATTAGAACTAGGCAAATGGAACAAACAGTCAAAATTTGAGACAAAACAGCCAAGGGAGCAGGCCACACGCTCCTCCACACACCACCCCCGTGCGTGGGAAAAAGCTAGCCGAATTGAGCTGCGTCTTCTTCACCCGAAAACCTGGAATTCAGGTTGTTCGACCCGATTCGTGACTCGCTTCCAAAAAATGGCCATAACTTACTCAATTTTGATTCGTTTTCAACGAAATTGGTGTCATTAGATTCAAAATTTAACGATCTATCAAAGCCCTCAATCAATTTCACGAAAAAGGCTACTGAAAAATTTTGAAAAATTCAAAAGAACATTTTATGATTTGCGCTTTCGAGTTCTGAGTTAAAAAAACAGAAAATTCAACAAACTTACCATAATATTTGACACCAAACTGAAACAAACCAACAATAAAAAAAAAAAGATCTCACAGAAAACAAATTAAAAAAACGAAAACCCCAACAAACAAAACTCAAATTTCATGAAAATCAACATCTAATCTTGAAAATTACACAAAATTAGCAATCCCAATTAGGGTTAATTGTGCTCTGATACTAATTGAAGAATAAATTAGACTAACCCTATGATTGCAACATACTATATTCAAGAATTGAATGGACAAATACCTGAAAATTGAGGAACAATTGAGTCCATTTTGTTTTCTATGAAGCGGAGCGACAGAGATGCAGAGGATTAACTACTATTATTCCAAACCCTGATTAGGAAAATAAAAACCTTATGGTTCTCAATGCGGAGAGTGTATTTTAAGGTTGGCTAACAGTAGAGCCTCCTATGCACTGCAAAACATTGGCCAAGCCTACCCATCATAGCAAGCCCATGAACACAGGTCTAATGACACGTACAAGAGAAGTATCATTGACATCTAATTAATCAGGGTTTGTGCAAAAATTATGTTTATTGTTTATTATACTAGTCTACAAAATTAATGATGTTCCTTGTTGGAGTTTCATCAAGAAGGCATATTGATAAAACATTAAAACTAGTACACATTAAATTTATTTCTTATGAAAAAAGTAATTAATATCATAAATTAATGTATTAAAATAATTTTAAAAATGTTACTTATTAGAAAATAAGTATCATATAGCCCTTATGATACCATCCTATTTTCTTTAAAAAATTGGTTAAAATATAACATAACCATCTTTTCAAGCATGTAGGACGCACCATGTTTTTAAACATGTGGGACCCACCACAAATTTCTTCCCCTCTCTTCTTTAACTGATGGTTAACCATTTGAACACGTGGGACCTATCATGCATATCTGACCCGCCATGAATTTCTTCTGAATTTAAATTATTAGTGTTAAAAAGAAATTACTATTTTTATCCTTTAAAAATACTAAATTTATTTAATCTTACCAATAAATTATATTTATCAAAATTTAGGTTCTTTACTTATCTCCTTATATTTTAATTGAAAATTTTTAAATTATTATTGTTAAAAACTAATTATTATTTTTATCACGAATTTGTTTATTAAATTGAATTATTAATTAGTATATATAAGTAATTCTGCTTAAGATAATTTAAGAATGTGTTAAAAATAATATTTAAACTATAAAAAAGTATGTTTAAAGGACATTAAAAAAGAAGTTAGAATAAAGTTAGAGTCATTTCTATTTACTTTCTTTAAACATACTTTAACTTTTATGAGTCTTTAAATAAATGACAATATAAAATACAAATTTTTTTATTATTATTATTTAAAATTTTATGTTAGATTTAATCTTAGTCTAAATTATTAGATTTATTAGTAGTTTATTATATATTAATATGTATTACTTATTCTTATAACTTTTACTTCGTATTTATTATATACCAATTTTATAGCGGTTCAATACCGATCGAACCTTTAAACCTTAAACTTTTTCTTTAATCGGTTCAATGTCCTATCTAATTTTAAAAACATTGATCTCATATGTGAATTATTGTATTTTGATATTACTTATGACCTATCATATTTAGGGTAACCTAATTAGTAGTACTTAGATACAATAAGAATCACGTCAAGATAGTTAAGTAAGTCAAATAGTCAATAAAGAATTCATCGCTCTAAAGTAATTAGAGAGAATGTTTCACTGTTCTTGATTAATATTACTGTAAGGAGTGAATTAACATTTGGAAAAAAATTCAAATATCATTACAAATTAATTACTAATTAGCAAGAACGAACATGATTGGATTTAAACATAGTAGATTATATATCCACATTCTATGTTCAATTGGAATATTTGATGACAAAAGGATTAAATTATATCTCATAATCATGCATGGAGATATTAACTCAAACTACTTTAACATTCCTAATTTTTAGGTAGTCATGACACGTTGCTATATGGTAATCTCAATATATGATTATAAATTGTTTAGTTAGATAATTAAAGATAAATTAAAAGAAATTTTAATTTATCTAATTATAATTATGAATTATAATTTATAATCATTGCCACTATATTAGAACATAATAGGTAACTTATAAAGAGCAGTAAAAAAGAAAATATAACTTAAATTAAGTTAGACTCAATTATGAATTTTGAGAAGCTTCAAAGATCAAATCTGAGATATTTGATTTTATTAAAATTAAATATTCTAATTATAATTAAAGTCAACTCTAATGTTTTTTTATTTGTAGGAAATAAGCGTAAGGAAGCTAGCACTCCTGCTTATTCCTCTCCAAAAGTTTGAGTTACTTTTTCACTGCTATGTGGACATTGTTAAAGGCTGAATGATCGGACAATTTGTAGTTGACTCCTTGAAAAGTTTTCAATAAGAATTTTGAATCAGTAACGATTTCTTTAATTTACGATTCATGTTTTTAAAATTATTCAATTTTAAGAAATTATAAAAATTTTAATTTTTCGTTGCACTTGTGATTTGATCATAGTTGATTTTCCTACTCCTATACCTATATTTATACCTCTCTTTGTCGTTTAACTCAAGTAAGACAAACTCTTCATCATTTTACTAATTTTCATTATTATTTTGATATTGCAACTTTACATGAACCTCGCTTTTATCGTGAGGCGAGTATTGATCCTCTTTAGCAACAAGCTATGATTAAAGAACTTTAGAGAAAATTCATCAAACTTAGTTGATCTTCTCCATAATAGGACATCTACTAGCTATAAAATTAAAACTCGTTCTGATAGCTTTATTGAATGTTACAAAGCTCGTTTAATGGATAAAGGGTATACTCAAAAGTAAGACATGGATTATGAAGAAACCTTTTCTCTAATGACCATATTAGCCTATGTTCACAATCTATTAGCTATTGTTGCAGATTGAAAATGATAACTTTTTTTTAATGGATGTCAAAGATGAGGTTTGCATACAACCTCCTCTAAGTTATCATTCTTTTCATAAGATTTGTAGGCTTCCACGAGTCTTGTATGGATCTTTGCTTAATTTAGCTTTATTTTTATTTCAAATAATTATGCATTATTTATGATACCATGATGGTAGAAACAAAATACTATAGAAAAGTCTTATTTTCAATTAATTTTCATTATACCTATACAACCTATTCATAGAAAAATTTAGGAACTATATATGATATACGTAAGATACGCAAAAATATTTTATTAAGATTTCAACTAACCTTAATCTTAACACATAGGATAATATAAGAATACCTTGTTAGAATCTCATTAAACCTTAATCTTAACAACATATGTGAGATTAAAAAAAATCATTTGAATGGCAATTGTGTAAGTTTGTCCGAATGCCACCAGGATCAATTAGACCAAATTTTCTTTATTACTATGAGAAATAACAAATGTTTACTAGGTTAGATCAAACTCAAATAATGACACTTATATATTTTATCAAAATTTTGAGATTTTTAATGAGAGAAAATTTGGGTATGGTGATGCAATGGATTAGGTTATGTCAAATTCAAATTTAATCGGATCCAAATGTTCAAACTTGATTTGACTTGTTAATTTGTATTTGATTAATTTTTATAACTGGTCAAAGTCAAACTTGAAAAAAAATAATTTAAGTTGAGCTAAAATACAATCAAATTAAGCTTAGCCAATTAACTTTCAATTAGATCTAACTTGGATAAATTCAATAATATTAATATTAGTTCGTTAGAAAATATTATATACCATGATTTAAATTTTAGTAGATAAAAAGATACTATGTACTAAACTTTAGTAAATAGACAAGATCTCCATAAAATTAAATAGCACATATGATTGTTCTAAATTCTCATATAAAAATATTATATATGATTATGGTGTGCTTTTAATTGGTATATCAAATATGTAAAGGCATTTAAGTTCTTAAAATGTTATTATGATATGAGAGTACATGGATTAGCTATTCATTTATTAATTCTCAATTGATTCAGTCGAGCATAGCAAAAGATTCAGTATTTGTTAAGAAGCAAAAAGCAAAGGCATTAGAATTGAGTTGCTTAACCTTTTGTGACTTTATACAATTAGATGGGGCTTCCGGGCCCAATGACCTAAATAAATATACACACAGAGAAAAAGCTGAAAAAGTAAAAACTAAAAGGTAAGAAGTGTTCCCATGACTAGAACGTAATAATGGTCAAGTTCTGTGCTGGCCCCTGTAACTTGAGGATGTCTAGCTTTAAAACTTGTTCAGACGATTCCAGTCCATTGCAGCTAATCAAAACCAAAGCAATGGTAACTAAATGACCACTCATAAATCGTACACAACTAATAGGGAGTCATGTGGACCAACATTCTTAAATAGGACATTCAAAAGGCAGAATGTGAATTATGTATGGAAGTAAATTCAGACCCAGTTTTCAACATTCTATTAATGCTGCCTTTGGCCTCGCACTGCTTTCCCTGGAAAATGGGGAACATCTCAATAATATCTTCATGTCTATCTATCTGCCTTCTTCAGTTCTTGTAAGCACAACAAACAAAAGCTCACTTAGTAGAGCCAACCAAATAAGCAGCTTACATTGCCAACAACTTCAACACATGTATAATCCTAGTTGCAGCATAGCAAGTTTTCTAGACTCCACATTTTCCTCTACTTTCCCCAAAACTCTACCCTCCAAGATTCACTACCAGATAGGAAAGGAGGAAACACCACACCTATGCTTAACGGATCTCCTAGAAGAAAAGCTTTTAAATTTTACCTGCAGCAGGACAGGACACTAACAGGTTGCTAAATGAATCAAATGGCCACACAAGTCTACTGCATTAGCAACAAATGGCACTGGACATTAGTGATATCACCTCTGGCATACAAAATTGAGTTTTTTAAGACACAATGCAAGTAAGAAACAGTATTAGGAGCAAGCATATGTACAAATTTCTGTCCTAGATGTCCACAGAGTTGTGAGCAAGTTTTAGTCCGAATCTACTGATTTCTTTTAGATGTTACAACAAAATATGCAAGTAGAAATCAAGAAAAGTCGAAGACGAACCTGGGCTTTCATATGTTTGTATCAAGGGAAAAGACAGAAGAAATCATCAATCGCATTTACATTGTGTGGCTAAAACCTTAAAAGTACAGACATTTCACTACCAGATGTGTAACCCAATTGATGCTTTCAATCGTCTCTCCTTAGCACTAGGAAACAGCTCCAAACACACATGATAGAAAAAAAAGAACCAAAAAGAATATGTATCAATCCTACTCTGCATTGGCTTTCTGTTTTCTCCTTGATCTATTGAACAGATTGGAAGGTGGCGAGGGAGAAAATTCAAAAGGAACAGGGGGAAGATCCATCTCCCCTTTCAAGACCTTTACAATCTCCCCAATGTCTGGCCTCAATTCTGGCATCTTCTGCAAGCAACCAAGTGCTAAGTTAATACACAGGCTTGCCTGTTCTTTATTGTAGTTATCCTTCAATCTTTCATCAACAAGCTCCAAGATGTTCCCAGCTTGAGCTAAATGCCTACACCAACTTATCAAATTTGCTTTCTCAAGCTTCATCGGTGAAGCAAGTACATGAAGTGGCCTCCTGCCGGATACGATCACAAGAATAAGAACCCCTAAGCTGTAGATATCAGCCTTTTCCATCAAATATCCACATCCACCATATTCAGGTGCAACATAACACAATGTTCCTCTCATGCTTGTTGTGCTACTTAACTCACGACTGAAAAGATCCCCACTCCACATATCACTTCCAGTGGACCGCACACTTTTCTTTTTCCAGCCCCTTCTGAAACTAAACTCCCCATTTTGGTTACAGTCACTTTCACTTTGGATCCCAAATTTCTTTTGCCTGCGCAAATGAAACCGACGACTAAGGTCAAGGTGTGGAACTTTAACCCTCCTTTTCCACTTTGTTTCAACACTCTTCAGCCTATTACCTTTCTTGCTAATCTCCTCTAAGTGCTCTTCTTTCCACCACTCCTGCATTTTCCTGTTTCTTTTCCTACGGCTCTTCCCAGCCTTCAATTCTTTCTTCTCAAACCTGTTAATTTGATTATCCAACATATGTTCTTGCAATTGAGGTTCATTTACGTCTTCCAATTTCTCCATCGGAACTGAATTATGGAACTCTGTTCTCTCAGGAGTGCTTCTTTTCTCCTCGTCCCAATCCGGATTCGTGGAGGGGTAAATTTGACTTCCTATCCACTCCATAACATAGTCTTTAGTACACAATTCACCACTCCCATCCTGCCTCCACCACCAATCCTTCCCCCACTGTTTTGTGCTTGAAGAATCATCAAGAATCAATGAGCCATTAGTTGTCAGCTCCTTGCTGTGATCAGTACTACAAAACTCATCATCATAAGACACAAATTTACAATTCCAATCATCCCCACCATTATCCACAGCAGAAACCTCCTTACCCTTTCCATCGCCACCTTTAGCATCACTTTCACATGAAATATTGACATTATAACTTGAAGAATTTAAATTTGAAGCTCTAACATTGTAACAAACTCTGCTATTTTTGGATGACGAAGAAGCTTGTAAAGCTAGGGAAAAATCTACCTCATGACAACTCTCCACAGGAGTACCAATAGCAGGTGTCTCTGCAGTTAAGTTTCCTGAAAGCTCTTGGCTTTTCCATAGCTCTTGACTCTTCCCTAAATCTTGGCTAAATAAATCAACTCCAAACTCACCCTCGACCTTCATCCTTGACAAGCCAAAATCTGAAATCTTGGCCCTGTAGTCAAAATCAAGCAAAACGTTGCTGGGTTTAACATCCCCATGAATCACGGGTGGATCACAACCAAGGTGCAAAAACTCAAGTGCCCTTGAAACATCAAGTATGACATTGAACCTCCTTTCCCAACTCAGACTAAAATGCCCATCTCCAAAGAGCAGTTCTTGCAAACTTTTATTTGGCATATACTCATAGACCAGTAAGCGCTTATTCTTTTCGACACAATACCCCAGCAAAGTAACCAGAAGTGGTGATCTCAAACCACCAAGAATCTGCAACTCGTTTTGGAACTCTCTTTCTGATTGTAAAGTCACAGCATCTATTCTCTTGATGGCATATAACTTTCCATCTCTGGCAATGCCTCTAAAGACAGTACCAGAACCACCTTTCCCAATAACGTTGCCATCACCAAATTCATTGGTGGCAATCTTCAGCTCTCTGTAGCAAAACTTTTGAAGCTTTAGAGGAGCACCAGAATCAAAAGGGATTGTTCTTGAACACTTGCCAAGGGTCCTCCAAATATGATATACAAAGTAAAGAATGGTAAAAATAATTACAACAGAAGCTGAGACTGTTAGCACCAAGAACAAAATTCTGGTCTTGGTGATGAAACTCGGTCTGTGATGCTCGAGACTTGGAGATAAGGGCCTAGCAGGCATGGTTTGGTGGTTTCACTTTCTGGGACTCTAGGGTATGCTTGTTTGGTCACAGTATCTAACGAAACAAATGTAAAGATAGGATCTTTCTTTTGTTTTCTGATGTTTTTCTTGGATGGGTGTAAGAAAGTTTGGATTTTGGTTCATGTTCTTCCCTTTATTTCGGCTTTTTTTTTTCCTTAGTTCTTGCAAACTGTATCCAATGTTGGAATTTGTTTTAAAGTAGGATAATTAGAACAAAAAATGATTGATAATGTCATTAGAAGCAGATTAGTTATTGACAGAGAGCATACAAATTTAAAGCCTTTTACGAAAGAGTGATGATGGTGAGATTTGAAATAGTCGAGTTTGAGTCATAAGTTAAATGGGGATTAGAGAAAGTTGGGGAGAAAGTGGGGGGTCCCAGTGTGCTTTTGACTAAAGAGAAACAAAATGCATGAGAAAATGACAGATGAAGAAGGAAAGCGAGAAAATTTGAAGGGAACTTCGAGTACAGTACTAGTTGTTGTTGTGGTGGTGTCCTTGCGTTGGAGGTTGTCCAAACCACCGTGTACGGCGTCTTAACAGCGTCAACCTTGGAAGTTAATACAATTACTTCAGAGAAAATTTAGTAAAAATGAAAACATTACATAAAAATACTCAAAAATATTCACTCCCTGATTTAGAGGGTTGATATAGGCGGCAAATACCTTGGTCGCTTAATTAAAAGGTTGAGACTTCTGACTCTTGAAAATGCAGCAAACTCTTGGATAAGTGGTAGCCCTCTTTAATTTGAAGTGTTCCTGTGATAGAGGGACTTAATTTATTAAAGTTCTGACAATTATTTTTTATTTTTTATTTTGATTTACTAAAAATGTATAATTCACTTGTTGCATTATTTGTTATTTTTCTAAATAAAGACTACAATTTTTTTTATTAATTAAAGATAAAGCTGTGTGTATTAAATCTCTTAACTTTACGCTTAATGAGATTTTTACAGAGTGATTGTTATTCTATAAATAAAGGCAATGCCAAATTATTCTCTCTGTTTTTTTTTTAATATTATTTGTTGCTTTCTCCACTGGTATGTGACATCTGGTTGCTCTGAGAAATTATTCTACCAAATTTTTAGACTTTCGCTATCGTTTTTAGATGATTTGATTTGATATTATCATTTTTAGATGATTTGATATTGTCTCCTTTTTAATCAATTTTTTCTTCAAAAGGTTTTTTTATCAATCTAAAAGTTGTAATAGGAAATACTGAATTTTTAAAAATAAAAATAACAATAAATAGTAAATTTTGAAATAACATCTATTAATAAAGTGAGGGAGCAAGTGATTAGAATAGTAATAAGAATGAAAATGAATATAGTGAAAATTAGGAATGGATATTATCATTGTAATTATAATGGTTGGTTACGAGGAAGGAAAGATTACCACTACTGCCATTAACAGTAGTTGGTTTGTAAAAAATATTTAAAAAATAAAATTTTATTATATTTTAATTAATTATATTGTAATTAATTAATTACAATATATTGATTAATTAATACTGTAATTAATTAATTACAATATTTTAATTAATGAATGAATTATATTTTAATTAATTATATTGTAACTAATTAATAAATAATAATAATATTTTAATTAATTAATTAGTATTAAAAATATTTTTTAAAAAGAGCCACTACTAAGGAATGAGTTTCATTCCTCTACTAGATGGAGGGTATGGAGGATTCCCTAAAAGTGGGACATTAAACTATTGTTCCTATAATGATAATAACAACCAACCATTCACTTTTCATTCCTTACCCATTAACTCCTTCTCAAACCCATCAACCAAGCACCCCCTGAGTTGTAATATTTGGCTGGCGCAATATGTTATTGCATTTAACGGTGATATAAGTGAGATTAAAGTTGCTCTACACCTGGGAAGAAGATTCTAAGAAAGATTCCTCTTTACCAAAAAAAGATTATACAAAGGTTGTTCTTCTCCTTGAAAGAAGAATTATAATAAAATTTCAAAAAGAATCTTAAGAGTGGATGTAGGTAAGGGTTGTTTACCGAACTACTATAAATCGATTTGTATTCTCTCTTTCCTATCCTCTTTAAATTATTGTTCAATTGCTTAATTGATTTATGCTAAGTAATTACCTCATTATTATTTATATTGATTATTGTTAATTGACTACTTTTGTTAGAAAATTTTTTAAAATTTTATAAACACTCAATTCATCCCCCTCTTAAGTGCCATTAGGGACTAACAAAGTCAATAATAAATTTCCAATTGTGGAAAAAAAGAAAATCTAATCAAAGAACAGGTGCAATCTAATTAATAATTTCTATGTGTATAAAATGTTAGGGGTATGAATATTTTTTTTTACCTATATTCACTAGGTTAGTCTATACCCGACTCGCCAGGTAAATCCACTTTCTCCTTTATCAATGAGCTACTATGAATCTATTTGATATACTCCCTATACTGAATTCTAGTTATTATTATTATAATTATAAGATATTTCTTATATTTACTTTACATTGATTTGATTTATAATCTATTTCCATAGATAGATCTTATCTGCATAATGACTGATTCAAGAATTCAATCAAAGAGGCCCTTTTAACTCAGTGGTAGAGTAACGCCATGGTAAGGCGTAAGTCATCGGTTCAAATCCGATAAGGGGCTTTGCCTCTTTTTTCATAAAACTCCCTAGGTAGTATTTATAGTTTATTATTTGAGTTGAAGGGAGAATAGAAATATTGTTGATATTTGTAATAAAAAAGGTAAGAAAATCTATAATTGATTGTACTTTAATTAATATTAATTAAATTGAATTAATATATTAATTGAATTAATATTCATTTCAAAAAAAAAAAAAATTCAAATTGAATTTGAAATTCTACTCAATTTGAAATTATAAATAAATCGAAATTCATTCTAATAAGTTAACATTAACATTCTAGTAAGATTTATACTATAATTGTTTACTATAATTGTTAGACTACAGAGTATAAGAATTCTAGTTATTTATAAAGTTGAACATTTGTTTAGTTTTTATTATAAATTT
>JANZLC010000005.1:6274297-6297103 GCA_026413385.1 Erythroxylum gracilipes | reverse complement strand
CTAGTTCCCGAACTTGAAATGTTTATATTGCTAAAGGTTTTTTTCGAAGGAAAAGCCACCCTCTTATATTTATTTGACACTACAACATTAAAATTCCAATATTAACATAAACAAACATACAAAAAAATTACAACTAAAATAAAATTCAAATAAAATTGTTACCGCCTAAATTTCGAGGTAAAGAATACTCAGTTGAGCCATCATTTAAGTCATTCACAGCTGCCAAAGCATTAGACAATACCAATTTACGTTTTTGGTCGATTGTACTATTAACTGTTGTGGTCGCACTTAATAGCTCCTTTTTGTGCTTTAGTATTTTACTCATTTTCGATCCTGTAAAAAAATACAACAAATATTAGCCATCTAAAATCAATCACATCCAAGTAGAGCCAAATAAGATAATCAAATTCTTTCTTGTGAAGGCTCAGTTCTACACTTAAGGTTACAACGCAATCACAAATTGATGAGATTCCCATTCCAAGCATGAAGTTGAAGATTTGAAGTATTATTCAAAAGGGTCTCCGCAAAACAAAGAGTTAAAATAATTATTGAGTGAAAAATTCAAGAAACAAGGAGAATTGAAATATAACAGAAGAATACAATTTTTTTTAATGTGCGTAGACGTGCAAAAGGAAGATATACATACCAAGGAAATCAAGTGTGTGGGAGAGAAACAGAAGAACTGAAAGTCGGTGAAAGAATTAGGGTACGAGGTATAAATAAATAGGGGAACAAAACATAGAAAAAGCGCCAAAAAAAAGAAAATCTGGCGCCAAAATAAACCCAATCTAATTCCAATTGTAACCAATGATCCAAACCGTAAATCCAAATTCAAAGCAATTGGAGTGGTGGTGGTGAGAAGACGAGGAAGGAGCCTCTGAAATGTCTTCTCCTTCGTTGACGTTGGCACATCATCGGAGCCTCCTCTTATCCTCTCATGTTCAAGCCTCCAAAGTCTTTCACTTCTTCAACATACGCTATTCTCTTGTCCACTTCGTGATTCCGGATCTACCATTCTCCAGTTCGTAAAAGAATTCCGTTCCTTTTTTGTCTCGTTTTTCTAGGTTTTCTGGGTATCTTTAACTCCTTTTGTCTGGGTTTTCTACATATGGAATTTAGATTGTTCATATTAGGGTTTATGTTCTTCATAATGCAAAAGGAACTAGCATCGGCGATGGTGCTCTAAACTGTGAATTGATGTTGGATTTGTTGCTATTGACTGCTATCTTGATTCATGACTTGTTATTGCAGGTCCTTCTTCGATACACAATATACATTTCATCTTGCAAAGTTGAAGCTAAAGCTGCGTTCTGGCATTATGACTTTGATTTACCACAAGGTATGATTTCTGAGCTTGTACTATGATTTACCACAAGGCATTATGACTTTATAATGTTTTGGGTTACTTTGTATTATGAAAATTACATTGTCCAGCTCATAGCTTTATGATTGTTGATACTTTTATCTTAGTGCCTATGTGTTACCCTAGCAGAGCGGTCAAAATTCTTTGAGGGAGAAATACAGACATTTATGTCTGTAGATGCTGATCGAACTGTCAACTTGTGTAATAGCTTCCATGGTATGTGGAGGTAATAATGCAACATTATTGTGAAGCAAGAGCTCATTTTGTGGAATTTGATTATTGCTAATATTTATAAGTGGCCTTATTTGTTATTGTTTGTGATAATTTACTTACCAAGTCTTATTTCTATTTCAGCTTGCCTTTTCAAATCGGAGTAGCATTGTTTCTTCTGTATACACAAGTTAAATTTGCTTTCGTTTCTGGGCTTGCAATAACCATCCTATTAATACCAGGTGTTAATATCTTCATATCTAAGTGCTCATAAACCTGCATCAAGCAGCATCACATTAAGGGGATTTACACTATGTCAGTTTTCCATGATCAAACTAGATGCATAAGCCAATTTTTTGACCGTTGGAAAATGATCATAATTGCTTTCTCATTGTTACTAGAGGTTACTTAAGTTTTAATCTGTTTATTCATACTAAAAAGGAGCTCTTAAATTGTTCTCATAGTTTAAAAATGATAAATATGGGGACTAATGGAGAGTTTTCATAATCAAGAACCGTTGTTAAATTGGTAGAAGTCAAAGTAGGCAAAATGAAGGGATGTCAATTGGGTAGGATCTCGCTAATTTCATTAAGACAAGCATTTGTCCCTAGTGTCTACATGCCTTACCTTTTAAATTATTACCTTCTGAGCCCCTATACTCTTCTTCATTACAGAGGAATAAAAATCTTTTTAATAATTCTATAAGTATCCTCTGCTAAATTTCTTAGACTCAGCTTTGGACACTAAGGGATATGGTCCCTTAAGATTACTCTGATAAATACTGATAAGAGTAATGTGGATTATATATGGCTTCTGCAAATTTTTCAACTGGCATGTTGCTGTGAGATGTGGACTGTTCTTTAGTGTTTGTACCTTTTTGTTGAGAATATTAAACTATATGATATAGTTTTCTTACTGTTGTAGTGAATAAATGGATCTCCGGATTAATTGTTGGTGCAACTGAGAAAATGATGACACAAAAAGATGAGAGGTATGCATTCTCAGTATTTTTTTTCAAATAAATTTTGCCAAATGGTTGTGTTATTACCCAAAATTTGGTTGTTTCATGGTGTTGTTTGTACATATGAAATGTGGATAAATTACAATAAACCAGAGATCCACATAAATGGGGGTATTGTGGCTTGAACTTGTCCTGATCATAGAAGGCTTTGATGCCATATCAAGAACCATTGAATCCAAATGTTTAAGCTATTGGGTGAGGTCTATAAATGAAGCAGTAAATTATTTTAACTATATATATGTTCTATATGTTTTAATCTCTGACAGGATTAGAAGATCAGCAAAAATTCTGACACATATTCGCACGATAAAGATGTATAGCTGGGAGCAGCTTTTCTCTAGTTGGGTGATGAAGAGTAGAACTGAAGAAGTCAAGCACTTAGCTGTATGACAATTTACTTTCCATAACTTGGAATTGAAGTGCAGTGTGATGTATCACCATCATTACATTTTAGTGAAATACTGAATAGTTCTCAACAATTGTGTTTGACCCCTCTCTTCAGACGCGCAAGTATTTGGATGCTTGGCGTGTCTTTTTCTGGGCCACAACACCAACTCTTTTCTCCCTTTTTACTTTTGGACTATATACTTTGATGGGATATCAGCTTGATGCTGCCACGGTGTGTTGATTGTGTCTCTTTTAACTCCTTAATAATAAATTCCCTTCTATTATTTTATCCTACTTCATTTATATTAGTTTGGTTGCTTTTCTGAAACTTGTACTGCAGGTTTTCACTTGTCTTGCTCTGTTCAATAATTTGATCTCTCCTCTCAATTCATTCCCTTGGGTCATTAATGGACTGATTGATGTGAGTAGTGCTTGTTTATACATATGGAAATGTTGATATACATTGGGCAGTTGCTGATGTTGGTGTCGCATTTTCTCTCTGAGTCAGGCCTTTATATCAACTAGACGGTTGAGCAGGTTCCTCTGCTGTCAAGAATGGAAACGTCAAGTGGAACAGATAGATGAAGCACCATCTGCTATCTCAAATGGTCATTTTGATTTCACATCTGAAGACATTGCTGTTAAAATGCACGATGCATGTTCTACTTGGTCAAGTAATGATGAAAAGGAATGGAATCTGGTTCTAAATAATGTGACTTTGTACTTCCCAAAGGGTACATTGATTGCAATAGTTGGAGAGGTTGATTTTCTAACTGATTATTGCATTATGTCCAACAATACTTCTGCATACTTAAATGGATACTGCTTAAGCCCTAATGTTAAAACATCAATTTTTATTGAATTCTACAAGTTTGCTGATGGTAAAGTGATGGATAATGTTTCTTATGTTCATCCAAGTACAACTGATAGGTATTTTATTATGTTGTCAATCTTAAGCATTTCTTTAGGACTTCAGGCAGGCATTATGTACTTATATCTTAATATGGTTTCTGATTGTGAAAAAACATTGTTCAACTCTGTATTTGTAGATAGAGGATTTAGAAGTACTACATAGGGAGTGAAAAGTGCTAGTTAACTGAAAGGTAATCCTGTCTTTTTAGAAGGTTATTACTGGCATGTGAATGTCTAGCACTGATATTGTTCTAGGAAACTTTGTGTAAACCAAAATTTTCTTCACATGGAAACTTAAGGGGTGCTTGGTTAGTTAGTATGGGAAGAAAGGAAAGTGTAAGGAATGAAAAAAGGATGCTTGGTATTATATTATGATTGGATGAACAATATTTCTATATCTGCGTTTGGGGCATTACTGCATACCCCTTGTTTATGAGAGGAATGAAAGTCAATACACTAAAAAACGAAGTGTCACACGAGTGACAAGATTTTTTTCTTTTGTACTGTAACAATGGAATGGTGGACATTATGGTTATATCGATGAAGTGTACAATGTTTTGGATGATTAAACTGTATTTTGAGAACATTATGTGGCTGATGATATGTTGATGCAAGTAAATGTTGTAGCATGTTTTTCTTCAAGAACTATTGGAAAGGAAATACTGCAATATACTTGATTTTAAACATCCTGTTATCATATATGGGGTACATAAATTAAATATAGTTAATTAGAATATATTTAAAATTTGATGTAAAATAAAAATTTAACAAATTATTATTTTTCAAAATTTTTAACAAACCAACCACCATTAATGGTAATGATAATCATTCTTTCATTCTAAACAATCATCATAATTGTAATGATTATATTCATTTTCATTGTCACTATATTCATTATAAATCCTATTATCATTTCCCCAAGTGAACCAAGCACACCATTAGTTGTTGTGATATGAGGAACTTTTGTTATATCACATTTTGTGCTTCTTTCTTTGACCAGATTTTTTCACTAAATTCTTTTATCTAGGTTGGTTCAGGTAAATCATCCTTGTTGAGTGCCATATTGGGAGAAATGCGGCTGATCCATGGCTCAATCAGTTCAAGTCGATGTATAGCCTATGTACCACAGGTTTGTAAACTTTTTTCCAAAGCACGTATAATAATCCAACCTCTTGTTACATAAAGCTTCTTTTTATCAATATTTGCTGAAATTGTAGGTACCATGGATTCTATCTGGAACAATACGTGAAAATATTCTTTTTGGAGAAAGTTATGACCCAAAAAGGTATAGGGGGATCATCCAACAAAACCTTACAATATTCCTCTCTCTTGAATGTGCAAAACATTGCTTCTTTTCTCGTTTTCTTTCTAGGTATATTGATGGTTTTTTTATGAACAAGATAGGAAATTTGGATTGTAGTTTTGCTAAAATTGTATACGATATTTTTCAATCCATCCATGGTTTTATTTGTTACTTTTTCTTCACTTTTCTTTCTTAAATCTAACAGATATTTAGATACCATAAAAGCATGTGCTTTGGATGTTGATATTTCACTGATGCCTGATGGTGACATGTCTTATATTGGAGAGAAAGGAGTGAACTTATCTGGTGGACAGAGGGCTCGTCTTGCTTTGGCACGGTTATTTTCAGTTCTTTTTTCTTACTTATTTGTGAATTAGATTGGACTTGCAATCTCTTGATAGGTTTCTTGTGTTGTGTGGCAGGGCCATTTATCAGATAGCAGATATATACATGCTTGATGATGTCCTCAGTGCAGTGGATGCACAAGTTGGTAGATGGATTTTGCATAATGCTATTCTTGGTCCTCTTCTAGGCCAAAAGACTTGTCTGCTTTGTACCCATAATGTACAGGTTGTGGCCTTAGATGGCTTTATTTTATTTGGAAACATATTGCACTGATATGTTAAATACTAAATACCTGATAGAGACTAGATTGAAGTTTTATAGTAGGAACCCCCTATTCAGAAACCCGTTTGATAGTCAAAATATCCATCAAATCCTGTAATTTAGAATGAAAAGGAAACTATATGCCAATAAACACTTTTTGGGTGACTGAGACTGATTTATCTTTCTTGGTATAGGTCAAAATTGGAACTTGTAACTTGTGTTGTCTTATTTTCCTGTTATACCATGCTTGGTTCATTCAAAGGATTTCTTGATAGTCAGCTGATAATATAACATCCTTCAGTTATAGTCTCTGCATTAAGTAATGATTTGTAGTCTCAAAATTGGAAATGTTTGTTGGCTTGAAATCATTGCAATTAATTGAATATTGCTTTGCCTTGACTTTGATTGTTCCATGCGGAGATCTTAATGAGCAGTTACTATTCCTGTGACATGTTGGTCACAACAACATATTTTTGTTGAAGTAGACTGGCTGTCCATGTTGTTTGCTTCTGCTATTTCTACCTTCTAGCTTTTAAATTGTTGAGGTGTAGAATCTGGTTTTGGGTTGGTGATTATTAGACCTCCTGATTTGGACTTAACATTGCAAATGTTTATAACTTGGTGTATATTTGGAAATTATTCCACTTGCTTCCATTGTAATTGGCATTCCAATCCTGACAGGCGATATCTGCTGCTGATATGGTTGTTATTATGGATAAAGGACATGTGAGGTGTGTGGAAAATTCAACTGACATGACAACTTCAAAATATTCGACATTTTCTGTGCAGAATGAGTTTGATACTTTAAGCTATTTTCAAGAGCAAGAACAGAGTACTTCTGTACACGAGAGACCAGGTCTTCCAGATAAAGCTAGTCCTCATGCCTTTGAAGAAGCACAAGAGATTGTTGAAGTTGAGTTGAGAAAGAAAGGCAAAGTTGAATTTGGTGTATACAAGTAAGAAGTTTTCCCCCATAAGTATGTGATACCTCATGGTCTGTTATTTTGTAACTCTATTGCTTTTTGCAGGAAGTATGCTTCATTCTCAGGCTGGTTAATTACATTTGTAATATGCTTCTCAGCACTTGTAATGCAGGCATCTCGTAATGGAAATGATCTGTGGTTATCATATTGGGTTGATAAGACAGGAAGGGGCCAGACAAAATTCTCGACATCCTTCTATTTGGTATCAGTTTCTTTTGTTGTTATATAATACATTGAGCGTCGTTAACTGTTTGAATTTTGGGTATTTCTTATCCAACATCATTTATGTTGCAATGCGAGGGACTATGGATATTTAAAACCAATTAAAGCAAATATATTACATTGCAAAATTAATGTTCTCCTTTGCCTTCTACTGCTTTGATTAGGAAATTGAATTTAAAAACGGGAAGGATGAGACCTTGGAATTATATATTGTTTTCTGTTGACATGGTACTGCATGTTGCAGGTTGTTCTCTGCATCTTTTGCATCATAAATTCCTTTTTGACACTGGTAAGGGCGTTCTCATTTGCATTTGGTGGCCTACGTGCTGCAGTACAAGTGCACAATGCATTGCTTAATAAGCTTGTTGGTGCACCTGTAAAATTTTTTGATCAAACACCAGGTGGCAGAATACTTAACAGGTTGGAAAGAAGTCCTATGTCAATAGGTAGGTGAAGTGATAAATTCTTTTGTTAATGTTACTCTTGCTCTGCAGGCTGTCATCTGATCTTTATACAATTGACGATTCGCTTCCGTTCATAATCAATATTCTACTTGCCAATCTTGTTGGCCTGTTGGGTATAGCAATTGTTCTGTCATATGTGCAGGTAAGCAAACAAGCTTCTTTACTTTAGTTTCATGTTTGTCGAATTTCAACCTGTGTTTCCCTAGTGATAGCCTTGATCATATATAAATATGTACATATAGTTAGAAAAATCGACACCATCTTTTAGTCAATGGTTCATATTTTTGCACTAAAAAGTTTTCTTATTTGTATTCCATGTCTTCAAAACAAGGGGACAGTATTGTGTCAAATACGATAGTTTGGTGTTGTAGTTATAACTGATGTCATATTGTTAAAATACAAGGGAAATCCTGCTTTGGCTGAAAAATACATTGCTATTCTCACTTTGATTGCCAATTTGCAGATCTAATAGTTTTTCAATTAATACTGGAAGCTTTTGTATCTCATTTGGTTTTATTTGTCACCATTTAAATAGTCTAATGTGCATTTAGTTAGTTATCTTTCAATTTTATATCCAACAGAGTCTCTAATAGCCATTAATGCACTTGACACTCTATTAGCTTCTAAGTTCAGTTTCCTTAATTTAGTCTGTGCAAAACATTATTTAATGGTTTTATCATATATGTTGCAGGTCCTATTCTTACTTCTACTATTACCATTTTGGTTCATCTACGGTAAACTACAGGTATATATATGTTTGACTGCATGAGAGCTAGGACTCCAAATTTTTTCCACAGAATAAACTTAACTTCATAGCAGAATAGATTTGCATGTGCCTTATAACAAGCCCATAGTAAACGTAATGAAAAATCCTTTAGGCCTAATTACTTCTATAATTTGCAGGCATGGACTATTGGTGTGTAATAATAACAGGGTGATTCCAAAATTGGATAATTTTCAGCCTTAAAGTACTTTCTTTCCGTAGTTCCAGTTGATAGTGCTCTGTCTTTACTTTGGGGAGGGGTAGGGGTGGTAAGGTCGATGGGTGGATGGGTGGGGGAGCACTGTTAACAGGTTACTGAAACCTCCTTGACTATATTACCCTGGGTTCTGTCGCTCATTTGTGTACAATTACCAGTCACGAAATAAATGTATTGGGAGGGAAAGTTGGAACAGTTTTGAGCCTTTCTGTGACACGTGAATCAGGTTATAATCTATCACCAAAGGCATCTCTTGGAAGAGAATAAAAATATTGAATCTTTTGCTGTAATACTTGGTTTGAAGATACCACAGGAAATATGGAGTATTATAAGTGTTACTTGACATACAGTCACATTACAGAGTTAAAAGTAGTACACAATCCGGCAAACCTTTTAGACAATTCCTTCCAGCAAGTGACAGATTAGAGTGGTTTATGCTACTAGACTTCTCACTTTGGAAACCGCTGTACTGAGGCATTGGGAATCTGCAGTACTTGCTATGCACTGGGTTGTAGAGTTTTCAATGTATGCCGGCCTTTGAAGATAAGATTTCAGGAAAGTAAGAGGATAAAATAGAAAAAGGGAAAACGTACAATATTTGTGCATTAGCCTTTTGCAGTCAAGATATTTTCTACTCTTGGTTCTGATTGAAAACTTTGATGAGGTCTATTTATGTAGAAACATAGGTACAATGTCATTGTGCATAACATTTTCTTGTTATCTAGAATATGGAAAAAGGTATTATGCCATCTTAGTCAGACGTTCTTCAGTTCTTTTACAGGACAACATCAAGAGAATTGCGAAGGCTGGACAGTGTTTCCCGTTCTCCTATATATGCAATTTTCACAGAGACGCTTGATGGATCACCTACTATAAGAGCATTTAAGACTCAGGTGGTTGACTTTTAGCTATCACTTCGTTTATTATCATCATGATAAGAGTGACTTGACCATTAGGCCAAGTCCAGAGTTTACATACCCAATTTTAGTTTTCAAAATTGGTTTTAAACTGATATTTCCCTCTTCAGCTCTCTTATGCCACAACAGTTGCAACCACTTAAAAAGGGATAGATTCTGTTTGTTCTCCTAAATTATAGTCTGATAGTTTTCCTTCGTTTTTTATTTCTACATATTAGTTGTTTTAAATGAGAACTTTATTGGGAACTTATAAATGCTAGCTGCTTGAACAGGAATTTTTCTTAAGGAAGTTCGCCGTGCATGTTGCCTTGTATCAGCGAACTTCTTATTCTGAGATAATAGCTAGTTTGTGGCTTTCCTTGCGTCTCCAGGTATTCTTGATGAGAAGAATAAAATTCTCTTGTATGTTGCCATTTGTACCTTGTTTGAATTTTCATACTAACTGGTGACCCTTTTGTAGTTGTTAGCAGCGTTAATCATTTCCTTTGTTGCTGTCATGGCGGTTGTTGGATCCTACGGTTATTTGCCAATTAGTTTTGGTACCCCTGGCCTGGTACAATCTAATCTCTAAATTTATTTGTGACACTAAATTTGTGTTTAGCTCTCATATTGATTGATTGTATAATTTTAAATTAGTTGCGTGGCTGTTACAAAATCAAGGGGCTTGATTATAAGAATCACATTTAGTAGTTACCGAAATGAGTGTTTATTATATAAATATAACCATATACTCTGTACAAAAACCGATCAATACAATTAGTCCTTAACTTGATTACATAGTATTAGAGCTAGATGTTATTTGGAACTCTTTTTTTTTTCAATTTTAGTTCTGCATAATACGTAGATCTTTAGAAATTTTTGGATTATTATTTTTAGGTGACTATGGATTCTCACTGACAAACTAATAGGAGCATCAATTGTTGATTGACCTCTCCTTGAAGTTCAGCCATCAAAAGCTCCATGCTTGATTTTCATGATCCACTCGAAGATTTTGTAACCTCGCCTAGGCTCACACGCGTGATAACGTTGACATCAATGTCTTGTCCTTTAGTCACTTTCTCTGCTTTTGCCTCTTCCCTACCAACATTACTAGGTGTCTAGTTTCCTCAATACCTTGACAAGAACATTCACTCTTGATTATCTTGCCACTAGAAACTTTTGACCATGGCTTTTTGGTTTACAAATGTTGAAGGTGGTGGGTAGTGTGCTTATGCGTTAGTAGTTTTGTTGATTGGTTGATTATGCTCAGGAGCACTAAAACTACTGATCTCATCAGGTTCCTAATCATGATTTGATCTAGTTGTCTCATTGACTTCCTTTTTGCATTTGAGCTTTTTGTGATTGTTATTGATTTGTTTAACTATTTTGTCTCAATGGCTAACAAATAAAAGAGCTTGATTGGTGATTGATATCATTTTTATAATGTCTAAAATCATAGAAAATAAGTTGACTAGTCTCAATTATTTGGATTGGTGTAAGATTGTTCGAATTTACATAAGGAGCATTTCTAAGGACCATTACCTCATTGATGATCCGCCACCAAACCATGCACATAAGGAGTGACTACAAGATAATATCTGATGATTTTTGCAAAAGAATGTTATTAATAGCAGTCTAATTAATCACTCATGTATGTCAAAGAATTGATGAAATATTGTGAATTCTTGCATTTTGAAAAAGGAACATTTCTCATATTTATGAAGTGTGTAAGGGTTTTTATTGTGTTGAACCACAAGATAAGTCTCTTCAGGCGTATTTTATGAATTTCAAGAGGATCTATAAAGAATTGATTTACCTTTTGGTTATGCTATTAAAGTCCACCAAACGTAGCAAGAGCAAATGGTAGTAATTATTTTTTGGCTAATCTTAACTCTCAATTTAACTCTATACTGTTGAGATTTCTCTCAACGAAATCTCAACACAAGTTCTATACTTGGATATTTCGCACAAAGGTCAGTACGTTTGTTATTCCCAATATTTAGACTCTTAATGCCCTTGTCAATCAGAATAACGAATTTGACACGACAAAGTCATATTATAAAAATAATAATAGAGGAGGAGGATCAAGCAGTTGGGACAATAGGAGTCATGATGTAGGAGGTATCTTTTGTTGTTACTATCATAAATTGGGCAATATCAAACTCACGTGCCAAATTTTGCAAATAAATCTTAGAAATTCTATCCAGCTCATATAGTAGTTACTATTGTTACACTTAGCTAATTCATTGAAAAGACAAGTACAATTTTTGTAGATGAATTTACTTTATTTATTCGATACCAAGGAGCATTAGAAAATTCATCTCATCCCGTCACTTATATTGCAGACTTGGGTAAACACACCTACTTGTCATCTCTCCTCTTCCTCATAATGAGTAATTAATTCTGGTGCCTCAAGTCATATGACATGTAATTTTAATCTTTTCTTTACTTTCCAAAAACATATATCTCCTTCCTATGTTATTTTAGCTGATGGATCTACTTGTTCTATTCTTAGTTTATGCACTGTTAGTCCTACTCTATTACTTTCTCTCTATCTTGAATATACAAGAATTTTTTTAATTTAATATATGTGAATAAACTCAATTGTACGCTCAATTGTTGTCTTATTTTTTTTTCTAATCATTATTTTTTAATGACCAAAAAGATTATTAGTAAAGGGATTAAAACAAGAAGTTTTTATATTTTGGATACACAGGTGCCAAAACCTATTGCTTGTTTAGGTGTCTTAACTCTTTTTGAAGTTCACTAAAAAAAAAAAATCAATACACCAAGTAGTACACTTAAATTTGTTGAATTTGTTGCTAAAAAGATCCAACTTCCTTGTGATTTTATCTTGAATAAGGATCTTTTGGCTCAACTTTATGTCAGTTTTGTTGATGAGCAACTCCTTTTCTCCTTATCTTTATTGAAGAAGTTATGTCCTCAATTTCATTATATATTGCTTAGATTGTGAGTTCTATCAGTTTGCAAAACATCATCGTCTATCTTCAATCCCTCAGGTTATTAAAAGAGTTATTTCCCCTTTTAAATTAGTTTATTCTAATGTTTGGATTCGTTGGCTTATTGTGTCCAAAATTGGATTTCTATAATTTGTTATATCTTTTATTATGATTTCTCTCGTGGTACTTGACTTTATTTAGTGAAGAATAATTTTTATTGCTTTTGTTTTGAAATAAAACCATAGTTTAATGTCTTGATCCATACTTTGAGAAGTAATAATACTAAAGAAATTTTCACATCATTTCAATCCTATATGACTCATAATGATATTTTTCATCAATCCTCATATGTTGACAAACCATCTCAAACTGGTGTGATTGAAGGGAAAAATCAACATCTCTTTGAAACTGTTAGAGGACTCTTATTTTAAATGCATGTTCCCAAACAATTTTGAGCTGACGCAGTTTCCACAAGCTATTTGATTAATTGTATGCCTTCATTTGTTCTTCATGGTGAGGTTCTCCTTTTTAAATAAACCCTCGTTCCTTATTACATTTTGAATACTTTGAGTATTTGGTAGTACTTATTTTATCTGTGATGTTCATCCCCAAGTAACTAAGCTAGATCTCAAATCTTTAAAATGTATTTTCATAGGCTACTCTCGTATGTAAAAGAGGTATCGGTGCTACTGTCCTAATCCTATCAAGTATTTTTGTTTTAGTATTATCTTTTTGAAATACATTCTTTTCTTTCCTACTATAATTTTTGAGGAGGATGATGATCAGTTGGTTTATAAGATCACATATTAGACAATTACTCTTACTTCTACACTTGATACTCCTACATAACCACTATCACAACCTATTTTTCTGGTCTTCTGGAGAAAGAGATCATTTTGGTATAAGTTTAGTACCTATCTCTTCTTCGACATAAGATTCAACTATCAATAATCTTGATTTTTTAAATGTTCTTCGCAATTGAAAAGTGTACTTATCCTATTTTGTCTTTTGTTTCTTATGATCATTTGTCTTCCTCATCTTGTTCGTTTGTTGTCTCCTTGATTTGTAACTCTTCCGAAAAATGTTTATGAAGCCTTATCCCACCCTAGCTCGTGTGATTATATGATAGAGGGATATGAATGCTTTAGATGCTAATGATACATGAGATTTGGTGAAGTTGCCTATAGGAAAGAAGGCTATAAGATGTAAATGAGTATTTGGCGTCAAAGCCAATTTTGGTGGATCAACTTCCTGACTTAAAGCATAACTTGTAGCAAAAGATTATGCTCAAACTTATGATGTGGATTTTTTTTTTGACACCTTCTCTCGTGTTGCTCAATTAATCTTTATTCATCTATTTATTTCTATTGTAGCTACTTATGATTGGTCCTTACATCAATTAGACATAAAAAATGCTTTCTTATATGGTGACTTTTAGGAAGAAGTATATATGAAGCAACTAATTGAGTTTATTGCTTAAGGGGAGTATGAGAAAGTTTGTTGCCTTTGAAAGTCCCTTGTGGTTTAAAATAGAGTCTCCATGCTTGATTTAAAAAATTTAGTCAAGTAGTAGAAATGTTTAAATGAATAAAAGTAAGTGTAGCCATTCGATATTCTATAAATATTTTGCATTTGACGTCATTATTCTTATTGTATATAGGGATGATATTGTCATTACTAGAAGTGTTATTATGCGCATTTCATCTCTAAAATAATTTCTTCATAGTCAATTTCACATAAAGATTTATAATTTGAAGTATTTTTTAGGAGTAGAGGTGATAAGAAGCAAGAAAGGTACTTCTATTGTATCAGAAAAATATCTACACTTGTTCGTTGAAGCTGAAAAATTAGGGTTAAGTCATGCCGTAACTATTTTGTAATGACTCATTTTAATATTTTATATTCTGCCAGTATTTGTAAGTTGTTAAATTTTTTAAGATTGGACCCAAATAAACTGAGCACATACGAGCTCAAATGAAGTTCCATCCTAAAATCAATTGGTGATAAGAGGAGTAATTTACTAGGCTTATATGCATGATCAAGGCCATATATTCTTTCCATGTGGGACAAACTTTCACTTATATTTCAACACGTCCTCTCACTTGTGGGCCACTTTAAGGCCCAACACGTGACACAATTTATCGTGTCGAGATGATGACGACTAACCTAAGAGCAACCTGCTCTGATACCATGTTAAATTTTTTAAGATTCGGCCCAAATAAATTGAGCACATACAAGCTCAAATAAGGTTCCATCTTAAAATCAATTGGTGATAGGAGTAACTTACTAGACTTATATGTATGCTTAAGGCCATATATTCTTTCCATGTGGGACAAACTTCTACTTATATTTCAACATAAGTCAATTCATATCTTATCTAAATGTTCATCATTGGACTGTTGTAGAGTAGATGATGTGTTACTTAAATGGTGCTCTTGGACGAGAGATCTATATGAAAATTATGGAATATTCACATTGAGTGTTTTTCAGATATAGATTGGGCAGGTTCCAAGATTAATGGAAAATCCACTATTGACTATTGTGTCTTTATTGTAGGAAATTTAATCTCATGGAAAAGCAAGAAACAAATTGTTGTATCTAAGTCCAGTGCAAAATCTAAATATAGAGTTGTGGCATAGTCGGTATGTGAGACAAGTTGAATATATCAGCTCCTAACAAAAATTGGTGTTAAAGACTCAATATCACTAAAATTTGTGGTGTGATAACTAAGCTACTTTGCATATTGTTTCTAATTTTGTGTCTTATGAACGAACTAAACATATTGAAATTGGTTGTTATTTCATTCGTGAAATAATGTTGCAAAACTTGATCTCTACAAAATATGTGAAGACTAGAGAACAACTTGGAGATATTTTGACAAAAGTTCTAACTAGAATTTGGGTTAAGTATATATATAACAAGCTGACATAATTAACATCTATGCTCTAATTTGAAGGAAAGTGTTATAGATTGATTATATAGCTGTAGATTAGGTTTTGTGACTGTTACAAGACCAAGGGGCTTGATTTATAAGGATCCCATCTAGTAGTTACCTAATTTTTTGTTGAATGTTAGTATATATATGTAGCTATATACTCTATAGAGAAACACAGCAATAGAATTAATCCTTCACCTCATCACACTTTTCAAAAGAGTGCACTTGTACTTCCTCGTTTGTGAAAATCAGATGCAGAATAAGATCAACTATTTTTACAGGTAGGTTTGGCTCTCTCTTATGCTGCTCCAATTGTGTCCTTACTTGGAAGTTTCCTGACCAGCTTCACTGAAACAGAGAAGGAGATGGTTTCTGTTGAGAGAGCTCTTCAGGTGTGAACATGATCATTATGTCCAGCATGTTCTTCCCTGTTGATTACTCACAGAATTCTACTTTCTGCAGTACATGGACATCCCTCAAGAAGAGCTTGGTGGATGCCAATCCCTGAATCCTAATTGGCCACACCAAGGACTGATAGAGTTTCAACATGTTACGATGCGATATCTGCCATCTTTGCCACCTGCACTACACAATGTCACATTTAAAATTCCAGGAGGGATGCAGGTCAGAACATGTAAATCCTCACTCTTAGGATTAGGCTGGAGGTAATATATTTGATTAGGTTTTTACAGTGTGATATTTAAGTGGGCAGTTTAGATTTCATCAAAGAAATAGTTTGTTGGAAGAATAGTTCAAAGTTTCTTGAAATTATCCGGGAGTAATCAATGCTAACCATTCTTATGAACTGAAGGATTGAGATTAAGCCAACTTGATGATTCATATCTTGGCTTAAAAGACAAGATATTAATCCAACGCTTGATTTGATAACTGCTTCATGCTTTATGTTTCAAGTAGAACATTCTCACGTGTTGGTTTTTCATGTTGATTGCACACAAGTAGGTTGGAATTGTTGGAAGAACAGGTGCTGGGAAGTCTAGTGTCTTGAATGCCCTTTTCCGCCTTGTTCCTATATCAAGTGGTCGTGTCTTGGTGGATGGTTTTAACATAGTTGATATTCCTGTTAGAGATCTTCGTGCACATCTTGCTATTGTTCCTCAAAGTCCCTTCCTATTTGAAGGTTCATTAAGGTCTGCAGCTTATAGGAACATGTCGTGAGCTGTTACAATATTTCCTTGCTTAGTAATTAGTTGGTAATGCATATCTTCTATTTTAGGGATAATTTGGATCCACTTCAAATGAGCTGTGACTTGAAAATCTGGGAGACCCTGGAGAAATGCAGCATGAAGGAACAAGTAGAAGCAGCAGGTGGATTGGGTATTCATGTAAGAGAATCTGGATCATCGTTTTCTGTTGGTCAAAGGCAGCTTCTTTGCCTTGCACGTGCTCTTCTCGAGTCTTCTAAGGTACAAGTACTGATGCCATGTCTTGTGGAGTAATAATTGCCACTTACATGGACTAGCAATAGCCAATAACGGTACTAGTGCCATTTTAGTTTTAGTACATAAGCTTCTTCGGGGAATCTATGCTTTGAAAATCTTTGTTCTGTTGATTTTCAAAATAAATGTTTTCAATAAAATCATGGTGTTTAAGTAGTTTTAAAGAGGAAGTGGATTAAGTCATTAAAAGAGCAATTTCAATATTTCAAAACAATATAGATCACAAGGCAATTGTTATACCATGACAAATAGATTCGTATAAAAATTTCCAAATTCTGGGACACTATTGTTTTGATCTCTGTCTAAGTATTAATATTAATAACTATGACACAATTCGTGTTCAGGTACTGTGTTTGGATGAGTGCACAGCCAATGTTGACACTCAAACTGCTTCAGTACTACAAAATGCAATATCTAGTGAATGCAGCGGCGTAACAGTGCTTACAATTGCTCATCGCATTTCGACAGTTCTGAGTATGGACAACATCCTCATTTTGGATCATGGGAATTTGGTATGCCGCGTTTTATTCATTTATTTCAATTTTCATATCTGCCTTCTTTGTATTAAGGCACAGCATCAATAATGAGAATTTGAGAGGGGTGTGGGTGCAAAATTTGCAAGTTATTGTGTCAATCATGTGTGTAGTTGATACAGTCATTTGCTATACCGCTATTGATACCCCCTAGCTTACAGAACCTAGATGTAACTACTTCAGATTGCATAAATAGCTAAAACTTCTTATTCTTTTTTTGTGCTAGGTTGAACAAGGTAACCCACAAGCTCTTTTACAAGATGAACTCTCTAAATTTTCAAGTTTCGCTAAAGCTTCTACGATGTAATTACCAAATCACTAGTTCAGGCAGCAAACGATGAAGTGATGCACATTTTATATAGAAAGCGCACGCCTTCTGGAATTTGGTGCAGTGTCCCTTACTATTTTAACTAAACTCAGGTCATCAGGACGGAAGTTGCTGAAAAGTCGTGCTATTGTTATCCATGCGACTTGATATTGATGTTAACATTATCCCATTAGAATGACTATCCGTTCTGAATTGCTCAATCCTAATGCTGTTCTTGTACTGAGCTTATTTCTGCTCTTAGAATTTCTAGCAAAGTGTTCAGTCTTTTCGCTGCTCAAGATGGTTATCAACACCGTAGACCGGACTGGCACCAAGTGGAATAAAAGCAAAGAATTTTTCACAAGGACACGTGAAAATCAGGCTCTTTAGTAGTGACAACAAAATGACCATAATAATAGTCACAACCTTGGATATTATCGGTTATAATGCTTAACTACAGCCATTACCCCGTTGTTTGCTGAAAGCACCAAGTGTCCTATAATTGAGTGAATTAAACAATTTAAAGGGACTATAAATTAACATTTGAAAGAGGAAAAGGGACTATAAATGAACGTTTGAAAGAAGGACCTTAAAGTGGTGGGAGCATTACTTGTATGTCTATTTATATGTAGCAGTTGGGACTTGGGAACCCTGCATGTAGCTACTTCAGTGGTCCCAAATCTTAGGACACGTCTTAGGACAAGTTCCCAAAACCAGAACACATGTTAGGCTGGGAGCATTCTTAGTGGAGCTTAAAGTTGGCGTCTGAAACATGTGTAAATGGATTATGCTGTGTATGCTCACATGGTTTTACATTGATTTAGGTGTCGTGTTTTCTGTTCTCATTAAGTTTTGTTTAGATACGTGGTTGGTGCAATGGGATGCTTTTAGCCGAAAGGAGTGGAGCTTTTTCTCTTTGAATGTGTAGGTGGGGACCAGAGACAACTTGCTGATAACTTGACACGCTAATGATTTGTTTAGAGTTGAAGTGTGCTGATTTTTAGGATAATATGTAAAAGATTATATGCCCCATTTGCCTAGTTGACGACACATGCTCTCACTCTCTCAGAAAAGCAAAAAAGGGCGTACACTAACTTATGCTTTTGTGGCATGGATGCCCAAATTAAACTATGAAGTAAGAGTGGCCACTTCCCCTCCTTTTTCTTTTTATCCCCTCCTCAATTTGTGATGATTTCCACTACAAAACCAAAATCCTACTTCCAGTTTGCTTGAAGTATTTTTTATGAATTAGGCTGTAATGGATAAACTAATTACATTAGATTCATGGATAACACTTGCAGTCCAGTTGTTGCACTGCTTTCACCTTTATCTTCTAAATTAACTTTGGTCGCTTAGCTAAAACATTTTACAACCCTTTTTTTAATTTAAACGGGAGAAGGAAGTGGGAAAGAAAAGAAAATGCAATTTTGTATATAAACTAGCTGAATTGGTACATTGCTTTCACCTATAATTCTTCTTCAATTTGTGAACTTTGCTCACCTGAGAAGAACAACTTTAAAAGCTTTGTACCAATTTGTTGAAAAGGAAAGGAAAATTTGGAACGTTTATGTATGAACATTTTTCTTCTGGATGTGTAAGAGTTGCATATGATCCTCAAAAATCACGCGGGTCAACAAAAATCACCGATGATGATGGGTGTGATATAGTCCAGTCGGGTTCGGGTTCGGGTTCACCAACCCCCTGCTTCTCATTATTATCATAATGATCAACTTTCTTAATGCACCATACATCTTCAGTCCATGAAAGCTTTCTCCAGTGTGGGATCAGATCTCTAACAGGGTCCCTTGGCCCCACTTCAGCCACTATGGCCCCACAACCATGATCATCTCTAGCCATGTTATGTGCAAATGCACAGAGAGCCTTCATGAGCCTTGGTGCATTTTCACCTTCCATGTGTAAACCATACAAGACATAGATACCGAATGGTCTAAAAAAATTAGGAAACGATGGCAATCTTAGCCATGGCATGCAAGCATCCAACAACCTTGTACTCTTGCAACATGCGTAGGTCAATTTCGACACACCCTTCACCTGCAATTGGAACACTTCCTTGGTGTTCCACACACTAAGTACAGCAAAACTTGAAGGAAGAACCTTGGTCTTTGGATCCCATTTGCTGAGGGATTTTTGGGGCACGGCCATAAAAGTGCCCAAATTGAGCTTACTAGACAAAAGTTTATCAACGTCCATTGGAAAAAATTCTGCATTGGCAAATAATTGACGATAAATTATTCCAGCGGTTCTTGGACCGAGTTGAATGACTGCAATGCCCGACCCTAATGGCTTGTAATGGGCATGAACAGGCTGCACCAATACGGTAGGGGCTCTGAACTTGGTATAAGAACATTTCTTGGTGAATAAATTGATTGAAGGCTTGTTGCTGCTGTCTGTGGCCATGTAAGTGTACTCTGCCCCTTGTTGTTTGCACCATTCTTCTATTTTCTGGATCAAAGTGGTGCCAATGCCAAGCATCCTGCATGCCCACGTTGTTGAAACAAACTAAGAATCAATTTAATATGTGCAAAGTTACTTGAGAATTGTCCAATGCGGGAGAGCCAAAGTGCTTAAATTCATTAAGTTGCATGGTTAGTAATGTTATAGAAATTTAGAAAAAGGTGCACTAGCTTGTTTGAAGACAAAATGATCACTGACGTCACATCCAACGTATGCTCTTTGTCTATTCCTCCTCTTCTTCTTTTTTCCCTTTATTTTGCTGCTGACTCTTTAGGGAATTTAAGATAGAAACTGGGAGAGTGGTGAGTATGCAATAGTCCAAAGAAGTAATTCACTTGCCGAGTGAAAACAAACGAATAAGTAAAAGACATACGTATCTTGTCTTGTCTAAAGAGCTTTATTGAGTTATTAATAAAAACCTCCCTTTGTTGGAGACATGTGTCGATGACAGGCTAGCATTGCATTCGTTTCTATTTCATGATACGAGGAACAAATGTTTTCTCTTTATGGTCGAATCTAATCGTGTTTTTGTGGGGTGGGAAATTGGTGTTCCCGTATATATAATATCAGAACCCTCAAAAGCAGCCGTGAAAAATGCACGAGAGAAGAGAGAGATAGGAAACAAAGACTACAACTTTGAGATCAAGAAGATGAAAAGGCAAGAGAAATGGTTCGTTGCATTGCACCAAATAAGCTGACCATATAAAGAATAACACTAAAGAAAAAGTAAATCATCTTCTTGCCAGGAATTTGGACTCGTCAATGCCTCTAAAATTCTTAAATTACCGGTTGCTAGTTATTATAATAATGATGAATATATAATGCTGATATAATTACGATAAATTCTAATACATTTTTTAGCATAATTCATATTTTAAAATTTTATTAAGTAAACAAGTTTTACTCATGAAGGACACGATAATTGGTGAAAGTAACATTTAGCTTTCACAGGCTTCCTTGTATGGCATATAAAGTAAGTAATCATAAGGAAAGAAGACAGACCTATGTGCTGGAGAGACCCTGAGTCCCAGAATATAAGCCAGCTTCACATAAACTGAGTTCCCTCTTGTCACAGATTTCATACAGCCTCTTATTACCCCCACTATCTCTTTCTCCTTCCCATATTCTGCAACCTGTTAATTATCACAAGTTTTTGTTATCAACTTAATATAATCTCGTTAAAATGACAAGAGAGCAACTCTTGAATCTTCTCAACTTGGCTATTATTACGAGCAGCCTTTTTACTAATACTCACCAATAGAGAATAGGGCAGCAACTTACTTGGAGCCTATGCATGCAAATGTTGCATATCGAATTAATATGTGCACTACTCTCAACGTTTCGAGAGAATAATTACCACTTACCAGCATGACATGATATGGAAAGTGACGTATGCGACAAAGAGGGTCTCCCAAAAGATCAGTGACAAGCGTAGGCTTTCCAAGTTGGCCAACCTCACACCGCCGCTCCACCTCTTCCACCGCCTCCTTATCTTTCTCTAAGTCGTACTCTCTCACCACCACCATATTCTCCTTCAGCATTGCCAAATTCTCTGCAGCTACTTTCACTGACATGGTAAATTATATTTATGGTCACAAAGTGAGTGTAGAAGGTGATATATGTGTAAAATTTGTAAGTGTGCCGGGACGTCCTAGCTAGCTAGCTAGCTCTTGCTTGTATCTGGCATCTTCACTATCTCCATCTATATTTATAGTGGGAGAGAATGCTGGTGTGGCATCTCCACCATTTCAGTGGGACTTTCTTTTCTAGATATGCCGTATACATTAGTTTAATATTATTCATTCACATTCTCTCCATGACACTTGCTAATAGCCGCAAGATACATGTATTATGTTCTTCTTCGACCGTAAAATAATTAAGTATTAGACATGGTTACAATTATTGGCTATTGCTTCACAAGATCCATGTTCTTTATATCGTCAATTGTCTCAGTTGATGCTGACGATTATAGTATAATGACGATAATAATTTCAAGACTAAGGTCTCTATATTTATTCATGAAATATTATTTTTTTAATCTCTATAATGCTTCTTTGAATGCTTAGTTGAGAAGGTGCTAATTAAGAACTTATAAAAGTCAACATTTCTAATTAATTACTCTTTCATCCATGCATTGTAGCAATTTGTAATTATGGATATAAATCAAGTTGACCATTATTGTATGTTTTTATTAATTTTAAATATTAGATCTAAACTTAATTGATTGAACTGAAAATTTATGAATAGATTTTTAGTTCAAGTAAATAAAATTTATTTAAGTCCAACTTTAAAAATTTTAAGTATAATCAATCTAATTTTCCAAATATAATTTTTTTTCAAATAATACATAAAATATATATTTGATATATTAAAATTTGAGGAACTAACAAAATAAAGTTAAGCTTTTGATATTTTGTTAAACTATCCAATCTTACATAATTTAATTATGATAATTATGAACTACAATATACTAATATATAATATGTGCTGGTTAAAGTATATTAAAAAGAAAAAATTAAATAACACATTACTTTTTAAAAAACATTTACTTCTAAAAATTTTATTTAAATTCAGCAAACCTATTCGCCATTTCTATCTCTAATTAAAATGCTTTCTTATGTGCTTAATTGCACTTAAAGTAAATACAAAATTTTAAGTTTATTTATACATGTGAATTAAAATGTATATATATATATATATATATATATATACATATACAGTAAAACCTCGATAAATGAATATTGTTGGGACCTGAAAAATTATTATCTTATACGGAGTTATTAATTTATCGA
>JANZLC010000005.1:6240282-6259436 GCA_026413385.1 Erythroxylum gracilipes | reverse complement strand
CAATTAACGATTCTAATAAATCCTCAAAATTAAAATCATGCCTCATAACATAATTAAACCGGGTTGGGGCCCAACATTACATGTCAATATAGAGTGGGCGCTTCAGTCTTTTACCTTCACGGCCATTTATGGGAGCCCTACTTACTCCCTTCAACATTTCCTTTAGACGTACCTCTGCAAAATTACACGCATCACTTCGCAACCGTGGCTGATCGGGGGCGACTTCAATGCCAAACTTGAACATAATGATAAATGAGGAGAAGCAAGAATTAACCCCCACTTTCGGGATTGTGTGCAATGCTGCCTTCTTCTAGATCTAGGATTTACTGGACTCAAATTCACTTGGCGACGCGGCCCGACTCTCGCTAGACTGGACCGTTGTTTTTACTCTCACGCCTGCCTCACTCACTTCCCCAACACCACTGTCACCCACCTCCCTTTCCTCAAGTCCGATCATCGACCTCTCCTGGTACAATTCCTCCAACCCAATCATTGGCCGCGACCTCCTCGACCTTTTCGCTTCCAATCTGCTTGGTTGACGCATGAAGGCTTCACCCAAACCGTCAAAGACCATTGGAACACCTAGCCTCTGAATTTTAGCGGAGCTCTCAGGAACTTGGGGAAAAATTTACAACATTGGAATTACTCAGCCTTCGGCAATATTTTTCATCGCAAAAAGCGTCTCATGGCATGCCTCTGAGGCATCCAAAAATCTCTAGAGGTAGAGGATTCTGACTCTCTCTAGGATCTGGAAACCCACCTTCGCCATGAACTTGAACAAGTTCTCTGCCAAGAGGAACTATACTGGCATCAACAATCACGATGTCAGTGGCTGGCTCAGGGCGACCGCAACACAAAATATATCATGCAGTTACCACAGCTAGAAGACGGAAGTGGCATGTTGACTCGTTAACAGACGAAACCGGCAGCCTTAGCTCCGACCCGGTAATCATTCGCCTTACTGCCAAAACCTTCCTTGCTAATATCTACACGACTGAGTCTTCCAATCACACGAGTCTCCAACTTAAAAGGCACTTCCCCTCCCTCCCTACCAGTGCGACTCAAGCCCTTTCAGGCCCCCTCACTCCTGCAGAAGTCCGGACGGCCTTCTTTGACATGGACCCAAATAAAGCACCAGGGTATGATGGATTCAATGCTTTATTCTTCCAATCCCAATGGGATACACTAGGGCCTTCCCTGATCAACTATTTCCAACAAATCGTTCGGCACGAGGTTTGGGAATCGGAACTAAATCGCACGATTATGGTTCTAATTCCCAAACTTCCTTCCCTGACGTCGATTACCCAATTCAGGCCTATTGCGTTGTGCTCCGTAGTTGATAAAGCCATTACGAAAATTATCGTCAACAGGCTGAAACCGTACCTCGATATCTTGGTAGGCCCGAACCAATCCAGCTTTGTTCCTAGGCGATTAATTATTGATAATATCATTATTGCCCAAGAAATTATTCACACCATGCAAAGAAAAACTGGTAAGAAGGGGTTACTGGCTATCAAAGTTGACCTTGAGAAAGCTTACGATCGTCTCTCGTGAGCTTTTATCTACGACACCCTTATTGATGTTGAACTCCCTGGCTCGCTGATATCTCTCATTATGAAGTGCATCTCTTCAGTTTCTATGCAAGTAAATTGGGCAGGGGAACTCATTGACACCTTCACTCCTACCAAAGGAATCCGACAGGGAGATCCATTATCGCCTTATCTTTTCGTCTTGTGCATGGAAAGATTGAGGCATCTCATCAACTACTCGATTGCTCAAAGGCCGATGGAAGCCTATTCAACTTAGCAGAAGAGGTCCCCACCTATCCCACCTGTTCTTCGCAAATGACCTCATCCTGTTCACAAAAGCCTCGATTGATCAAGCTCAAGTTATTCGGGAAATTTTGACATTATTTTGCACAACCTCAAGACAACGGATTAGCCACGCCAAATCTTGATGTTGATAAGTTTTTAACAATGTTTCCTTTCTTGTATTAGCAGGTAGCAACTACTTAAAAAGGAACTTGGGTAATGGTAACTCTTAATTTATGACAAGATGATTGAAGTTTCGTGGGGCCTAGAGTAAATAATGCATAAGTTTCAACTTCGATAAGCATAATCTTACTGCAGTCAACTGTTTTAGAGTCATTGCATGATAATATTCGCAATCTCATAATAGTTTATAAGGATGATCTGTTCAGGATTGTTCCACCTATTAATCCCCCTTCAACCGTTGCTGATAAATCTCTTAGGTTAAGACATTCTTCAAGGGCTTCCACTACCAAGTCTTACAGAGATTAGTTTGAGAATTAAGACTCTCAAAGTATCTTGATATAATCTTGTTTGAATAAACAAGCTTCTTCAAAAATCTTTTTCAATCTTGTGGTTAGCAACTAGTGGAAAGTTCTCTGCCCAAGATATGTTCTATGGATCAGCTCTCACTACTTGTTCTCCTCGTCAGAAATATCAACATTTCGTCTTTCTATGTGACTTTACTAGATCAATTAGGCAAATGTTACTATGTTTAGACAATTTTTCTTGTTCAGGATTTGATAATTATTAGGCCGATAGTTGGATTAACATGGAGAAACAGGAATGATGTCATTAATTTCAGAATTGCTCTTGGTATTGCCATTTATTTCATTCAGAAATAGAGGAATTTGAGACATTTTCAGGACAAGCATATATACCAATACATGAGATGAGGAGTTATATTACTGAACAAAACTTAATAATTTGTACTCATCCTTAATGTTTGTTCAACTTGATGTAGATTATTTAGTTTATTGTTACTGATAAAACATAGCTTTCAACTCATACCTTGTCTACTAGTCGATTGAGATTGACTCTTCGTTCTGCCTCGTAACATTATAGTTGTACCTTATTCCTATTAATTCATTGCTTTCCTTTTTCAAAGATAAAAAACGTAGCAACTAATTGTCAATGCACGATACTGTCTTCCCTTTCTTCTTCCCTTTTCTTAATTCTTACATATATCAAATTTACAATTGGCTTCCTAATGACTGAAACTTATGAGTCAACATTTAAGTTGTCCATCAACTAGAATTTATATTCTTCAACCAATTTTAAAGTCGTCGAATACTAAACATCACAGTTTCATTTAGAAGCTAGTCATATCCTTATCTAGCAGAGTTTATCAATTTTAATTTGCAAAACAAGAGAGTATAACATGGTTCTTCAACAGGGCAATTGAAAAATGGTTTGATATAGGTAGCCGCATGCATCATCTTTCTAGTACAACTTTTCAGGCTAAGAACAAGTCTTAACTTAGTTTGTATCATTTAATGAGTGGAAGTGGAAATCGTAGGTTCAGAGCTGATGAAGCATGCATACAGTTCTTAAATTACAACAAATGTGAATCTTTAGAATCTGATGCCCATTTCACAATCTGGATCAATTGACAAGTCTATGGAAAACCAACGCACTTACATGATCACAACACGGGCCTTGTACATGCAAATATATGCCATATGCCAATCACCTTGAAGAACACATTACCATCCATCAAGAAAGAAAAATGAAAACATATCTGTTACGACCAGGATAAAGGAAAGAAAAGGCGAACTACAACTTTATTTAACTAAGGTGAGCTATTACCTCCTCCAGATAATTTAGTAATATCTTCCTCCCGTTGTGGCACAGGGTTATCATCATCATACTCAATCCATTTCCCTGCAAGGATAATGAAACAAACTGACAGATTAATGCTGGATATCATGACAGTAAATTACCGAAGAGCTTGCTCAGGAACCTGACCATTTTCTTGCTTCACCCAAGCAACATAATGCCCTGAATCGGCACTCCTCCCCTTATGTGTCAGTACAGCAACCAATTCGTATACTCCAGTTAAATGTGATTCTTTATCTGATGGATGACCTATACATAGTTAACTAGGTAAGAGAACTGACGCCGATGAACTTTATTTCAGATAGCTATTCACTCCATGTATCGATCATAAAGCACTCTAGGGTCAGAAGTTATTATAATATGCCTCATCACTATAAAATTGCAAGACAAGATGCCAAACACAGAACACATACACCAGATTGATGATCAACCCTGAACCGAACCTCGGGAAGTTTCTAAGGCATTTACCTTCCTCTGAGGTAGCCTTTGATTCCCCACTTCTGCTGCTAGATGATCCCTGTCAACAGTAAACAGAAGCAAGACATACCAGAAAAATTCACATAGACCTTGAATCACCATATCAATGTATACATGGCAAAAAGCTAACCATAGGCCCACCTCTGCATCCGTCATCTTGACATCATCAAGTTTGAAACCAGAACTCTTCTCATTGGCTTTCAAACCAAGCTTTTCACCCTCCTCATCTCTTAGCATCTGATAGTTGAGTTCACATCATGAAACAAAGAAGACCCCAAATAAGAGCATACAAATGCATAATAAAATGCAAAACCACCCAACCATTGGGTTTTCATATACCTGACGAGGTGCATCCAATTTTTTCCGAAGATCATCAGAACAAAAATCATAGACATCCAGTTCCAAAGGGTAATCCACTTTCTGAAAGAAACAAGAATGTTTGATACTCTTATCATATGTGTAAGAATTAATTGATCTCTTAGCAAAGTCTGCAATAAAACCTTAAAACCTATGACTTACATAACATAAAGGACTCTTATGGAACAATATGTTTGACGCAGAGCCATGTAGACTAAACCACACTCACTCAGGCAATAAGTAACGAGCTGGAAAATAGAGAGATCCACAATTACCCGCAAAATCTTAGCCTTTTGATTTGTCTCCCTTTTCCAGAAAAAGCGAACAAACTGAATTGTCATGTACCTTGTATACGAAATAGAGAGAGTAATAAGTCCTCATCTTTCATCATCCAAGTTTACAATTAACTTGTGGCTGGGAAGATGAAGAGAGAGAGGAAAACTTGAGATAGAGAGAAGGATGATTTGAGATAGCAGATTATAACATGTTGATCGTTTCATCATGAATTAGAAATGCAAGGGGAGGTTGATATATCTTCTCCTGTGAAGCATTAGGAGCTAGTGAAGACGAAGTGTCAGAGGAAAAGGCATTTCTGTTACCTCGGCAAAGCATTGATAAGAGACTCTTTCAAATAAATAGCACTGCGTCCCAAGGAAGGAGAAACTTTCTCCAATTCAGATTTAAGACCCTGTGATATATAAACCAGTAAAATCCGAGTTCTATCAGAGTGCTATCACTTTAATCAGAGATATTAAGGAATAAGTAGTAGCACAAAACTGATTCAACTGATATATTTCCTACATAGTTATATAGCAAGTAACATGGCAATATAGAATTGAGTGGTAAACTCCTTTTGAGAACGAAATCAGGATGATCAGAGTGCCAATGAAGTCAGCAGCCCTAGAGAAAAACCTCTATTAACTTCATGACCATTCACTTCTGAATGGCAATAAGTGGCCAGATTCACTTGACAGTTATAGTCACATTAATAACCAAGCACCCAACAATAATTAAGGTGTTGTTAATATAGCTCTAAAAATAAAATTATTTCATCTTTTAGACACAACAGCAAATCATACAAGAATAAAACACTAAGAAAAGAAGATGGCAATGCAGCTGAAAATCTCTACGAACCAATTTTCTGCTTTATTCTAGATGCAAATAAGAGTAATATAGATGCAAAAAAGAGAAAACAAGTAGGTCCAGGATCACAAGCTCTCAGACTTTAAAATATTTATCATAACTGAAATAAGACACCATGTGAACCACAAGAAGGATCAATTATAGAAGATGGAAAATAAAAGGCATTCAACAAGTCTTAAAGATGGAGAAGCATTAGATTCAAGCAACTAACTAGCTGGAAAAGACTAACATGTTTCAGTCCTTCATGCAAATGGTTCACCTCTTGTGAAATATGACATTTAAGTGAGTAAATTGATTCTGTCTCTGAACTTTCTTCACCACTTTCTTGACAGTGTACCCTGAAAGCAAGTGTCATAAACATATAATTTAGTCAAATTTGTTAGCCTTTCTAAGCTGACAAGTATTTGCTTTCTCTTAAAATAATCAAGGTAACAAAGATGTACAAAATGCTAACCTGGTAAAATCGGAAGTAAGTTTTACAGTTGTGTACATACCTACTCACAAGCTCAATGCCAAAAAGTGCCTTGACTGCATCTGGATTTTCACTACAAGTTTAAATTATGAAGTGATGGAGTTAACTGGAGATGGATAAGCAAAATCAAGACCAGCTACATCATAAATCATTCAACAAGAAAATGATATGTGTTTTTGTTGAGATTTCAAGTGTGAGTGAGAATCCCACATTAGAAAGAGATGGAATTAGTGAGGGACATATAAGTAGAAAGAACTCATAAACCTAATGCCTTAAGATTTTGGGTTGAAGTGTGGTGTCAAAGCCCATGAGTATGTTCCCTCACTAAGCCCATGATGAAGATCTCTCATGTAAGAGGACTCCCTAGAATCAAAAAGTGGTATCAGAGTCGATGCCTCGGCAAGGGATGAATATGGAGACGACAGTCAGATCCTGTGGTTACCTCCCTACGTGGAAGAACAAGCAGACTCCTAGTGGGCCCAAACCAATAGAGTAGAAGAGCTCTTGGTGACGCCATATACTCGAGCTTCTAAGAAAAAGACAGAAAAAGGCTTTCGCTCAAGGGAGAGCCCAAACCTATTATAGAAGTTCACACTTGAGGGGGAGATTGTTGAGATTTCAAGTGTGAGTGAGAATTCCACATTAGAAAGAGATGGAATTAGTGAGGGTCATATAAGTGGAAAGGACCTATAAACCTAATGCCTTAAGGTTTTGGGTTGAAGTGAGCCCATACTCACTAGGCCCATGATGAAGATCTCCCATGTAAGTGGACTCCTAGAACCAACAAGTATGTAGGATCTAGTCAAAATGATGACTCACAGGCAAATCCTCTTTTTCGTTGCTAGAGTTCTTCCCCTTTTTAGGCTCTATGGTTGCTATTTAGAAAACTTGTCCTCGACAAACTTCCTGTCAACTATTTTTACAAAAAAATCTCACTGCTTTCTTATTCATCGTAATTCCTTTTATATAGGCGCTAACTTATTCTCCTACTAAAAACAGGCTTAGAAAAATAATGGACTTTCTAAATAAGATGACTACTGCCTAAATAAAATAACCACTTGAGTTACTTCCTCATCAAACTGATCTTCTTGGATATTTTCTTTCTAAGAATGCTTCTTGCATATTAGAAAACTATTATCAATGTAATTTAGCCAAACGTCATCAATGAAGAAAGGAAAATAAAGTTCAAGGTGGCTTATAATAGAGCATCTAATCAAGTATCATTGCATGAGCCCGAATTCCACAAATATGTCTAATTTATTCCACAAATAGTACCAAAACTACCTTGAGCTAGGTGATGTAAGAGACTGTGAAAGCGTGTACAAAAGTTGTGTCCAGCATTCTTCCGCATCCTGTTCAACATTTTGACATATACAGATATCAGTGTGTCAAAAAAAAAAAAAAACTATCAAGTTACAAACTTGTTTCTGCTTGAAGAACCTGCTGCATGAAGACACCATTGTGCAACTGCCCGAATTGTGGATACTGTTTGCGCAAAACCTGTGCATAGAATATGAGTAAATTTTCTTAGCAAGCTATTTTTAACATGAACTGTACTGATACAGGTTGAAATGTGAATATGTCAGTTTTAATGTTATTTCATGGTCAGATTTCCCAAAGATAATAATATTTGTAGAACTTCAATCACATAATCGCAAGAAAACCTTTTGCTACAGTTCATATGTAAGGCAAACTGTTAGACATGAACTCGAAAATAGAGTGGTAAAATGAATGTGTGCATAGCTGATCCATAATCATAAAGGAAACACCGAACAGATTATTTCATTTTTTTCTGAAAGGCATGCTTTTCAGATGCATAATCTACTTAATACTCCAGCACAAGTAAAAAGGAAGAGCTAATAAACAGTTTCTAAGAGAACTTTAATCCATTTACATGTTACATTCCTAAGAGCCTTTTGAAATAACAAAAAAAAGTAGGACAAACCGTCCAAAACTGCATAGGTGCCACTGGCTTGACACTTTTGTCAAGCTCATTAAATAGTTCTCGAGTTGCAGCTGTCAACATGTGAGATGTCTGATCCAAATCATTCCTTCTATTAGACGGATACCTAGACAAAATGCATTGAGCAAAAAGTTAAAGCAACACAATTAGATAAGCATATTTCTTGGTGGCTTATATGGATGTTTAAAAAGAGGAGATCTCACTTAAGTAAAGCAGATTTCAATTCTGGAACAGAATGCAGGCATTGTATCGTAGAGTTCATATAGCAGGTGTTACCCAGATTAAAAAGCCCAGCACTATGACCCTGCAAGCAGAAACATCATAGCAGTTAGCTGGTAGAGATCACAAACAAAATGTGTGATTAACATAAAACATCTGCCAGTTACCTTTTCTGAGACTGAAATACTACATAAACCATGAAATGTCAATCTCATTCGTGATCAATGAGTTGACAGCAAAGTTGCACAATTTGATTTTAAAAGAAAAAGATGATACTCAGAATGGTAAAGAGCCTTACTATAGCTACTACTTGTTCTTCTTCAGGGAGATCCTCCATGAAAACAGGACCCTTCTCTGGGGCTTTCACAATCTCATCCGCAGTTCCCATCATCATCAATTTTTGACCCTACAAGATCATTCATGAAAATGACCATAACAGATTTTCTAATGTTAGACAAAACAAGATAATTATGCATCAATAAGAGATGTTTACCGGCTTCACTCCTATTGTCGACCAATCAGCATCATCCTTCAATTCACAAGAAAAGAGTTAAAAATGAATCATATAAAACTCTTGATTAAAAAGAAAGTATTGGGGTAACATAAACCAAATTTAATAAAGTCAGCTAATAACTCAGCATTGCATTGACAAACCAAAAGAAAAATCAGTTTTTCACCTTTAATAGGCCACCCTTGACCATAATCTTCTGCCTCTCAGGCGGTACTCCAGTCAAGTCATACAACTGGGCCTTGAAAACATAAGGGGGCTGGCTTGCGTCGATTTCCACATTAGGAAAAACTTCTTTTTGCCATTTTACACTCACTGCACCAATCCCCTCCATTATCACTTGGTGGTATACGAATAATTTCTAGTTAAAATATATGCTTATCACATTACTCATGCTTTCAGTCACCGTAAATGAATTGATGCCAGAACAGAAAGAGATAAAGATTGATGTTAAGCGTCAAATAAAAAAGCAACATTTCCAGTCTCTTTTTATCATTGCACTCAGATATATGAAACACCTATAAATTGAAAACTACGAGAACACTTATATAAGGTTCATGGTTCATCAGGGACAACATGAGCACTTGAATTACACGTTGAGAAAGAAGTAACTTGATATCACTGTGCCAAGGATCAAAAACACTTCTAACACAAATGAACGACATAAGTAGGCTATTTCAACCATGAAAACTCCTAACCACCTGACAAATCCAAGAATCACAGGTGACCCAGCCCGAGAAACACAAAGACAAGCGCTAAAAATCCAAAATTTAGCGCCCACATTAACCAACAACCACCCAACGTCACCTCCCAACCCCACAGAAGAAAAGGATTAGAAAAATGAAGAACGGATAATGATTTAATCAGAAGAGTTGTGACTACCTGTAAGCATGATTAATGGGTTCTCAGGAGATCGACAGAGAGTGAAAGGCCTGCCTTTAGCCTTGTTTTGGTTTCTTGGACAAAGGGAAATGCTAACTCTGAGGTCTCTCATGGATTCCAATTTCTTAATTTATTCAAAGCAAGCCCGGGTATGGATCCGGGTCCGGATCTTATTAATGAAACGGAAGCAATACATGTCGTTTAAGGGTTAAGGCCTTAAAGGAGATAAAATAAACATGTTAAAAATAATTATGAGAAAGAAATTAGGAACTCAAAGCCAAACATGTCTGATATAAAATAATGGGAAAGAAATTAAGAATTCAACTCCAAACATGAATATAAAATAATGGGACAATTAGAACGAGAGGCTTTTGAGTTACGTATTTCATAAAAAGGGACATGAGATAAAATTATTCGAGAATTGAATGCAATCCCAAGTAAAAATATGAAGAAATTCATCATTTTTTGATGAACACAGTTTGGTCTACACTCGGGTATAGAACCTAAGGCTGCGTTTGGTTACTGTCCATGTGGGGTGTGGACAGTGGACACGGACAGAAATGTTCTGTCCTTATCGGTGTTTGGTTGATGTCTGTCTTTAAATTGTGTCCCGTTCTCAATGGACACGGACAGAAAAATCTGTCTGATCCATATCGGTGGTACAGAGGCATATCTCCAACGGACATAAACCAAAAAAGACCATACTCACCTCTGTCTGAAACCCACAAACGTTTGCATCTGTGGAACCTCGGCTTCTTCCATCTGCTTCTTCCAACTGCTTCGTCGCTGTCTCACGTCGTCTTCGTTGATCTGCTAGGTCTCTCTCGCATCTCGTGTTGTTCCTTCTGCCTCGTCTCCAGAAACGTCACTCTTCTGGGTAAGACGCTTTTCATCCTCGTGTTTGTTATTTTGTAATACATGTGGGTTTCGGTAGAAAGGCCATTTGAGAGCTGTCGTCCTCTTCTCTGCTTTCACAGAAACAGCAGCATTGTTAGGAGTCCGAATCATTCTTCCAATTGAAGTCTTCTGCTGAAAGTGGTAAGTCTCTATCTTACCTTGATCTGAGAAGGATTTGGGGTTTTTTTTTTGTGTGTTCTGAGAATTTGTTTGTTGTGTGAAAGTGGTAATTCCTCTACACATACGTTTCAGATCTAGGGAAATTACGTTTCAGATCTAGGGAAATTACTAAGCACACGAAAGTTGACAATTTTTAGGTAGTGAGGCTTTCTTCCCTCGACTCAAATGTTCACATCGTTACGGCCTATAAGTAAGAGGTTGACTTATACGGCAAGATTGCTGGTAATGCTCCAATGTTCTAGCTCCACCCACAAAAACTCTTTCTGCTGGATTTACGTTATCTCTTTAGTAGTGCCAGCAATGTTTCCATAAGTCAATTTTATACTTTCACATTCAGTAGCATTTCTTATCTAATCAAGAAAGAAGAAAGACACCTCTCAAGTGCTTTGGCTTCTGACTCAGTATAATATGCTCTCTACATTTAAATTATATATATATATATATATATCTTGCTTTTGACTAATAAATGAACTAGTAAAAATGGGCAGAAAACTAGTAAAGTCATTGGCATAGAGTCTGTATCATTTCAAAGTTTGTCTTTTTACTTGAATGCTAGTTTTCTGCCCATTTTGTGTTGGGTTCCAACTCATATACGAATGCTAGTTTGAATGCTAGTTTTAAGCCATAATAGCTAACCTACTTTGAATGCTAGTATTCTTGTGTTGATATAATGTATGTCTGGTCGTTAACTAATAAGGTATCTGGACTTCACAATAGTAAACAAATTATATAATGGTTGTTGCTCTAACCTAGCTTACTAATGTATATAAGCTACGAATTCTTAATGACGGATTTTGCAGTTAATTTTTGCACTTTGATTCTTCCCTCTAAGCTTGAATTCTTAATTAGTTATGGCTGACCTCATAGATTCTTTTCTAAGTTGTCTTATATTTTGAGCTAAACAATTGTACCATAAGGTGATGCTGAATTTCTTTTTCAAGGCCCGGTTCCTCCATTTTCAGTCGTTCAATCCACTGGAGGCCTACTTCCTACTCTGGCTAAACCATTTCAACTAGTGCGCACTCAGATGTGTAGTCTGTTTTAGATTGTGTTCTCACACGTCCATCTATTTATAGAGGCAAAGATGTATCAAATGCTACTTTTCTGTTGATTAACTTGACCGACCATAAAGCATAGCCCATTCAACTATTATTGGACGATCATTAAGTTGCATTCCGATAATAATTACCTTCCAGCTTAGCAGCTTAGTGAAAAGTGGACTTGCTTAAACCATTTCCCAACCTGCAAACTGACCTGAGAGACTTTTCTATTTTAGCTTTGAACTGTTGCTTTGATAAAGTCATTAGCATATTGTGTGAAGGTTTTGCATCCGTCTCTGTATTTGGTAGTTTGTGCTAAAAGTTTTTTTTTGCAGGGTATATCAATTGCTTGGTGAATCAGGTACTTACTATGGTGTACGTTTTGGGAAGAGCATTCCCTGGGTCACAGAATTTCCTTTTGGAGTTATAAAAGATCCTCAGTATGTTGGAAGCATTTTGAGTCTTTTTGCATGCCTTTCTTGGGTGCCTATCCAATACATTCTCTTGTGGTCTCTGGGCTATGTATTCATGATACATTTGGAATCAAATGAGGATTTGGCCACACGCGCAAAGCCTCTCTCTTGAACTGACATGTTACAAATCACTAACAGTATGCTATGGATGGATAGACAATGGAAAGGTCCTTTACTAGTCTTTTAGTTATAGTTAAATGGCAGCTTAATTTTGGACACCTTTCCCTTGTACTGCGTTAACTTTTTTCCCCCAATTTTGAGATTACTGGTAACGCCAGTTCCTTGATATTCGCATATTAATAACTCTAAAATGCTGAAGCTTCATGGGCCATTCAATAGATTATCCATATTTTCTATCGTAGATTATTGCACGAAATGCCTTTGTTATGTTGTGTCTGTAAGGCTATAGCGTGTGCAGCCATGTTCATTGTGCTGTACTCGAAGTATGATTGTTGGAAGTTGTATAATTAGCTTGAGTAAGTTCAATATATATGTAAAAATGGAATTGCTTCTAGAAACGGACGGCTTATGTACGAGAGTTCATCCATGGAAGCCAGGATTTCACCACTTAACGTAAATACTGTATGCTGAGGTCCTTACCAGCGCAAAATACTCCGCCTTATGAAGCAACTGAGGCTGCTAAAGCCAATATATTTAGTGATATCTAGAATTACTCATTTTCCTCATTCATTCTGCATATTTTCAAGTTCTAGTTCACAAATTGGCACCTATACAAATGATATGGACTTCTGGTACTTGGACTTTTAGTATGGAAGTCAAAGTTGATGAGGGGTTCAGAAGGAATGCAACTAAAACCATAATTTCAGAAAATGATCCTCTTTATCTTCTAGACCAGGGCCAGGGACATGACAAAAATTTGCATTGCATTCTCCACAGCTCCCACATCAATATCTTTCAGCTTCCCAGTCTGAGACGAGACAATAGTGCAGTTTTTCTCTTCCGCATTAGGAATAAAAAGCTTGCCTTTCTCTTCAGTGCCAAACAGGGCAATGCTGCAAAAGTGGCAGCACAACACTAATCAGAGTTGGACGAACAGAAATTGCTTGCGTCATTCTGATATTGTATTCCACAGAACTGAAGAATTATGATATAAAAACGTAATTTCAATTGCAGACAAGGAATGTAAAAGACTCTAAAGAAGAAAAAGAAAGGGCATAAAATATAGAATGAGCTGGTGAAAGAGGAGTTAATTAGCAAAAAAGTTACCAAGGTTTCTCTCGAGCAATTGCAAGTTGGATAGCTGCTGTGTTTGTAGATATTACCCCAGCCGAGTCATTAATAAGAGCAGCAAGCTGAAACAAGCAGATCAAAGATGAATCAAGACGTTCTCTTGTAACAACTCTTTCTCTACAGTACGTTTTTTTTCACAGAGAATATAAGTAGGGTGTGTGTACTGCTTCATCACATTCGGGTCACACCTCAGGAGTAATATATCCTTCAAGTATAGTTATTTCCATAAAAAGAATAAATCATCTTTTTCATTTTCACTTTTCTGTAGTTTTTTTTGGTACTAGTAGAAAAGGAACAAGAGGGGTAGGTCAAAAGCCAGAAAGTGAATAGAATGAAGCAAAACACCTGTCCGGGAGTAGTGATGAAGACAATGCTAATGTCCTCTGCAACAATTTCCTCCACATTCTCCCTCTCTTTCTCGTGAGGAATCACAAAGACAGGCTTAAATCCCCTGTTTTCAACATATTAGCAATTTTATGTCTGAAGATTCCAATTTTATTGACAAATTAACAGAAAAAACGGTTCAGTAGGAAAGGTTGTTTCAGAATCGATGACTTGGATGCCTTGTACTTGAAAGACCATAGCGACAAGGCACATTACTCGAAACAAGTCATCTTTGGGCTATCAACGACAACTATTGTGGATATCAGAATTGCAGAAGAATCGAGTCATTACAAATATAGCTGCCAAAGATCCATACCTTACAGCATCGAATATATATGCCCATTTTTCAAGTGGCAGCAAGCTATCAGTATCTCCTCTAGACTGCATGGAAGCTCTTGAATCTGATTCTATCCCATGAAATACTATATACTTCCCCTTCTCTGCACCAGCTGTCCTATACTTTGCTTCTACAACAGCTTTCAACTTTCTTGAAATCGAAACTTTTAAGGGAGGCACTGGCTGCCTTGGAACATTGCGAAATGGCCTTCCTAACCACTCAGCCATCTGATGGTACCTAAAACAAAGGAATCCAATTTCTTTAAGAAAATCGTATTCTGTCCCTTTCAAGTGAACCTCAGAAACCACACTTTTTCAACAAGCAGAAAGTAAACAAGCAAACCCTCCAGAGAGCTAAGTAGGAGACAGGAGTCCGCGAAAAGATTACAATTAAGAACTTTGAATTGTAGAACGTCTCTTGGTGTAAAAGACAGTTTCAGTCAAGTAGTATCTCATGCACTGTTTCTTTTAAAAATGAAAATGTGCCAGTGTTCTGTATCAGCTTACATGTTATAACCACCTTCTGACAAATTCAGGCCATCTGGTGTAAATGTTTCTGATAGAAGTAATCCTGCTCCAGCTGCATTGACGTTGGGATAAATATAGCTAACTCTATCCCGAGCTGATGTCATAAACATGAATGCTGCATGGCCAAGCCCTGCCAATTTCGTGGACAAGATCAAATCATAGTACCTATTCTGCAAGCACATGGTAGAACCAATTACAACGTAGCCCAGGTTGATAATATGGATTCGTAAACATGAAACATAAAGAGAGGAATCACCTGATAGAGCGGCTCATGATTTATGAAAAATGATATGCATAATCTGAAGAATCAGTGCAACTGAAAGTAACAGCTAGTAGCATATAATTATCTAGTGGAGTAGTCAAGTTCTTCAAATATAAAGCATCTTAAATGCCTGCAATGTGTATACATTTGTACCAAATAACAGAGAAATAGATTATAGTACCGACAATAGTAGAGCATATGCACTAACCTTAAGTAATCCAACCATGTCAGTATAATCTGCTGGTTCGGGCCATTCATCATCAGGATCATAAACATTAGCCCACCTCACATTCTTGTTCAGCTCATAAGTTTGCTTACCCCTTTCTCCTGCCACCATATCCACTTGAACGCCAGGATACCTTAAAACAGAACAGCACAAGAAACATCCTAATACATAAAATTCCAAACAAAAATATTGAAGATTAACCAAGTTCCAGACAAACTTTACCTGTCTTTGATCAGCTGAATGATAGGAAAGAACAGCAAGTTTTCATAAACTCCACCAGAAATTATGCAACAGCACCTCCTGACATCACCTCTAATTTTGGAGGCCAAAGAAGCAATCTCTACATTGTAGCCCATTGGGAACTTCAAGAACCCATATGGATTGTCGGGGTCATCAGGTGGCCTTGGATCTTCCTCCTGCTTTCCATCCACAAAGAGCGATCCATATTCCATGTCTGGGTCCTCACCATCATCAAAAGGGTCCAACCATTGGTTCTTCTTCTTTGCATAGGTGTGAATGCATGGCTTCCTGGTGCATGGAAGATGGTCCGAGGTGTTGAAGAGGGATGGTTTGGTGAAATGAATAGGAACCGAACGTGGGGTGCTGAGAAATGGATTGATGGTTTTCGGTATTAGAGAAGTTGAAGCCATTAAGAGATGGGACAGCTTTGAGTTTGAGTTGCTTTTCTTGTGGCTCGAACGTTCTATACCAATTCAATGGGTGGAAGTTGCTTGGATAAGTGGGTCCCTGCTTGTACTTTAATCTCTTCTTTTTCCAAGGTAGAATGCAGCTAATTCCGATTTTACTGCTGTCAACTTCGAACAGTCAGTTCTCTGCTTCTGAATTATAAATTGGAAAAAATAAAATGGAATACTTTCTCATTCACCAAATACCACGGCAGTCTGAACTTAAAACTCTATAAATAACTTCTTTATTTGGGCAACCCTATAAAAGGGGTAAGCTTTCCTATTACTGTGGTAAAGTTTGAAGCTTTACAGAAGTTGGAGCTAGCAGACAATGTCGGGCCCTTAACGAGTCCTGCCGATGAACGTCGCTGAGTCGGAAAACAATGCTCCGGTGTAGATACCCTTTAACCCAGGAAGAAATAGACAGGAAATGTGGGAAAGTAGCCGCGGTTGAGCGGCAGTTCGTGCTCGTGATACGTGTTGTCAGTTTCGACTCACAGCAGGCATTTTTATCTTCTTCTTCGTGGGTCTGGTCGCAGAAACTCAGTTTGGCCACGGAGGAACGGTGAGATTGTGAATAAAAATGTGAAGAATTGTGGTGTGAGAGTGTCAATGGGGTGTGGGGTGTGGTGTTGGTTTATGCAGGTTTTAATTTGTTGATTAAATAATTTAAAAGCATATTATACATATTTAAAGTTAATTGATAAATATACATAGTAAATAATTTTATATTTATTTATATATTATCTTTAAATTTTCATATATATTTATATATTATCTTTAAACTATTTGTAGCTATTATTCTATTAAAATTAGACATTAATAGAATATAAAAAGTCTAAAATATGTTATATTTTTTTGTTTACATAAAGTAGATGATCTTATAAACTAATACATGAAAATACTTAAACAAACATATGAGTACATATTTAAAAAAAATTCACTAAATTGATCTCATACTAGAACTTCTTTTGGAACATTAATTGTATGTCTATGAAAATTCACATTGGAATGATTGTATAAGTGATTCATTAATTTAAGATCTTCAAAATTATCTTGTATAGAGATTACTATATTTTTATACTACTTATGACCTATTTTAATTATGGGTAGTTAAGTTGGTAGCTATTAGATATACCATGAACTATATGAAGGTAGTTAAATGATCAATATATGATTTATCACCCTAAAATAATTAGGAAAAATATTTCATTGTTCTCGATTAATCTCAATTCGAGAAATCCTTGACCAAAGTAGAATGACCCTTTATAAATAGTTTACAAATATCATTAATGGAATCAATAGCTAATGGTAAAGAACTAATATGATTGAACTTAAATAAAGTAGACATTGGCCTTGTTTGGAAAAATGACTGATCAATTATTTTTGACAGATTAAAAGGTATTTTGTTTGATCATGTCAAATCGTTGATAACCATATTTGGTAATCAACTGATTGAGTTGGCGGATTGAAGTCAATTAGCTGTTTTTAAAAACGCTCGTATGAGAAGTGTTTTACTCTAGCAGCTAAGAAATTAAGGGACAAAAAATGAGTGTGACCCTATTTGGCAAACAACGGATTAAATTAGTTGTTCGTTGAGTATATTAGCTGATTTGACCAGCAGATAACATCAGTTATTTATTAAAGATGTTTGATAAAATTAGTTGTTTAGTATTAACTGTTGATGTATAAAATAACTTATGAGGGCATGATTTTTAAAAAAATTATAAGGGCATAAATATTATGATGTTGGTATAAAGCTGCTAACTAGGGCAAGGAGGGAACTGTTCCCACAACAAGTAAAGAGACATGTGTTAGGGTAATGGTATTAGTGGTACATTATAACAAAATAAATGTAGAGATTTATATGGGTATATTATGTAGGAGTAGGACAACAGACAAGCAATTGTTTTCTCACCATTCCTACAGAAAGAGATGCCTCCGCGTCATTAGGTAAACAATTAAATTAGCTGAAGGGTCCAAACGCCCCTGTAGAGGAGTTTTTAAAAAATCAGTTAGTTGGGTTGAATCAGTCAATCTAACCAGCTCATAACCAAACAAGTTTTTAGTTTTTTAATATGGTAAATAGCTAATTTGGTTCATTCAATTAAAAAACAGCTTATCAGTTGTAAACCAAATGAGCATGTGCCTAAAAGTTATTACGGATAGAGATTGAGATAAAAATAGAAAGAGATAGAGATAGATAAGTATTTCAATTTACTCGAAGTAAAAAAAATTCTCTAGTTTATTCAAAAATTAAACCAAGTTGGAATTTTTCTTTAATAAAATTTTGTGATTCATATCAATATTATTATTTTTTAAAAATTATTTCATTTTTAATTAAATAAAATAAGTATCATTGGATTTGGTATTATACAATACAAAAACCACTACGAAATTGTTTTATACTAACCTATTAATGCTTGGATTAAATTTTGTAATTAAGAAGAATTAAATCATTAAATTAAAAATATATTTTTATATTTAAATAGTTTTAAAAATAAAAATATTTCTACAAATAGTTATTATGTCTAAAAATTATTTTAATGTTAATTTTAATAGATAAAATTATTAAAAATCTTTATTTAGTTTTAGTTATAAGATAAGACTATTTTTATTAAGGGATTACACTTTCATATAATTAAAAATAATTTTTTATGCTCATTAACTACTACATTTTTTCCAGTTTAGTTTCTAACATTAATTTAAATAATTATTTTTTAATTTTGAACATAGACAAATAAGTTTTAATTTATTTAATTTTGATTGATTGAATGAAGCAAATTGAAACGTAAACATAAAATTGGGATTAATGGATCAAAATAGAATAATTTGTGCAGCTTTTGTATTGCATAACTATATTAGAAGAAGCACAATTGGCGACCCAACTTTTAACATCATCAATCAAGATTTTGAATTTATACCTCTAGATGTATTTGAAGATGTTGAAGTTGAAGTGAATCACACGTTAATAAACAGATAGTCAAATGCACAAGAAGGGGGGTTGAATTGTGTCAATTTTTTCGTTAATCCCTTCTTAAAGAAAACTTAATGATTTGAATACAAAATTTGTTAGATTCAAAATTGCTATTACTATCGTTTGTAAACTTTTCTAAAAAAGAAGCTTGCGTATAAGCGATATCAAAAAAAATCACAGTAAAGTAATAGAGAAAGTTGAGAGAGTTTGACACAGTAATTTTTATACTGGTTCACCCCAAACCGT